>JAWNNL010000650.1:600000-980097 GCA_035045005.1 Liodrosophila aerea
GCAAACGTATGTACATACATTACGTCACAGCTTGTTAATTAATCACACGCGGCGCACAATATTCTGATAAAAACTTTACTGCGTGTTCACTTTTCATTTTCAGCTTGGTTCACATAGAGTTGCCAACAGTAAACAAAATTATATACTTACATATGCACGCACTCCAATCAGAAACGAACTGCAACGCATTACCGCGCTCTTTTGCCAATACTCACAATGGTACTCTTCAGTGTTGCCAGTTATAAATTCTAAGCAGCTCAAAATAGCTGATTAGTGAATATGTCTGCTTTTGATATTCATTTAATTCATTTTCATTTAATTAAATCAGCAATTTGGTTCATTCAATAATTAATTATTAATTTAATAACATATAATATTACTTATTTTGCTTAGAATAACAATCGATGCAGAAATTAGATTCAATAAACAAATCTCATTTACCAACTGCAAGAAATACACCACTTAGAACCCAATTGGAAACCATGCACTGCGAACACAATTTTGCCAATTGGAAACAGTGTAACTGCAAGCGAAAGCAAACGTCGCATTTTTCTTCTTCGGTCAGTAAGAAAACGCGAATATAGGCAGATAACATTAGCTTCAATAAACAAACCCCATTTACCAACTGCAAGAAATACACCACTTAGAACACCATTGTGCCAATTGGCTACCGTGCACTACGAACACAATTTTGCCAATTGGAAACAGTGTAACTGCAAGCGAAAGCAAACGTCGCATTTTTCTTCTTCGGTATATATGAATATAGACAGATAACATTAGCTTCAATAAATAAACCCCATTTACCAACTGCAAGAAACACACCACATAAAACACCATTGTGCCAATTGGCTACCGTGCACTACGAACATAAGCACAAGGAAACAGAGCAACAGCAAACCTTAAGCGCGCGGCGTCGTTTTGCTCCTCGGTCGGTACGAAAAATGTTAATTTTCTTTTTTTGTTAGTGCGAATTAATGTGATTAATATATAATTGTGTAAATATGAATGTATTAATTATCTAAGTATAATAATACATGAAGAGTGCGAGTTTCTTCAATGAAAGAAAAATGCAAAGCGTTTGCTTGCTGTGCGGTGGCGCGTTGGAGAAAAAGAAAAGAATGCGCGCGTTCGTTAAACGGTGAATTCTTGTGCGCCTAAATTTGTTTTTGTTTTTTTGTGTGTGTGTGTGTAAACATATTAAAAGTGCAAATATTAATGAATTAATTACATATCTACATACGTGTGATAATTCGTGAAGTGTAAGTGTGAGTGTGAGTGTAACAGTGAATGAAGAAACAGCAGACTTGTGAGAGAGAGTGAGAGAGGCTCACTGTGCTGATTGAGATGAGAGGAGAGAGAGAGAGAGAGAGAGAGAGCGCATCGGTTAAACGGTAAGTTCGTTTGCTGTTGCTTTTATTCTTTCGCAGTGCGGCCAAGGTCATGGCACGTTTGTGTTTCATCACGATGCAAGTAGCAAATTTTCCAAGCAATTGCGATTTTTCACAATTGGCATTCAGCTCCGGCGCCTTCTGTGCTATTTCCAGAATAAATTAGCGTGCAGCTAATGAGCCTTCCAGCTGCCCACTTGCACTGGGTTATTGTGCTTATGGCAGTAGAGGCAGCAGCTGTCAAAAGCGTTTTGTTCAAGATTTCACACATATCGCTGCGAGCCAAATAGCAAACGTATTGGCCAGGCGTGTGGAGGTGAGGAGGGGGGTTCAAGGAGCAGCTAGAGCATGTTTCCTGCCTGCACTTGACGCGTTGATTGCCGGGTCTGCGCAGCACAGTAGCCAGTCGGGTGTCAGCTCGGAGTCCGAGTCCAAGTCCGATTCGGAGTCGGAGTCTAAGTCCGAAAGGTCGTACTGCGGCTGATTGATAAGCCATTTGCATGATGATCAGTCAAGAGCAAAAACTCTCTGTCATCTTAGGGTTATAGGTTTTGTTTTGTTGTTTTGGGATTTGTGTGCGTGAAAGTGTTTGGGCCACCTGGGGTTAATAAAAGCGCAGAGTAGACGAGGAGAACCCACGATAACTTTCGCCAAAGATTTCGTACTGATGCTGGGTCAACACAGAGCCAAGTCAGAGGCCATGATTAATTGGACGCCCTGGAACTAGCATCTAGCCAGAGTTGTTGTTGTCTTTTGTTGATCCAGCGATCTGTAGCGAGTGATTACTGTGCACAATTAACCCACTGACCGCTGGCGTCTGGCTGAGCTTCGATGATTTTGTGATTTTCAATAATTTCCTATTTGCTTAACCGAATGATGGGGCTGTCATTAAATGCATACACAAGTACAATGAAGTTGTTTGCCCGAAGAAAGTTTTAATGAGACATGGGTTCAAATTGGATTCCAGTGACCCAGGGTATGATGAAACTGGAGCTGTACCCCCATATTTCCATTACCACGTACTCTGCGGAGTCAAAGGTGCAAAAATACTGACAAAAAACTATAATTAACTTCTTGACTTGATTTGACTCTGACTCTGGTGGAAACAGAAAGTAAACCAATAGCAAGCCACCTGAGACCGCTGGCATTTGCTGCCCCCAACTCAGCCTATGCCACTTCGACAGGTGCACTCTGTGGCGCGGGGCGGGGGCATTAGGCACACGTATGCGGCTTTTGGTCCGCCGATTTCGATTTCGTTGCAATTAAAATTCCAGTGCAGTTGCCACTTGCCACTAGTCGCTTTATCCACTCGGCCAATTCGCACAGAGTCGACCAGTCGGCCACTTGATTAACCATGGAATGCGTCGAATTCAATTTGCTTTTCACTGTTTGTTTGCTCGGCTCGCGTAACAATTAAAATTGCCAGCGGGTTTTACTTAAATAGTTATCTTTATACATGTGTGCATATATACTATTTCATTCAGTTGGGTTTAATTAATCTCCATTATGTGAGTTGCCAATTTCTAAGCATGAATCTGCTAATGGGAATATGTTACTATGTTCGACAGCAGACCTTATAGTCCAACTGGTAATTCCGCTCGGTTTTATGGCTAACCTCAACCCCTTAACCCAAAACATGCACAACTGTTGCAAATAAGTGTTGCAAGTTGGGCCGACAAGGGGCACAACGGATGGACTGGCTCATTGCATTGTCAGGTTGTCAGATCTTGCTCTTAAATTAATCCAAACGCTGTACTTCACACGCTGCCACAAAACTCACAACTGCAACAACTTAATGCATGCCAATTGTCGCGCCTTCATCTAGATACACTTTTGGCTAACAACAACAGCAACAGCAACACAACAAGCAACAAAAACTAACGAGAAGCCAGGGAGGCCATCAGCTATGGAAGCATCCAATCTCCGACAAGCCGCAACTCAAATTGAATGGCAAAAAAAAATACTTTTTTTTGACTATTGCAACAGTCATGCCCCCTCCCTCCCCGCCTCCCACTCTCCACACACTCACACACACATGTACGCTTGCCTACACACACGCCATAGCCGCTGGCCGAGGCTGTCAGTCTTGCACTCTCTGCCCCCTGCCACCCAGAGCACACGCCGTATGCTGCCAGTTCCAAGATTCCAGCCTGTAAATCTGCATGCGCGTCGCGGTGTCAAAACTTTTTAAACAAAATAATTAAATGTAGAGAAGCGGGAAGCAACAGCAGCACACATTCAAACACAAGAAAGTAGTGCTTAAGGGCGACTAGCAGATGCCCTGTAAATGGCTCTTCATTAAGTGGACATAGGATAAACCTTGTGAGAAGCTCTCTTGAGCGGACACTCACCTCTTTTTGAGTAGATTATAAACTCAAATGATTGCTACAATAGTTATGCATATTTTGTTGTATTTATATAGTAATCCTCCTGCTCCAACTGCCTTTACCCTACTGCCCATTTGATTGGTACTCTACGACAGGGATTCCTCTAAATTAGCAGCTAATACACCCCATCTTCAGTCGATTAAAATGTGCATAGTATATTAAAGAAATAACAGCATGCTCCATGTGTCTCTGTGAAGTCTTCCCTCCGCCTCCATGTCGTTGCCCGTTGCCCGTTGCCGGAACCGGCGGCCGCCCCAAGGAGCTGCAACAAAAGCGCGCCAGGCGCATGCAAAGAAATCCGCTAGAAAGTCATGTTCGTGCCGCTGCAACTGGTGGCGGGAATCGCGCAGCTGATGTTGTAGTTGTTGCACTGGGAGCTGGAGTTGCCAAATGGCCAAAAAACAGAAAAAAAGTGGAAAAAAATATGCGCGACATGCCGCCTCGATCTGAGGCCGGCCTGAGTTGGCTCAACTACCTCGACTGCATAATAATTTATGATCGCGTCGTCCAAGATGTGGGTTAATCGTGTTTTGGGCTAGTTTCTAGGCAACCCCCCTCCACTCCACTCCACTCCTCCCACTGTTCCACTGCTGTGGCAAGTGATGCTGCTGCGGGTCTGGCCTGTCTGTGCACGCTGCTCACATCCAATTACTAGGTCAGAACCTGCACAAAGTCCTGATTTGTGAGCAATTTCCTTCAACTAGGCAACAGCTCCTCCCACAGCATGAAATGGGGCGAGCGCATGCACTGAGAGAAACTCACAAGCGTTGCTACTACTACTCAGTCATTTCGCCAAGTGTAGGCCACAAATTTAGAATTTAATCTGCTGAGAATAAGTGCGTAGTAGTAGGCGACTTCTGACTCCAATTTGTGACTCCAAGTCGACGCGAGTGTCTTGCCATGGCTTACACTGTGCTATTAGCATTCTGCGAGCCATTTGCAATCCCATTTCAGTCCATGATGAGCCGCCAAAAAGCAATAAAATATCGTTTTATTATCCCAGTGAGCTGCGAAGGTATTGAGGCGAGGGTGCTGCTGGGTCTTGGACTCGAACTGGGACTGGGACTGGGACTCGGACGACAACAAACACGAGCCACGTGCACTTGCCAAACGAGTCGAGGCTTCTGCTGCTGCCGTTCGACGTAATTCTTAATGAAAAGCACCAGCTGAGCAGAGTGCTTGTCTCAATGCTGGGCAGAGGGGAGGGCAGCCAGACAGACAGGGGAAGTGCATTTAGTATGCAGTTAAAGATTCTATGGGTCTGTGGGTCTGCCACGGACAAGACACGATGTCGGCCTCCGGTTCAGAATTTATGCATATGACCTCAGTTATTGACATAATTTCGTGGCCAGAGCCCCATTGAAAACGAAATGCAAAGCCAGTTTTAGTAGCCCTTGCTGCTGCCGCCCCTCCTCCCCCATGCCCAGCATCTTCCACTGGAGATGATCGAATGGCTGTCCCATCGCCTTGTTGATTGTGCAAATGTTCACGCTGCTCTGGACAAATGCGCAAATTTGTATGTTTCCTGGACGATTGCAGGCGAGAGAGAGAGAGAGAGAGAGTGGGAGAGTGGAGCAGGCAATCTCTGCGCATTTGTCAAATTTCCCACTTAATCCGACGCGTCCACTGAAAATTGTCGCAGCCCCTGGAGACTCCCCGCCGTGCCCCCAATCCCAGTGGATTGGCCAGTCGGCAGACAGTGTTGGCCACTTCAACTATTTTCGCGTGAAATAAGAAACAAATCATTCGCAAGTATAGTAGAGGTGTGGATAGTATTACAGAAACGAGCTAAAATTAACTGAAAATTAATATTTTTACTACTCTGAGTACGCGGATTTTATGGCTTTTGAATGGGTTCCTCCACCATAGGCAGCTTCGTCTTTACTGTCAATCTCTAAGCTACTGTGCATTTGCATTGCACTTCTAACTAGTATTCGCAATTTACGGCATTTGCCGTATTTTAGTACCCTTTAACATTTACGAACTATTCATTATTCATATTACGATTTCTGCATTTCTGCATATCTGCATATCTGCATTTTCTTATCTTTAGGGCGTTTGGCGGTTTTTATGGGCTGCAGAGATTGTCGTACATACACTCAACTACAGGTCCTCAGGCTAGATTGAACTCTATTGTGTAACTCGGTATTCGTATAGGATGAATTAGGGATGGATATCGGGCAGAGAATATAGATATTCAATTTCCATATTCCCATAGGGATATCAACATAGATGACTCATACAAGTCCTCAGGCTGGATTGAATGCTATTGTGTAACTCGGTAATCGTATAGCTGAATTAGGGATGGATATCGGGCAGAGAATACAGATATTCCATTACCATATTCCCTAAGGACATCAACATAGATGACTCATACAAGTCCTCAGACTAGATTGAATGATATTGTGTAACTCAGTGTAAGTATAAGAGGAATTAGCAATGAATATCGGCCAGAGAATGTAGATATTCAATTCCCATATTCCCATAAGGATATCCACATAGATGACTCATACAAGTCCTCAGGCTAGGTTGAATTCTATTGTATAACTCAGTATTCGAATAGGATGAATTAGGGATGGATATCGGCCGGAGAATATAGATATTCAATTCCCATATTCCCTAAGGATATCAACATAGATGACTCATACAATCTGGCCAAATTCACAAAAACTGGCAGCACTGTCAGCTGGCGAGTGAAAGAGTTGGAGCCTCGCTCGGAGGCGCTTTAATTGGTCTTATGAAATGGACAAAGTGCGAAATGAGTTATGCGCACGCGCGCACCCGCCACGGCAGCTCCAAAGTGTGAATGTGAGTGAGTGTGAGTGCGAGTGTGAGTGTGACTCGAGTGAGTGTGTGTGTGTTTGAGTGCAAGTACCAGCACGAGTACGAGTACGAGTCCGAGTCCGATAATGAACGCATGTGGGAATTCGAAAATTGGATTTGGGTATTGTGCAACACACACACACTCATACACACACTCACACACACAGCTCTGTCTAGCTGCCTGGTACAAGCATAGAGCCAGAGCTGGACTTGTAGCTGAGGCTGGCGATTGGAGCCGAGTGTGAGCACGCAAAGTATCTATTAGCGTCGCCTTTGCACAGCAGAGTCAAACGGAATCTGTTTAGCAGTCGCTTGTCGTTTCACTTCGTTTCGTTTCGTTGTTGTCTTTTTTGTTTGTTTCGGTTGCTGTTGTGGCACTGCAACTTTGCAACATTGCGACTTTGCAAGTCTGCGTCGAATTATCTGTTAATTTGTGGCAATTTAGAGATTTGCAGATACGTTAAGTGAAGCGCATTGAGCCTCAGCTGATAGCCAAACAGTAGCCAAAAGTGACAGCCCGATACGCTCTATGCAGTGGATTGAGTTGTTCGGATAATGAGTGCCGTGACAGGCAGCTTTTGACAGCTAGCCGAAATAGCCACATCAAGTCAATCAGCCGGCTATTGGTTCCAAGTGTCATGACACTTTGCTTGTGCAAGGCATGAAGAGCCATGCCAGACAGCTCTCATCAGTCTTCCATATTGAAATCGAATGCAGAGTCAGCTTAGAGGGCGCCTAAAGGCTAGTAGTCAGTAGTAGTAGTCAGTAGTAGTAGTCAGTCAGTCATGGCAAAGTCTATTGTCCTTGGCAGCTTTTGTTAGTGAAGATATTCTTCAGTCTTAGCTCGAATTTAGTTCATTACAAGTGTCATAGCAATTAGCTTTTTTGATTTATTGTAAGGCGTGTCTTAGTCTCCTCTTTGCGGTGCTTTTTGATGGCTTCCGTTCTCCGGTTGTATGGCCACTTATCCCTCACATCTTACGCACTTTACTGCGACAATACCTAGAAGAGAGATTCTCATTTCGCAATGCTCCCCTTCGATTTACAGCGGGGGAATGTTAACAACTTTGTATGTAAAGCGACAGTGACAGGAGCATGGACATGGATAATGGGCATAGTAAACACGAAAGGGCTCAGTGGCTCCACCGTGCCTCCACCGTGCACAGTGGCACAAAAAGTTGCTGAAACGACACATGATTATGCATTTTTATGATCTGACGTAACCAATTAGCGGCC
Source organism: Liodrosophila aerea (assembly GCA_035045005.1). Classification (NCBI taxonomy): domain Eukaryota; kingdom Metazoa; phylum Arthropoda; class Insecta; order Diptera; family Drosophilidae; genus Liodrosophila; species Liodrosophila aerea. The sequence goes on from JAWNNL010000650.1 coordinate 607,835, forward strand.
ACTGATGGCTACTGACGTTGCCGAAAATTGAAATTGCCGTTACAAAACGTAGTCGGCACATACACACGCACACACACACAGACTGTGGACTGTGTGTACTGCATACTTGTTCTACTAAAACTGTAGAGAAGTCACTGATTTCACTGACTTGCGAAAAATTCCTGACCAACTACTTGTACAACCACAAAGAAGCCACAAACGAGCTGCGAAGCGACGGAGGGGGGAGTCGGCGGGGCAGTGGTGGGGTTAAGTGAGCTCTCGCTCCCAATACGCATGCGCAATTTTTCAAAAGCTTTTAAAGTGAAGAGGCCCCGGCAGAATTACGTTGTAATTTTTGTAATTTCTGTAATTGCCTAATTCTGATTAATTTGAATTGACGAACGAAGCCAGAGAGGCTGCGCAGACATTAACTAGGGATGTATATCGAGTGCGGCGATATCGATATTGATGGTAGTAAATTTTAAGTGGGAAACTTGAATTGATTCTCGTTTGCTTTTAGCAAACTAAAACCATTGGAATGTAAGCACTAAGCACTCTGTGCGATATCAGTTCGATTGTATCGCTTACTATCGTCTCACCTCTAATGCAAAAGACTTTAAGTAGAGCGACCACGACTTTTTCCTGCGAGTGCAGTGTGTAGTAACCGGCAAATCGCCAACTCCAGCAACCCATAACCCAATCTCAAACCCAGTGGCCCGCTTTAGTTGGCTCTGGCCTGGGCTTGCGGTCCCTCGGCGGCGAATTGAGAGGTCAAAACTGAAAATTATGCACCATTGTTGGCCAAGTCAGTTGCATTTGCGGATTTAGCCAAGGAAGAGAGCTGCGAATCGTTTGCTTGGGGCCAGTTGGGGCCCTGAACCAGGGGTAATCCTTACTTATGCGCATTGGAGTCGTCTCAGCATTTGCGAGTTTCAATTTATTTCTGAGTTGTGCGTGGCTTCCTTTAATTTGATTAAAATTTATGTAGAGCTAGCCAAACCTGATAAATGTCTGCTCGTAATGTAGGTTCTTATAGGGCTAGTGTAATGATGCCTGCGACTTTGTCAAATATCCGAGGAATTTCGTGTGAAAGCATTTACAAGTCTAGTATTTGACTCGAATCCTTTAAAGTGGATTATGGGGATATTGGCGACAAGGTCGCTGGGTTAATATGCTGCCAACGGGGCAACAATAACTCAATTAAATGCGGGGCCATTAATCATACGCCATGTGAGACGATGGCAGGCGCAATGAGACCAAGCGATGAGCGGAGGGGTGAGGAGGAGGAGGAGCTGATCAGTTGACGTTGCCACAAAATGTGTGAAAATCTCCCGTAGCGATGAAAAATTAAATGCAACTCTAGGCATACATAGATCATCAATGAAATTTAATATGCGCGCTACACTCGCGGACATTGGGAGCAATTCACAGAGGGGCAGAGGAGGCAGTCACGGGGGACTGAATGGGAGAGAGAATGAGAGAAACAGACAATGACATTGTGTAGCTTAATTAGCCAATGTTGTTGCTGTTGTGTGTCTTCCACTCTTTCCACTGTGAAAGGAGCTTGGAGCAGAGCTACCCGCTGTTAGATTAGAATATGAGTTGAGGAGCAATATTTATATAGATTTTTGTGTTTGTGTTACATTTTCGATGCGATCCAGCGATAAAGCTGCCTAATGAAGTTGTTAGTTGCGCTGCTGTAGCTCAATTAATCAAAAGTCTAATCAAATGGAAAACGGAAAATGGAAATTTAATGGCCAGACAAAACGCTCTCATCTCGGCCAGCCTAAATGATGAGAAATTGCGCAAGTGTGTAAATTTATGAATGCGCTGCCAGTGAAATCAATGATCAGTGCCTGTACACTGTGAGAAATGAGAGCTAAACTAATCCTTTAAGCTTACAATAGATGGAGAATAATAGTTGGTATAATATATATAAATACTGACAGAACTAGTACTCTGCATGGAAGGCACTTCAAGTAGCCTTAGTTGTTTCTCCCAGTGTATTTATAGCTAGTTAGCTGGCAACTCTCTCTTTCACTAAATGAGCCAACAAATTGCAACAAGCGCAATTTCACGGAATGCCTAACAAACTGTTGTTTAATGCGTGGCCATAATTTATGCAGAGTGGTGCGAGTGGTGCGAGTGGTGCCACTGATGCTGCCACCGTGGAAAAAGCGAGGTGGCTCGCGATGGTGGCTCGAATACCAAGAACAAATGCGACTTTTGGACATAATGCGCGAACTTATGCAAATGCCGCAGTCCAGTGGACCAGTGGAGTCGGAGGCAATCCGCATGGCTGAGACGAGGCATGACTTATGCCTGAAATTTGTCTAGTTGTCAGTAAATATGGGAAATCAGTTTACAACATGCGTGCCACGGTTGCACCCAGCGTCGAGTCGCAGTCGAGAATCGAGAATCGAGAATCTCAGCCTCGGCCCGAGCCCCAGTTGCAGCTCATGTATCCCGGGCTCAGTTGCAGAGCCCGAGTCGACGACAGCGACATTGAGACTTAAGCGGAAGGCACAGCAGGAGCATAGATAGCAAACATCAGATACTGACTCTCGTAATGGCGACAACAGCAACAAAAGAAGGAAGAAACAACAGCAACAACTGCAACAACAAGAGGCTCAGAGACAGCGACAAGCAGCGAGAGGAGCAAGAACATGCAACAAGGCTTGTTGTCCATGATGAAGGGGCCTTCACTTCCCTCCCTGAGCGGCGGGAGGGAGGACGCCAGAGACGGCGTGGAGAGGGGCGAGGTATGAAAACGAGACACGAGGACAGAGCATAGATTGATGCCGCCGTTGTCTATTGACTATTGATGACGAGCTGCAGCTGCACTCAAAAAAATAATGAATAAAAACACAATAAATAAATTGATCTGTAAATATTTCCTTAATATTTGAACAGAAACGTCCCAAAGCAAATAGTAATAGTAGTAAATAGTCTGGGGAAAACTAATATTAAAGCTATTATAAACTATTTGTTTTACTGTTGGTTGGTCATAGTATAAATTCATAGAAATTCATCACAATTCTCTATGACTTCGACTGTACTTTCCTCCACTCCGTACACCTCTTGCACATAGAAGCATCTTCAGATTAAGGAAGTCAAATACTAACTATTAAAATGCAATTCTAATAAATATTTTGATTTCGCTATGACTTTCTCCTGCAATGAGTGCGCTTTTTTCGCCGAGTGTATGCATATGAGCTGCTCACTCTGGTGCAATTGCTAGATTTCGATACCGAGATGCTGCACCTAGAAGGATAATGCGAAAACACACGCAGGTTGCCGTCCAAAATTTGCATTGCAAAAGCCACAAGATTCGGATTCGGAGTCGGAGTCAAAGCCTAGGCGAAAGCCACCGTGTGAGCGGAGAAACAGAGAAATATGAGAAATAGTGGGGGCATTGGAATGGGGTGGGGAATGGGGAATGGGGACTGGTGAATGGGAGGGGCGAATACTTAGTACTTAGTTTGTGGTTCGTTGAACCGAGAGCTCAAGTTTCAAGCGAACTGTTTTCTAAATGCCGTGAATTTATGCATAATTCGCTCGTTTAAACTGAAAGAATCGATCAGAGTGAGATCAATAAGCAGCCAGAGGGACAGACGGACACACAGACACACAGACCGACGCTGAGATGTTTTTACAACTTCCCATAAGTCAGTCAGGGCAAGAGAGGGGGGCGACAGTGGGGAGATTTCAATAAATTTCGCATAAAACCAAGTAAATATTTAATTTGGCTGTTGTGTAACATAAATTCACCGCTAGAATTAATCCTCAGCTTGAGTCAATTAGTAGTTTATGGCGCTTTTATTGGCCGACCAAGCGACCGACCGATTCTGTGCTTATTGACCAAAAAAAGTGGAGACAACAAGGCGATTCAGCGGTCATTGAGCGAGATCAAAAGAAATCGGCAAAGGTCGACAATAGACCGAATTCATTTCTAGTTGAAATATGTATGGATATTTATATTATGCTTCTATTTATGTGAACCGTCCAGTCAGTCCGTCCGGCTTCATTAACGAAACGTTGACGCTGGCTGGCTGGCTGGGAACCCACCCAAGTGGCTGAGGATCGTGCCATGGGCTGTAGCTGGTTCCAAACTCATGTAATTGGAACGCCGTCTTATCAACAGCGAGACTCCATACTAAATACCAAATACTAAATAGCCAATATCGAATACCGAATAGATCGAAGTCAAGTTCCAGCCGAGTGGCCATTCCACGCACAAGTTTATAACGAAAGCGCTTTTCAATTAAAACCAAAACAGAAGGTAAAAAGCCACAGAACAGAAACAGAACAAGTTCCTCCCCCTGCCCCCGCCACTCCCCCACTCGGCACATCGGAACGCATGAAAAATCGAACAAAATGTGCGCTCATTAAAAATTCGCATAATTTACAGATTAATGAATGTTGCCGCCGACATCTGCGAGGTCGATCCGGACGCCGGCTACCGAAATAAAATAGTAATATTTATGTCGCCAACTCATCGCGAGAGTGGAGAGACGTCACCAGGCGGGGGCGATAGCGATAGCGATAGCGATAGCTCAGCTAACTGGAGTTATGATTCGATGATGAGTGGTTGTTGTTGTTGTTGTTTTCTTCCCCTCCTGCCTGGCCAAGCAGCGCATTTGCATAGCCATAACAAAGGATTACACAGGAGACGGGCAGCGGGAGGAAGAGAGAGAGAGTCCAGAAGCCAGCCAGAGAATACTTAGACAAATGCGCAAATAAATAAAACTTACTATCGGACGCAAGAAATCAGCAACAACCAGCCATATGTGCTCGGAATACTATATGGTTGGCTTTAGGGAAACGTGTATACCCTACACAGGTTGTGGTATGGGCAATCGATGAAAGATACTTTCGATATGTAGTATATACATATGAGTATGAGGATTATCTACCAGTTTCTATATTAGAGCAAAAGATACTTCTTTGAGTTAGTTTTCAACACTTTGTCATTACATATGAGATTAATAATTTGTATAAACTATCGTTAAACTATCGAGTGGAGAGAGATACCTTCTGCTTCTGTGGGTATACCCATCGGATACAGTCTGAGGATAATGAGTGTTATTTATGTGGATTAATGAGTACCTCTTGGTGTTTCACTGGTAGATTTAGAATGTTAACAATGAGGAGTCATCGTTAATACGCAAAAATACTGATCATTGTAAAGTCTGGGGCTGCACTTGGTTAATTTATGACTGCAGTTCATTAAAAGTTTCCTGTGTGTTTGGGCTAGGATGCAAGACATATAGGGCTCTTAATGAAATTGAGGATAAATCCACAAAGTAAATGAGAAAATTAGAATGCCCGCTGTCGCCACAACAAACAACAACATCATCAGCAAAACCAACAACAACAACAACTGAGAGGGAAGAGAGTGAGCGCGAGAGAGAGAGAGCGAGCCTGGGCAGCAACATGTGGCAGAACAAGAATTTATGATGTTGCCGCTGACAGGCGAATGTTGTTTGCAGTTGTTGTTGATGACGATGATGATTCCAAGGATGCGACTCAAAGACTCAACGACTCACAGATCTCAGCCAAGCTAAGGCTAAGGCTATGGCTATAGCGATGGCTATAGCTATTGATTCTTTTTCTTGCTGTTGCTTCTTTTATTTGTTGTGATGTGAATGAATGGCCGGAGCCAAGAACAACTTGCAACAGCCACAAACCATGCTGCCTCGCCCCGTTGCACATAGCTGTAACGCTGCTACGAGTTTTGCATATTACTTACATGATGGATTCGGATGCGGATTTGAATTTGGATTTGCGATTCGTTTTGTGTGGGCTTTAAACAGAGAGCTAAACAGAACTGCCTCGCTGGATGTTGCCTCCTCTGGCTAAACGCTTAGATGTCGCCACATGCTGACAAAGGCGGGAAGCTCGTCTGCTCCTCTGCGATTGCTATTGCTCGATTGAGATTGCGTTGCCGAATATCTGATGCCGCATTATGTGCCATTATGAGATCAGCGCAACATAAATCCATCTCGAGTCAAACTTGAGCTACAATTGTGTCCATTAAACATTACCTGATTTCTTTCCACTTCACTCTTCAGCCGTGTGTGGCGTGTGGGTGGCTGGCGTTGATCAACGATTGCCGATCAACTTGGCACACATTGAGATACATTCAGCGCACAGATACAGATACAACGACAGCGACAGATACAGCTACATTTACAGACACAGATGCAGATACAAGACAACACGCTGTTGCTCTGTGCTTTTCAAGTGCCTGTCAAGGTGTTGTCGTTGTTGTTGTTGCTGTTGCTGTTCATTTTCAAAGTGCAAATGCAAGCCGACAGCTAAGCGACGTCATTTAGAGTTTTGACAAGCGGCGAACACACAAATGGCCAAATGCTTAAATGGACGCCCTCAAATTGCTAACAGTCGAGTTAAGTTGAGCTGAGTCGAGCTGAGCTGAGTCGCTTCGTGCCACCAACGTGCATTCCAGTTAAAGCAACAACAACAGCAGCAGCAGCAGCAGCAGCAGCAGTAAGCAACAATAGCCAAGCAGCAGATATACCCTAGGATCAGTGGGCACGGAATTCCTAATCGGGTACTTAACAAGACGCTAGGATTTACTATGGAAACTTTAGATAAAGGATAGACACTGAGAGAAACTACTAGCAATTGCCACTAGTTTTTAACAGTGTACAGTCTAAAAGGCACTCAAGTGATCGAGTGGCTAGCTACTTAGTTATTGAGTTTACTAAGCACATTTTACTTACACTAACTAAGCCATCCCTTTGGGCCAGCCTCAGTGGTTACAGGGTATGCACAACAACAGCGATGGCACGCACATTTCGTGTACGATTCTCAGACAAATTGCAGAATTGGCGAATGCTTGAGAATTCTGCGGAATCGGAATCTGCTCTATGGGATCTATGGTGGTCCTTTTCCGCAGAGTTTCCACAGCAGTTGTTGTTGGGCCACGGGGTGGTTGGATTCGATGGAGTGGAGGTAGGGTTAGAAGTTGGCTTGGCAGTTGCTGTTGTTGTTGTTGTTGTTGTTGCTATTTTTGGGGCGCCCAATTCGCACATGTTGCGTAAGACACTCTTGTTGTTGTGCTCAATTTTGGCAGCAACAATAACAACAGACGGTGACTGAGTGTGTGTGTGAGTGTGAGTGTGATGGAGAGAGGGGGCGCGGGGCAACGGGGGGTCAGCATACCAAACACTCAACGCCAAAGCGCACTCCACGGCCACTACACTGCACTCGGCGGCAAACAGAGCTCCAAAAAGACAACAACAACAACAATAACAAGAAGAAGAAGAAGAGGCAGAAGCAGCGAACTCGTACACAGGTGAGCTACAGTTGAGAGAGCGATGGAGCGTAAACCGGTTTATGCTAGCATGTGCTGTGCTTCTCTCTCTCGGTTCTCCGCTCTCTCTGCAGCTAATTTACATGCCTGTATGCTGCGCTGTTCTTGTGGGCAGAGCGGCATTTGGCGAGGCGTTGGGTGCATTGCTTGGACTTGACTTTAATGCTTTTATTGCACTGGAACTGAGCACGACTTGGGCACGACTTGGGCACGACTATGGGCAGTGAGTGCGTGTGGGTGCACTGAGGGAGCGAGAGAGAGAGGAGAGAGCAAGCACATAGGCAGGCGAAAGAGCGTACTCTGGCTGGCTGGCTAATTGTGGACCTGTCGTCGAGTGGCTGAAGCATGCGGGGCGGGGAGGGGCGGTAGGTGCCACATGCATGATGTGGCGAGCTTTTTAAGAATTCTTGTCTTGTCTCTGCTCTCCGAAGGGAGACCGCGTGCTGTGAGCGGGAGAGAGGCATGTGGCTCATGTGAACTTGCACCGTGCGAGAAACCGACCAAACCACTCTGGTGAATAAGCCTAGACGCCAACACACACACTCACACACAACCACACATATTTGAACTCACCTCCAACAGCTTGCCACATGCACTTGACCACAGGTGAGCGGTGGAATCGTGGCGCTCTCTCGCAGCTCTCGAGAGGATGTTGAAGTCAGTCTGTCGTGTGCTCGCGAAGCAGAAACATTGAACACTTTCAAAGCGCGGACCGTCGCAGCTGTTGCCGTTGTTGTCGTCGCCGTCGTCGTGGTCGTCGCAATTGACAGCATAAATCTGTGCAAGAATCGAAGAAACGAAACCAAACGAAACCAAACGTCAATGGAATACAAGCGCAAGCATCGCAGCATTCGAATAAAGTGCAGTGCAGACAAGTGAATCAAGCCAGAAGTTAAATACATGTTCCCAAAGCAGAAGAAATAGTTTCAAACAGGCAGCATTAAGGGGAATAAAAATATATTCTATCCAATTGCAATATTTACAAATCGAGCAAAGCAATACCCTTGGCTGATTGAGTGCAGTGTTGTTGCCCCTTCGCCGCATTTTTATTTTGTTTTCGTCGCAATCGTCGTCGTCGTGATCGCGTCTTTCGCCGTGCCGCAAAAATGTAAAAGGCAGAGCTGAGAGAATCTGAGTGCTAAATCGAAGGATTGTAGGAAAAACCTTGCCGAATCGATGAAGAAAATTGCAATATTTGCATTTTAATTAAATTGCTAAAGAATTTCCAAGTGTCTCTCTCTCTCGCCAAAAAAAATATATAATCAAAGGAAAAGAGCAAAAAGAAATAACAAAATAAACCAGAAAAAGGCGAAAAGAAATATTGTTCAACAAGTCAAACGAGTTCTTTTGGCTCGCTTTGGCCGTGTGGCCAGCAGCAGCAGCAGCAGCAACAGCAGCAGCAGCAGCAACAACAACAAGTCGTGGCGCAGTGGCAGGCAGCGAGTTTTGTTGTTGTTGTTTTGGGTGAAAAATATATATTGACAGAATTTGCCACAAAATGTAAGAAGGAGCAACACATTATAATAAAAGTCGGGGGATTGGGGATTGGGGGTAAAAGTACTCTCGATTCCCGCAAGTAAAACGAGCTAAAGTTACGCACTCTAATTAGTTATTCAACAACAGGGCAACAGGGCAACAGGGAGCTGCGGCAACAATAGGAAAGTAGGCAGTGAAAACAACTTGAAAATAGTCAAATTGGTAATCGAATTTCGAGTCGAGTGTAGAGTGTAGAAAGAGCCGAGCCGAAGGAGAAGCAGAAAGAGAAGAAGGCGAAAAGAAAAACACTTTGCTGCCGTTTCCTCTTCCACTCTTTCAATTCATCTGCCGTTCGTTTCGGCCTTCTCGCCTTTGTCTATTGTCTTCAGTGTGTGTGCCGGAGAATGTAGGGAAAATGTGAAAAACAAACACAGTTCGAGTTCGAGTTCGATTCGTTTTTTCTACCTGTTTTACACACTGTTTTACCATGTCAGTTGGGCCCTACTTAATCTCTCAATAGCCCGGGCCCAATGGCACCTGTGACTTATCGTTATCTGTTGTCGAGCAAAACGTGAGTTGACTGACTGACAGTCCGACTGAGAAAAGTGTCGCCAAATGAAAAGTATTCCTGGAAAATTCTCTCACACCTCAGAACCACAAAATGCTTGGGAATCATTTCGGTGGAGGAAATGCAACGTGTTTGGATTTTTTAATGTGCAATTCCATTAAATTTCCCATTCTGCTGAAAATTATATGAAAATTGTTGTAAAAAGTCGCTCGCAATGGGGCAAATGTCTGTAATGTGCTGTAGTGTAGTGTGTGTGGTGTGTGTGGCACTTAGAAACCAATTTTCGTGCTGCTGCTAAAAGCCAAAATAGCTTGACATTAGAGAGAAAATGGGCACTAACTGAAAATGACTTGGGAAAACACGACGCAAGACACATGAAACATTTGGGCCAACAATGGGCCGGGCCGGGGCGACTCTCCGAGTTTTATGGCCCTTAATTTACACTTCCTTCCAATTTCCAAGCGTAGATGCGTAGCACGAGAAACAAAAGAGTTGGATACTCTCTCCCTCTCTTGGGGTTTGTCGGCGGCGTCGACCAAAGAAGAAAATGCGACCGAGCGGCAGCAAAAGCGAACAAAATATAATTTTCATTTCCCATTTTCATTTAGCCGCTCGCCTCGGCTCATTTTCCTCCGTTCTCATTCTCTGGTCTGCATATTTTGCTTTATCAGCTTGCCGGCGGCATTTGGCTGCGGCCTAACGGTTAACACTGTTTTTATCTGCATTCAAATGCGGGTGATCATAATGCTCGATTGAGCGCCAAAGCGGATGACTTAGGCAACGAACTCGCCGCACAAATTGAATGACTTAGGCAACGAACTCGGCCAAACGCAATTTAATGCGCTTTAAATTGCTGCCGTCTAATTGCTGCAATGCTTAGCGCTATACAAACAAAAATTACGCTTTAATCTATTTTTGCCCGCCTCCCGCCTCCTCCATGAACAAACATTCGCACACACGCACGCACAAGCAGAGGCAGAGGCAGCAGCTGCCCCTTTCGCGGACCGGACCACACGCGCGCCTCGTGCGCTCCGTGCCAAGAAAATTACATTAGACGTGAACGTGAATGTTTCTGTTCCTTTGGCTCAGGCTGTAGCTGTAGCTGTAGCTGTAGTCTGTGTATGTGCCTCGGCCAGTTGCCACCTGCCACATGGTACGCCCGCTCTCACTCCCCACTCGCGCACAGCGCTAATTTCTTTGTTGAGCCTCATGCAAGTTGGCAGCGCGGACATACGAATGTGCTAGGCTGTGATTAAGTTTGGAATATGTTCATCGTTTTGCTGCAAAGTGTCTTTATCCGCATGCTGAATAGCAAACAGCAACAGCAACAGCAAGCAGCAAATGGCAAATGCTAATCGCTAACGGCATCGCCGAAGGCATTGGCAATGACGATGGCATTCAGATTGTGATCATGGTCAGGAGAAGCTCGAGAACGAGAAATCTATTGTGGAAAAAAGTATATTAAAATAATATATAATTTCATCAAACTGACAAACAAAATTCGCCTCTAATGAACTCATGACACTTTAGTCACTGCCTCTGACTACCATTTCTACATATATTTAATTCTCCAGTCAGGCGTAATATAAAAGTAAAACAATAAAACTAGAATCTGCATTTTATCTCAGCTCTTGATACGTTTCAGTTCAGTTTGTTATGGTAGTTTTATGGCTGGCACATGTAGGGAATGTACGAGTATATTGCACGCTTATCAGACTTAGCTCCAGATGGGAAGAGGGCTGTATATATATAATCAGAGTGTCGTAAAGAGAAACGAGCAACAATCCCCCTATTCGAGTTTGGAATTGAGTTGTTAAGTGTATCAGGGCGTCGGTGTGCTTTCGCTAGTCTGCTGGCATTTGATTTGGCAGCGAGCATCCCATAAACACCCAGTCTACATAATTTGATAGTCTTAATATATAGTTTATAGCGCTGCTCCCCATTCGACATTATAATGGATGCATATTATTGAATACAACATCATTTCGTTGCGATAAATATAACGAAACGTTACAAATTTATAATGCCAACTCTTCGATTCCGAATTGGATTTTAATGATGGCGAACGTAGGCAGAGCGAGGGAGGGAGGAGGTTAACGAACCACCAGCAGCAGCATCAGCAGCAGCATAAGCGAGATTAGCTTGATCTTGTGCCTCTGATGATGTGTGTTTTTTGCAGTTTTATGATGGGCCATTAAACGGGCCGAACAATGCCCAAAACACACAGACCATGACAATTATTACTAAATGCTTTTGGCTACTCCTAAAACAAAGCAAAACGCAAGAAGGCACGAATTGTAATGCGATGCGAAGTGGAGGAATGCGGTGGGATGCCAAATCTGATGAGAGCTCGGGTTCGCCTTCCGGTTTTTGCAAATCTATTAATACCTCATAATTGCGGCCAGGCGAGGATCTGAGTTGGGCTTTTGGGGAACGGTAACACAAACCGTGGGACAGCTTACAGCAATTGCAGATTAGAAACAGACAAGAAAATGTTGCAAACTCCAATTCAGGTTCGGTTTCAGGTTCAGGTTCAGGTTCAGGTACAGGCACAGGCACAGGCAACACGGCACTATCTTAAACGAGAGGCGTCATTTCATATTTTTTCTTACACTTTGAGAATTATTCCAGTCGAGGACAGCTTGACGGACGCTGTTCGCAGATAAGATAAGTGTGGCTAATAAATGCCGCTAATTAAAACGCATTTATTACACTGCGCAAAAAAGTATTCAAAGCGATAGCAGACTGCAAAATCTTGGCACACTGGCTACACTGAGAAAATTAACATCGTTTTGATCTGGAAGCAAGAATTTCTGCTGTTAGAAGTACGCGAAGTACAAGGAATACCGAATACTGAAAAGAATAACGTAATATTCAGCATTTGCTTTATTTTCGTACTATGGTGAATTAGAACTCTGCTTTTTTCTCTGTGCATATACATACGTGTGTGTACCTATTGTAGCTCTGTTTTTGCACACAATTGATGCCCTGCTCTTGAGCTTGAAAGTGAAACCCCAAAAGGAAATCGAAATGGAAATGGAAAAGTGAAAAATTGCAAATGTTTTCGTGCAACGCTGGAGCTGGTGCTGGTCAGCTGAAGCGTTAAGGTGCTGTGGATGCCTTGTTGTCTTTGCCACTTGCATTTTTGCCGTCTTTCTAGCAGAAACAGAAATGAAATATCACATGCTAACTTCACGCTTTCTCACTTATCCCCCTGCCTGTCTGTCCGTCGAGTCTGTCTAGGCTGTCGCGGATGATAGACATTGGTCCAAGGCGAGGATTTGCATCTTAATGAGCTCAATTAATATGCAAACAATTAATATGTTGCTACTTATGGCCAGACAAGAGACCAGAGACGTGCTGCAGGTATGACTCGAGCGACAGAGTGTGTGTATGGCAATTAGAAAGCCATTAGAAATAACTTATTATCCACAGCCCTTCTCATGCATTCGCCCCCCCGTCCGCTTGCATTCGATATTCTATCTGGCGAATTTCATAAATTACTCAACATTTAATTAAACACGCTCTAAAGCGCTACTTACCACCTACTTAGCCGCCGGTTTTAGACAACAATTTTGCATAATTTGAACTTAAATCATGAATACGGCAACAGCAACAACAACAGCAGCAGCAGCAACAACAACGAGTTGTTTTTCCGACTTGTTTTATATGTAATTTTTGCTCATTTCTTATTTCTTCATTTATCGCTGAGGTAATTAAAGTAACCCTAGGTACATGTGTTGTGCTCATGTTGCCTAGTGAATGCCTGCCCCCCTTTCCCCTTTCCCCTTGCTGGTTGGCCCATGAAGAGCTCTTCCTGGCTGGGAGAACGGCGCCTTTGATTCTCATTTCTTTTGGCTCCTTTTACTGCATCAAATTGATTCGCCATGCAGGGCTTGACTGGGTTGGCTAATTAGCACCTCCTTCCCTCTCGATCGATAACGATTACACCACATCGAAAGGCAAATGAAATGATCAAGCTGAGAGCTGAGAGAGACAGGGGGAACATTTCCAGGCGATATCGAGTTTAAGTTCGAGTCGTATAAAAAATATTAGGAATATTCTACATTAACTTTTTCTTCAGCTCATTTGCAGTTGTTTTTCTCAGTGTTTGATGGCTTTCCGTGCCCGATTCCTTTTGTCTAATTAGTTGCGCCGTAAAGTTTATGCTGGTTTGTTATTGTTTCTGATATGTATGTCATTCCGTGGTAGTTATGGCCATATGTATACATATTTGTTGTAACTTTTATTTGCCATTAAGTAGCTTTTATTAACCGCGTTGTTACTGCTACTCTCTATCTCACAGATTTACTGCAGTTTTTTCGGGCTTTACGAGCGCAAAGGCTCGTAAAAGAGTAAAACAAAACAGACAAAAACGAATATACTCCCAGCAGAAGTAATAATTTTTATACGCATAGATGTGGTTCGCTTCGTGGAGTTGCCAGGCAAATCAAATCAGAGCCAGAGCCAAACTACAATATAATTACAAAACTTGGTCATTTGATATTGGACGAAGACTCTTCTGGGAGCCACACACACACTCACACACACGCAACCACCTGCCAGCTGGGCAGCCTTCCTGTGGTGGCGCCAAGTGGCTGCAGTGGCAGTAGTGGTTCCCAGGTTCGCTTTCTAATGTGTTTGGTTATTAGCAGTTCATCTAAAACTTATGACAACTGCAAATCAAACTGACATTTCCGCAGCAGCAGCAGCTCATGCTGAAGTTGAAGTTGAGACTCTGAGTGACTCCCAATCCCAGTGGTAATTTGCGTATGCCCCATCAAGTGTCAGAGCCCGAGACCGGGGTTCATGTCTAACAAATGCACTGCCCAGTTGCACCGGTTGTAGCTGCAGTTGCAGTTGCAGTTGCATTTGCTGTTTATTAAATTACATTTCAGGTCTTTGACTTAGTTTTCCAGGAAAATAGTTTAAGCAGTTCAGCTATCATTATAATGTTATTAGAGAACGGCTCCTCCTCCATATCCGCCTAACTCCCTCCCCGCCTGCTCTTATGTCAATCAGTTTGTCGCATAATTGACTTCAGAGTAATACTTCTAACATCAAATTCTATTATGTCAAGGCAGAAGGTCGTTAGGAAGACTGATGTCTTGTCTCTTAGCGAATCTATTTGGGAATGGAGTAAGAAATAGTTCCTCATTTTAGTTAGTTTTCCAGTGGGGAGGTACTCTTATTAATTCACTTTTAATTGCTGGCAGATCCTGCAGTCCGTCTCGCCATGAGCTGGCACTTTTTTCATAGGGTTCCCAAAAATTTGGAGAGATATTTATCGCACAGAACATCACGAAGCACAAATACCATGTGAAAACAACAAAATTCTTTTGGGCATTTCCCCATTCGACTGAAGCGAACCCAAAACTAATCATAAAAGATACCCTTTAAAATAAGTGAGTGGGGGTAGCTCAAAGTAATGATGAGGTATGCAAATTTATGAATGAAATTTTGAGTCAATCTATACAAAATGAAAAATTTAGTTAGCACTAATGTTGATGTATTAATGTGAGTTTTTTTTTTTATTATTTGAAATGTCTAGTCTAACATACAGGGTATTCCTCAATCGATATTTCATAAACAAGTCAATTGGTTTTTTTTTGTTTTTTCTCTTTATTTTTGAAGTTTTTTTTGCTTATCGCGCGAGAAAAATCTTTTAAATTGCAGTAACCGCAATCGAGTGCGGTTGTTGTTGTTGTTTTTGGCCACTCGAATAGTGAATAGAAAGAAAAGTGTTAGTCATGGTCTTGTTAACTAAATTGTTGACCACGAATTTAGCCGGTCAGTCGGAACTCTCTCTTTCTCGTGGCTCAATTCTTGTGCTGCCCCAATCCAATTTAACACAATGAAAACTTCAGTTTAGGAATTATTATTTCGACTTTGAAATATCTCTGTTTTACGTGCAAGTGTGTGTGTGTGTGTTTGTGTGTGTAACAATTCAGACTACAGATCAAACAGAACCCAGCAGAACTCCGTGCTCTGTGAGACCCTTTTAGCCTTTGAACCTCTTTCGATGTCGATGCGCAGGTAGATTTCGTCTTATAGGAGCTTCTTTTGTCTTCATTTCTTTTCGTTTCTGTTTCCTCGTTAGATTCAGCCATTTGGTTTTCAAATGGCCGGCATGTCATCAATTCCACAATTCTCCGATTCTCCGCCATATGCGACGACTTGTAGAGATGCCTTTACAATGCGTAAGCCGATTGATGAGCTGCATCAGTCAGCTAAGCGCGTTAGTGCAGTTATCAGTCTATTAGTTGCCATCTATCAAGACCTACATAGAGCCCCGCTTCCCTCCCCTGACCACAGCAATGCCTCGCTCAGTCGTGTGGGTAGCGATTATTTAGTATTTATAGTCACATTCATGGTCACGCATTATGCCATTTCAGCCGTTATAGGAGCTTACGCTTTGTCGGGACTCAATGTCATAGAAGCAGGTATTGGGAGGCGTCTCTTGGTCAGAACTTTAGTCACTCTTATAGTCGAGCATTTTATATTTATCAGTAAGTTTTCGAGTTTAAACAATAATAGAAATAAAACAATTATTTCTTCGAGTGTAATTTGGTGCAATCAAGCGATTAGCCTGTGCCCTTATTAGTGTAATTGTTTAGCAAAAATCTCATTTCGTGTCCTTATTTATGCTCTCCTCTTTCTTCTCTTTCGCAGCTCAAAATGGCCGCTGCCAGAGGAAGCGGCTCTCGATGCGAAGGGCAATCGCAGTCGGCGACATCAGAATAGGGCGCCATGTTGCGTTTTTAGCACGCAATTCCGACCGACAGAAAAAAAAAACGGAGAAACGGAGAAACCGAGACTCCAAATTGAAAACGAAACACAGAAATTAAGCAGAGCGAGCCCAACAACGCGATGCAGCAGGGTTTACTGAGTTCTGTGAACCACAATAACAATAAGCGAGCCACGCCCCGAACGCCCCAAAAAGATTACACAATGTTTCACAGATGCCGGCAACGTGGTCCGAGCTTGAGCTGGAGTTCAAGGTCAAGATCAGGTCGGCTACTGCCCAAGAGCTTGCTCTGGCTGCTTCTAGTCTCCTGCAGCCTGGCCGGGGCGTGGGCGACGGGGGCGGACAAGGAGCGTGAGCGCAACCTTGAGGTGTTTGAGGGCGTGCCCGTGGACCATCAGATCGGATATATCGGTGATTTCGATAGCATTGACAGCGGTCCGCCCTATATCATTGTGGCCGAGGCTGGCGTGGAGACGGATCTCTCCATAGACCGTACGACCGGAGAGATACGCACCAAAGTGCGTCTGGACAGGGAGACGAGAGCCTCGTACAGCCTGGTGGCCATACCACTGAGTGGACTCAATGTTCGAGTGGTGGTCACGGTGCGGGATGAGAACGATAATGCTCCCACATTCCCGCAGCCTTCGATGCACATTGAGTTCCCGGAGAATACGCCGCGGGAGGTGAAGCGCACGCTGCTCCCGGCGAGGGATCTCGACCTGGAACCATACAATACGCAGCGATACAACATTGTTTCGGGCAATGTGAACGACGCCTTCCGGCTCTCGTCGCATCGGGAGCGGGACGGAGTGCTCTATCTGGATCTGCAGATTAGCGGATTTCTGGATCGAGAGACTACTCCTGGGTATAGTCTGCTGATAGAGGCCCTGGACGGCGGAACTCCGCCGTTGCGCGGCCTGATGACGGTCAATATAACCATACAGGATGTCAACGACAATCAGCCGATCTTCAACCAGAGTCGGTACTTTGCCACAGTGCCGGAGAACGCTACAGTCGGTACGAGTGTGCTGCAGGTCTACGCCTCGGACACGGATGCCGATGAGAATGGCCTGGTGGAGTATGCCATAAACCGCAGGCAGAGTGACAAGGAGCAGATGTTTCGCATTGACTCACAGACTGGCGCTGTGTACATCAATAAACCGCTGGACTTTGAGACCAAGGAACTGCATGAGCTGGTCGTAGTGGCCAAGGATCATGGCGAGCAGCCATTGGAGACCACAGCGTTCGTTTCGATACGGGTGACGGATGTGAACGATAATCAGCCGACTATCAACGTCATCTTTCTCAGCGAGGACGCATCCCCGAAGATCTCAGAAGCGGCACAGCCCGGGGAATTTGTCGCTCGCATATCCGTGCACGATCCCGACTCCAAGACAGAGTACGCCAATGTGAATGTGTCGCTCAATGGAGGCGATGGTCACTTTGCCTTGACCACGCGTGACAATAGCATCTATTTGGTCATAGTGAATCTGCCCCTGGACAGGGAGTCCACTGCGAACTATACGCTCAGTGTGATAGCCACAGACAAGGGCACGCCACCGTTGCATGCCACCAAGTCGATCTTTCTGCGCGTTACGGATGTTAACGATAATGCACCAGAGTTCGATCAAGAGGTCTACCATGCCAACGTCATGGAGGTGGCCGATCCGGGCACCTCGGTGCTGCAGGTGATGGCTCGCGACCGGGACGAGGGCAGCAACGCCGCGCTGAGCTATGCGCTGGCCGATACACCAGATACGCATGCACAGTGGTTCCAGATTGATTCGCAGACTGGACTGATTACCACACGCTCGCACATCGACTGCGAGACGGAGCCAGTGCCTCAGCTGACGGTGATCGCGCGGGATGGGGGGCAGCCGGCTCTCTCCTCGACGGCCACCGTGCTGGTGACCATTCACGACGTCAACGATAACGAACCAATCTTCGATCAGAGCTTCTACAATGTCTCCGTTGCCGAGAACGAGCCCGTGGGCAGGTGTATACTCAAGGTGAGTCATTATGCCTCCTCCTCCTCCTCCTTCTTTCCAGCTATTTTCTATATATCTATCTATCCGTCGCTCGCGCTGTGCTTTGGGCTGAGTGACCTATTTTGGCCTCGCCAAGTGACTCGAATCACACAACGAGCGTCACTTATGGATTTTCCACGTACTTGAAACCCAAACTAATCTCATGCATCAATTACCCAGTTGAGCAGTCTCTGTCTGCCCCCGCCCCTGCCCGTGTCTGTCCTCCGCTCAGTGTCAGTCCGATCAGTCAGACATCGACATCCGTAGGGAATTGCGGCGGCTGTCGTTTCGGCTACTTGCCCCATAGACATTTGTTGTTCTTCTGCACAGCTTGTCGTGCGCATACTCTGCCACAGATTGGGGCATACTCGATGGGGCATAATCGAAGACTTTTCAAATAGTAAAAGAAGTTATGGACTGAGTTTGAATAGGAAAGTCAAGAGTAGGGACTTATCTCGGCAACATTATATCGACATAAATATCGATTTCTCGCCCTAAACTATCAGATGTATCGACTAAATAGACACTTGGCTGTGAAAAACATTACTAAACTCTGCTAGGCATAGTTTTTATGTGAATAAATATTCAATAAATAAATATTCAATTCAATCGATTATTTATATCGAATTTTTTCTTATTCCTATATGAGAGGCATTATTTGTTTCCCTAGTGTATTGCGAATTCGGTAAACCCAACTTCTGGTTAACTGATTTCAGTCAAATACCAAATAAACCGTTTGAGTTCTGTCTCACTTCCCTTTGTCCCCCTGCCCCTGCCCCCTGTCATCCGCACCCGGAGCAATGCAAGGCTTCTCACTCTTTTGTAGTTAATCCATTCATCATCGGGTAATTACATTTTTATAACATTTTTCCCCGCTCACAAAACAAATGGGCAACCAAAAAGAAACACAACTGCTGCATCAACAGCAGCGGCAGCAGCAGCAGCAGCAGCACAGCAACAACAACTCTGAAATGGGGCCTAAAACCGTTTCTAGCGCTTAACGAAGGCATTTTGTTCGCTGTTGTTGTTCTCTCAGTCGCTCAGCCTCTCTATCTATCTCTCTGCATTGCTATCACCCATTTTTTCATACACACACACACACACACACGCAAACACACTCTGGCTGCGAGACGTCGACAAGATTTTTGTTCGGACTATCAAATGTGACCTCTCTTGTCTCGTGTCTCTCGCTGTGCCTCAAACAAATAGCTGAAATAAAAAGAAAAAATCGTAAAGAAATAAAAAGTTAGAAAAAAGTCTAAAATGTTGCCGAGATGCCGAACTTCCCAGCAATTTAATAACACGAGTTTCAACTCAACGCAATGTTGTAAAAAAGAGTAGATAGTAAAAAAATCAATTTATAAATAGGAATATCGAATAAAACATTTTATTACAATATTTTCTTATAGCCGAATGATGTTGTAGCTCAAATTGAAAGTAGTCTGCTATTAGTTAGTCTGTTTTTAGTCGATTCAGATATTACGCAGTGAGTTTGGTCTGGGCTTAGACGTTTCCGCAAATCAAAGCAAGTCAAAGCTGAACTCATCAAAGACAACAAACAACAGTCCAACAAACGTGAGATGAACCAAATTAAAGGCTACGGCAGCAACAATAATAATCATAACAACAATAACTAGACATAACAACGCCAATTCTCTGGCAAAACCGAATTTCTGTCGATGAAATCTGACAAAAAGTCACGTTTCCTTAATTACAATCAAAGGAAATCCCTTGCCCTGCCCTGCCCTGCCCCTGCGCAAACCGCAGACGAATGAAAGATATTCGAAATACGAAATACACAAAACGCATAATTGGCTCACGCAAAAATAAGAAACGAACCCACAGAAATATGTGAAATGAGTTTCTCAGATATACATCTAGAGTTTTGGGAAAGAGATAGAGGAGATAGAAGATTTGAGATTTGAGATGCGAGTGCGAGGGCTCAATAATCATAAAAAAAAACTAAATTCGGTGCACACTCTTGGAGGCTGTGCTCGGGTCTCCTCTTCTTGTTCTTCTTCATATTGAAGTCAATCTGTGGTTCTGAAGACAATAAAAACTCGAAGCGAGGCAGCCAGAAAAAACGCAAATCGGAATTTGGAATATAATAAAAAAGGGCCTGAGAGCTAACTGAGGCATTTTTTATGGCACACACAAAACTGAAGCACATTAAAAAAAGAAGAAAACTAAAACAAAAACTTGCTTATATATTTAATATATATATGTATACGGGGCTGGGCCAAACCCAAGCAAACAATAAGCCGCAACAATTCTGAAACAGCGGGGAAAAAGCCAAATATTTGACTAAAAACAAACCAGGAACAGAATCAGGCCAGTTTGCAGCCCAAGCAAATAACTTGCCTCCAGTTCCATTGAGTGAGAAGACCAAATACTTTTCAGCTGCTCGTCATTGTTTGCTCGACTTTTGGCACTGCACGTGGGCGGGGCAGAAGGGCAGGGTAGAGACGGGCAGGGGGGTAGTTGAGGCTGACGAACAAGTTGCCGGATCGATCGATGCCGTCGTCGTCGCAGCTGCAAATGGAATTTGCCATCATCATCGAGGATAATTGCAGCTTCATCAGTCGAACAGACTTTAATTTCGTTCAGGTTCTTCAACCTCAGACAGACTCGGGCTACGACGAAATATGAAACGGAATTATGAAAGCGGCCAACATCTCAATAAAAAATAAACCCATTGAAGTCTTCCAACAACTGCAGTTATATTTGTATAATTTCAGTTTTTGTGATTCTCAAAATATGCAAAAATATGCCGAAAGCCTTAAGAAGTTCTCAGCAATTATAATATTATGACGTTTTAATTTCTTCCTTAATTTATGCAAATCTCAAGCGTGGCTTTATAGCATTCCCAAAAGGAAAAGATCTCAGATGAAATGTGTACAATTGAATAGAGAAACTGGCTCGAGTTATTTGCCCTACGAAAAGTTGGTCTGTTGGCCATTTTGGGCTGAGTCAGCTTAAGGTCCGTCGCACGCAGTCGCAGTTGCCGTTCCCATCTAGGCCACACCTATTTTGCCAGCTAGTATATCATTTTCGAGAGCGGGAGCGGAAATGCTATTTAATTAGAGGCGATCAAATGCCGCCTTGCCCCGACTCCGACTCCGACTTCGACTTCGACTCCAACTCCATCCACAATTCCCTAGCCCAATTGCGGGTCCAACTGTGACCTCGAAGATTGACTACTATTCGGAGGCATCTAATGGCTGACCAAATTACACTTTAATTCGGGCCGCAGCCTGAACGACTTAGGCAACAAACTCACAAACGAAACGAAAGACTTAGGCAACAAACTTGTAGCAGGCGGCATTAATATTCGAACGAAAAATTAAAAACTCATTATGCAAATTAGAGTTAGAGCTGGGGATAGTTGGAAGAGTGTAACTAGTGATTGCCGAGGGTTGCCTTACCCTTGTTGGTGGACAGTGCTCTGCCTCCCCCGCAGTGGGCAGAGTTGCTGTAGTTGGTGCTGCTCACTGAGACAACATAATTTGCTCGGCGTGTTGTTGTTGTCATCTCACAGAGATACACGCTGTTGTTGCAGTTACACTCTAAATTACATGCAATTACATTGTTGTTGTTGTTGCAGTTGTTGTCGCTCGATTGCTAGAGTATGCCCCATCTCCCGCCGCCTCCCCCCCTCGGACTTGACGACGGACAGCACGCGGAGCAGATTGGCAGCAGCCGGCACAAGAAATTAGTTGCATTATTTCGTGGTGTGTTGTCTGTTGTAGTTGTAATTTCGCATTGTTTGGCTAATCTACGTAAATCTCATTTTGGGGGCTCCCACAATTACGAAACGGTGTGGAAGGGGGGAGGAGCAGGGGCTGAGGCAGTGCCAGGGTATGCGAAATGGGCCTGCCCATTTGGCCATTTGGGTAAAGTTATGTAGCCGCTTTTCTAATGCCATTGAACTGGTTTGTGCCGAGGGTGCAAGTGCCAGGTTTGCCATCATCCACACTCACACACACACACACACACACACACACACACACACACACACACACACACACACACACACACACTCACACGCATACACATGCCTCTGTGTATACTCCGCTATTCCCTTTTATACGCTTCGATTGCGTATGCACCAATTTTCTTTGTCTCTTGCATCAATTCACTTTTTTCTAAACATGGGCCTCGCTCTCGCTCTCTCTCTCTCTCAGCTTACACGTTCTCTGCGTCTCTTTGGCGCTCTATTCTCTCGATTCAGTCGCTCTCGCACGCCGTACGCAACTTGTTTTGCACAATTTTAATTTTATAAACACCTTTAACGCATTTTTGTGCGCTCACATTCCATAAATGCCACAGCAGAGAGCCAGAGAGCGTAAAGTTACGAGGCGGGAGAGAGAGCGCCCGAAAATTCACCTCACTCTGGCGGCGTATTCAGCGCTTGGCCATTCAGAAATTCAGCGCTTAAACAAATTGTTTATACGCTCTCTATCACACACTCTCTCTCTCAGATGCCCATTCTCTCGCTCTCTGGTCTCTCTCTGTGTGAGACAAAATGGTTGGAAAATCATGGCGCAGGCCCAGCCACAGCCGGTTTTCGGCTTGGATCTGTTTTATAGTACTCCTCGAGTACTTGTTGTGTCTTTTAGGCCCACTGTGCGAGTGTATGCGTGTGTGTGTGTGTGTGTGTAGTGTTTGTTGTGTGTGCGCTACTATTTGGGCTACCAGCAGCGTATGTGGATCTGATATTTAAACCGCTTAATATATTAATTAAGTTGTGGCCCCCCGGAGCAGTGATAAGCGCACAGTGGAATGAATGGGCGACACACACACACACACACCAACACACTCACACACACACCGTGCTGCACAACATAACTTTTGACACAATTTTCAAAAAGTTAAAAATCACCAGATAATCGCTGAGCTCTTGCAGGCTTTTAGTGCATTTCCTGCGGTCGAAAAGCAGAATAAAAAGAAAAACCAAAGACAGATGAGACTGCAGAGTAGTAGACTAGTAGATACCCTGCAATAATGTGGCATGATGTGAAGCTCATTCTGTGAAGTAGAGGCAAATTGTCTGGCTGTCATTGGTTGAACTAAATAAGAGTTCGCATTATACCCTCTCTACTCATATTATACAGGGTGTATTAATAACGACAGGGAACATGAAGAGGCAGCCATAACAAACACCATGAAGAGAGAAACCAACAAGCCGCAACAAGCAGCACAGCCACAAGCGCTGATCACAATCAAAACATCAATAAACCTTAACTGATAGCCAGAGTCAGAGTCGGAGTCAGAGCCCGGGCCAGAACCAGTGCCAGACTCGGACTGAGACCCATAGTCAGACTTAGAGTAGGAGCCAAATGTGGCGAAGGGTGGAGGGGAAGTGGCACACGCATTTTGCATTTTGCAACTGACCAAAAACTGCGTCATCTTGCTGCTTGAGTTTCAGTTTGAGTTCGAGTTGAATGTAGACGTCGTCATCACACATCAAATGCGCATCAATTTAGCGGGCCAAAAACACAGCGCGACAACAGGCAACAGGCCGCGCTTGCAACAGTGTGGCAAGCAGGCATGGCTCAGCCTCGACTGAGTTGTCCAAGTGGAGTCGCTGCCTTGGCAGTGGCCATATTTAGTAAATGCCGCTTCTGTAGCTGCCTTTAAACGTGCAATTAAAGCGCACACATACACACACACAACCATATACACACACACGAGCAGCGAATGTCTGTGGCAGAGTCGCGAATTTAGAGACGGACAACGAGCCAAGGCGCGCGCGCGCGCTCACATCACAACAACCTGAGGGCATTGGCTACTGCATTTGCATAGCCGCCACTCTCCTTGTCTCTGCCTCGCGCTCTCTTTCTCTCCACCTTTCTCTCTTTAAGTCTGCCTCACAAAATATGCGCTGAGGTTGCCTCCCATTTGGCAGCAGGCGGAGTAGGCTGAAGAACCTTTTTGGCCCGTCAATTTCAGTTATGTTGGCCAAAATAGCTTCTTTTTTTCTCCATTCTGAGTTCTGAGCTGGACTGAGCTGGAGTTGACTCTGGGGATTGCTGGAAATGAAGCTGGAGTTGGAGCTGGTGTCAAGTGTGCGCAGCTCAAACAATTAACTCGTCTCCTTGTCCATTAGCTTGAGCTAAAGCTGAAGAGTTCTGCCCTCTTGCGGTTGTTTCTGCTTCCCGAAAAGAAAGCCAATATTCCTCGGACATACACTGAGAGAAAAAACTGAAAGTGCGTTGATTAATGTGCAAATTATTTAAGTTTAGGCCTAAGCTCACAGTTGATCTTTCTTTTTCTCTTTTACGCTCTATATTCGTCTAGTTACTTTTAGCTACTTTCAGCTAGTTTTTGCCAATTGGTGTTGGAGGTCAGGCCAAGTGCGTGTGTGTGTGTAAGTGTGTGTGTGTGTGGCGGCATTTGCATACGTAGTAGCAATCAACGCAACTCTGAGTCAGTTGTTGTCGTTGCCCTGCCCACCCTTCCACCTCCACCTCTGCGTTCTCTTCCTCTTCTTCGTCGTCATCTGTGGCTGTTCTTAACAACTTCTGCTGAAAAACGTGCGATTCTAAATGAGCATATCAACAGCTTACAAGCCCCAAACTGAAGCCAAAAGCCACAAGGCACACACACACACACACACACACACACAACAACAACAACAACAAGTTGCTGGCAAGACGAAATACGAAAGACTTTGGACACAAACTTGGAGCTGCCTTTGCGCAGATGCACCGTTGATAGCTTTTGCATATCGTTGTCGGGTCGCAGTCGAGTCCTCGTTGCTGTTGTTGTTGTTTCTGCTGCTGCTGCTGCTGCTGTTTTTGTTGCCATTGCAAAGTCAAAGTATTTACCACAAGTAAAAAAACAAGCAAAGCACCAACTAGCTGATCAGTGCCCAAAACTAACGATAGAATACACTTTCTCAGTATCTGTTGAGTATTTTAAGCAGCAAACTTTCAGATTATTTGGGTATTATTTCAACTTAAAATATGATTCATTGATTAAAGAAGTAACTTGATCTAATTCGAATGTTTTAAAGGTTTCTATACAATCTTACACTCAAGTACACTTTATGCTTGCAATGCCTGCAAAACTGGTATACCCTTTGCTTGGAGGGTATACTACAAAACTGCAGCAAAAAAGTTGGCAGCTTATTTGGCCCTAATGTCTGTTCGCTTCCACTGTTTGTGGCTGCTGCTGCTGCTGCTTATTTGGCATAGCGCCGCAGCAACAGCAACAGCAACAAGCTGAGAGTTCACAATTTTAATTAGTTAATTATTTTTACTTTTAAGCAAACAAGATTTCAGAGACAAATAAAAAAGAGCGGCAAGCAGCCGAGCTCCTCAGAGAGTGGCCAGAGCCTGTGGTGGTGGCTCAAACTCAGCCAAGCCAGTTGAAATGGCTTGGCCGGCAATCTGCATACGTGCATCTGCAACTTGCCACAGCTCTGGCTGGCTCAGAGTCCCTTCTCTCCCTGCTTTCTATGAAGTGAATTGCAGCCTCATCTACGCCTGCTGCTGATTTGTCGTCATGGTCTCAAAGTTTTTGTTTGTCTTTCTGCATTTTTTGGGCCTCCTCGTGCTGCTCCCTTTTAACTGATGCTGCTGATTTGCAGCAGATTTGCAGCCGCTACTGCTGCTGCTTCCGCCTTGCAGGCTGCCACATGCAGCAGACACTTTTTGAAATCTAAATCTGTTCTTTAGCCCGATGCTGCCACATTTCGTGGCACATTTCAGCGGCAAATTCCTCAACGTGTGGGTTGCCCAAGAATCTTTTTCATCGACTCGGAGGCCGGCTCCATTGTGGGCCCATCAAAAGACCCCCAAATGAAAGATGGAGACGCAGAGACAGGCGAACAGTCAAAATGCCAAGCGAATACTTTGCTTGGATTTTTAGACCCTGTACTTTAAAAAAGTACAAAAGGGTCTATTAAGATTGTGCAAGCCCGAAATGTATGTAACAGGCAGAAGGAGGCGTGGCAGACCCCATAAAGTATATATATTCTTGATCAGGACGACGAGCTGAGTCGATCTAGCCATGTCCGTCTGTCCGTCTGTCTGTCCGTCCGTCCGTCTGTCTGTCCGTCTGTCCGTCTGTCCGTCCGTATGAACACCTAGATCTCGGAAACTGTAAGAGCTAGAGACATCATATTTGGCAGTTAGATGCCCCTATAGTGCAAGCAGATCAAGTTTGTTTTAGATTTTTGATACCTCCCCCCCTCCCCCAAAAACCGCGAAAAACTGCCACACCCACAATTTTAAAGATACAAACTTGTGTTTTGGCATACGATAATCTAATGATAATCTCTATCTGTGCTGTAAATTGTGGCTTAATCGGATAATAAACACCGGAGATATTCAAGATTCAATTCCTTGTACTAGGTAAGGGGGGAGCAGCGCGAGCGTATGTGTGGTTGCATGCGACTTTGCGCTATGTGTGCTTGTGTGAGTGTTAGCGTGTGTGTGTTCAAAGGAAAGTACAGGGTCTCCTACTGTCGGTTGCATCCGACTGTAGCTTTCCGAGTTTTTTATTTCTGATTTTTGGTGCGATGATGGCGCACTCCCGAAACAAAAAGAAAAAGCTCGAAAAGATTTGCCGCGACTGTTAACATGTGTACGGATTTGCATATTTCCTATAAGCCAACAGCAACAGCAGCAATAATGAGAGCCATAACAAAGAACCTACAAAATATCGATAGAAAATATTTCATAAATCCCCCACAGCCGCAGCGGACTTGGAAATTAAATTGTCAATCATTTTTATAACATGCCCACAGATTTCGATTTGTATGCGTGAAAAGAAGTTAATGCCAAAATGATATGAGAAAAGCAAAGAAAACGAACAAGAAATAAATAATAATAATAATATCGAACCAAATCGAAACGATACACACAAGCAATACAAGTATTTATGTTTAGTTTCATTTGATGACCAGCAAAGGCGGCAGTGGGGTATAGCAGACTATCAATGGAGCAGTTTAATATAGTGAAATTGTTTGGTTATAAATCTGAATAAATTCTGGATTTCAGTAAGGGTATTGAATTGAATTTATTTTGGCTGAAGAACTTAGTAATATTCAGCTTGAATAAGGGGTATCTGTTTGTGATTCTGCTACCCTCTGAAGTTGTAAATATATATAGAATCGCAGGTCCCGATACTAGTACTCTAAGCAATCCCCATTCTTAGATTTAGTATTGTGTCTTAAGAGAGTTTAATTTGGCTAAAGACTTGAACAAAATGCAGCTTAAATAAGGGGTATCTGTTAGTCATTCTGGCTTCCCTTTGAGGTGCTCTTTTGTTGTGTTTTGTGTGCTGCTGCTTGAATTTTAAACAGTCATTGGCAGGCTTTGTGTTTCGTTGTTTGTTATTCACAGCATTGTTGTTGTGTGTGTTGTTTGTGTGTGTGTTGTTGGCACTTTGTCGAGTCGCCAGTTGACGAGGCTGACGATGATGGAAGATATTTGCGAAAAGACAAAGATCTAACGTCGTGTGTTTAGTTATATCAACACTGGTCACAGCTCACAGCGCAGCTCAAATGCTTCGATAAATAATGAATTATGCTGATTATTAGGTGACTTATGCAAAACTGAAAAATGACTGCGATTAGTTGATTGGAGTGTTTATGATCCGAGCTACTAGTTGGTCATAAATCAAGCGCGTGCTACATACACTCGAAGCACTCGATCGATGGCAGTTGCAGAAGGAAACTCTTTCAGAAACAATAATAAAAAAAACTTATTCGAACCCCACCCAGAAATGCACAGATAAAAAGCGAAATGAGAGAGAAAAGCATAAAGAAAACATAATCATACTTTGTTTGAGCCAAAAGCCGACATACGGCATCATCCGGTGGCAAATAAACTTGCAACATTGTAAGATGTTGATGAGCTGCCACGATACCAACTCCAGACAATGTCCGCTCCGTCTGTCTGTCCGACCGAGTTGCAGTTATTGATTAAGGGCCACAGCAAAAACCAAATTGCTGATTGAAAGCCAAATTCGAAATGAGGGGCAAATATGCAGAACAAAAGATGTGTCGAAAGCACTCGAAATAACTGTGTAAGCGAAATTCGCATAATTGCAGTTGCAGTGAACGAAAGACAGACACAAAAGCAAGAGCAAACACAGCTGACCTCGAGTGCCCTTGGGGTAGTGTGGCTGAGGGTTGCTCCCATATCTGAGTGAGGTGGTAGGGTGAACCTTGACCTAGATTTACCCTCCATTTGTGGTATTCGTTTCGGGCTTTAATATTGATTTCACTTTATGAGTATCTGCAGTACATTTAATCTGAGAATTGTCTTCGGGGAAAAGCGTTTTAAATCTTCTAAAAGCTGGAGGAGTTGTTGGAATTCATAAATTAAATCAAGTTAATATTTCAGTGTCGCTCGGCTGCAACACCCTGCAACACCTACTTGCTCAGAGAGATATTAAAATGCTTAATTGAATTTGTTGAGCAACAGAAGAGCAGGCCTGGCCAAGCCCAGATAAGGAGAGCGCTGCTGCAACCTCTCATTGCTCCCATAATCCCATGTAAGTTCACACCAAAGTGGTGTGTGTTTGTGTGCTTGCTTGATCCTCAATGGCCGCCATAAACAAACGCAAACATTTATTGCCGCTGATTGTTAATTTGTGAAGCGATAACGCAACTCCGCGTCCAGGTCCAAGTCCAACTGGAGGAACCCACATTGCGCGACCTCAATAAGAACAACTATGCGTGAGTGTGTCAGTGTGTGTGTGTGTGTGTGTGTGTGTGTGTGTGCGTGTGCGAACTTGTGACACCAAGAGCAACAAAGCCCCAGCTGCAGGGTTCCCCTTCCTCACCCCCAATTGCACTGCTGCTGCTTGCCGCATTCCACCCAGCTGCTTTCGCTGCGGCTCTGATCACTTGATATCGATAAACTCATCCTTATTTCGTACACTCAGCGAAACGCTGAGTAAATAGTCTGCTATAAAGCAAAGCCAAGGCTCTTGACTGTTTTCTGTCCGACTTTGATTCGCCCTCTTTGTTTCTCACTGTGCATTTTTACAATGCACAATATATATTTTTGTTTGGCTTCGACTTGGACTCGCACATTAGCACGCATGTCGTTTCCTGCACCACACAAATGACATGACAAATGTCTTTGACCAGAGCCCAGCGCAGTCTGACACTCTCGAGCGAAACCGAAGGAGAGGTACCAAGGGGAAGGGTACCAGCAGACCCGCCTCTGGCCCAACTTCGTGGCTGGGGATTATTGTTGTAGCAGCAGTTGCAGTGGTTGGTTGTTGTGGTTGGGGCTTTGCTTTTGTTGTTCAATTCAATTTATTGTCGAAAGTTCGTAGTTGAAAGAACATTTTAATTTGGAAACCAAGAACCTGGAGTCGAGAACCGAGAACCAGGCACTCGATTGGGCAGGGGATTGTGTGGTGCTGTGGTGCCTGCTTTTCTTATAGTTTATGTGGCATGGGGCAATGTTGCAGCAGATTGAGCTTTAAATTCAGCTGACTCTCGCTGGCAAATTGAACTTGCAACTTTTTGGCTTGTGATGCACGACAGCAGGAAGGACGGAGGGACAGATGGGACAGCACACAGTGGACGACGATTAAAAAGTAACTGTTCTCGACCAAAGTGTCGAAGTGGCTGCAGCTTTGACTTTATTTAAGCATTTATTTATGCACTTTTCTCCTGTTATTTCCTCACTCACCCTGCGAGCATTTGTTTTGAAATTGGACAAATTTATTTCAATGTTTATTGGAGAGTTTATGACGTGACTTGTCTACTCGTTAGCCGAATTGTGAGCGGTATAACCTCTGACAGTCATCAATCACATGGACAACGGTCTAACTGTACAAACTAATGTACGTATAAGCACACAGAAATGTATCTATAGCTTAGGTATATATTGGAATTGATGCTTCGATTCGTTGAGCAAAACTGCGCCTGCTTACCGGATCATAAATTTGTGCATGCGTCTCATTAGGCAGTAAAAGGGAACAAAAGTATCAAATTACTCTCTCTCTCTGGAGAAAGAGACACAGGGGGGAGCGGGAAAGGGGCCAGAACATTTGCAACTACATATTTCATTACTTCCACAGAAGGCACAGCGATTGAGACTGAGACGAGAGTCTGGCTCATGCCTGATGGACACGAAAGTGGATCGTTTGTGGCATGTTTGAAATTGTATACACATGGGAGGAGGATTAAGAGATTTAACAAGCTTTCGCATACCCAGCAGAGGAGAGGCAAACGGCCGGCTTGGTTTAGAGAAGAAGTATCAGGGACCTCTATCCAAGTAATATACCCCACAGCACTTTATATTAGGGTATCTAAGGCTAGGTAGGGTCGGCCCAAATGACGCTGGGCAGAGGATGGAGGGCGGAGTCAATGAAAATGAAGTGAAATGTGAATGCCAAAGTATGCTGCTGCCTGCCCCTCTGTGTACCCCTCTCCATACCACTACTTAAAACTGAGGCAGCATCAAATTAAAGTTAACAAGACAAAGTGTTAATGAATTATTTGGAGGACACGTTGCAATGTGCCCAGGGAAACGGCGATACCACAAAACGAATCGAAAGGAGCTAAAGTTGAACCTAAACCGCAGACAACAACGTGGCTCAGTGGCTCAGGGCCATTCGTTGTTCTTGTTGTTGCAATCGACATTGGTGCACAAATGAATTTCATTAAAAACTGCAACAAACATTGTCGACAATTAAAACAAAAAAAAAAAAGAAAAAAGACGCTCAAAAGCCGCAGACCGTCGGTGTCCATGTCCATGTCCGTGTCCATTTCGTTGTCGTTGCTTTTCTTGTTGTTGTTGTTGTTGTTGTTGTTGTCGTTGCCGTCTGGAGGATCGGGGATGAGCTGCAGCGCAACGCATACAAACTCTTAAGTGGCTCCGCACTATTTTTAGGCTGGGGCAACATTGCAAATGCACAAAACTCTGAAAACTGAAAACAAGTCGAACGCTGAAATTGAAAGTGGGAAATCTCTGGAGGTTTGCCAGCTTACTGCTGATACCCTGTAAGAGAGTATGCTAAGAGTATATACTCTGGCTCGCAGTTTATCGTTGTTATTTATAGATTATTTGAAAATATTTCTTATGTTGAGTTGAGCGTATTACAGCGAGGGTATTAGCTCTTCCAAGTGCCTCTGCTTTTCGTTAATGCTGTTCATTGGCATTGAACTGACTGTAACCCATACTCCATAGGCAGAACGAATGCGAACACGCTACCAATCAGGCAAATTAGCAAACATTTAATTTCAAATGCCTGCCAAGTTCGTTGCCTCAGTCTTTTGTTTCGACTGCTCTCCTGCACTCGTGTGGGCAATCAGCCTGAAATTAACCGACTTGATGTGCATTAAGCGTTCAGCTGCTGCAGCGGGTGTATGACCAAGATGCGTGTTCAACTGCCTCTTGGGGTGTGGCTAAGCATTGAGCCTAATCAAATATTGATCTTATGCATTCCATGCAGCCACAAGGATGCCCTGCCTCGCTCTGCGTGTGGGAGTGCCAATAATTCGCCGCTGGCCTGTAAATGTCGCCATTTAATGGCAGCCAGAGTCACTTTACAATAAACACAAATCTCTATGTAAATTGTTTCAAAATGAACGCAGAACGCAGAGTCGGAAACGACGCTCTAAAGGAAACGGCAGACAAATTAAGTATGCAAATTGGCTACAGCCAATTCAATCTCTGAATGGACGGCAACAATGGGCAGCAAATCATAGTTGTTGACATTTTTGCCCAAAGTTCATTAAACGCAGAAGCAAAGCATGAAAGAGACGCGGAGTACAGTAGTAAAGGCCTAAAGAGGAACCAGACAAGAGTCTGATTGGTAATTAACTAAATACTTAGATCTCATTTATATACAGTATTAATCGTGAGTGAATGTTCCATTATATATTTTAAGTTAATCTGTTATAGCCACAGCACACTGTAGTGAAACAAATATTAATAGCATGGCGCTGGGACAAAAGGCCTTATGCCGAAGAAGGGAAGGGGCAAGAAGAGATCGTAGCCTAATAAGACGGCGCAAATAATGGCAATGGC
Organism: Liodrosophila aerea; assembly: GCA_035045005.1. Lineage (NCBI taxonomy): Eukaryota > Metazoa > Arthropoda > Insecta > Diptera > Drosophilidae > Liodrosophila > Liodrosophila aerea. The sequence goes on from JAWNNL010000650.1 coordinate 639,981, forward strand.
TTCTCGTTCTGGACACTCTTCACAGTGGTCCAAATGGCCTATGGGCCACCAGCAGTGATTCAGGCAGTAGCAGCCAGACAAAGACAGACTCCGACTCGCTCTCCCGCTCTGCTCGCCACAGACATTGCCAACATTTTTGCGGGCTACGCGTTGACAACTTAATAAATTTTGAGTAAGCAGCAGACGAGCTGTGAGAGATAAAAGATGAGAGGAGCGGAGCGGTGGAGAGGAGAGAGCGACTGAAAATTTCTATAGTTGATTTAAGTAAGTTGCTGGCTCTAAGCTAGTTAGTTTAGTTGCTCTGCTGGCTCGCTTAGTTAGACATTAAGCGCGCATACTTTTTATAGAGAGAGGAGAGCGGAGAGCGGGGGGAAAAGTCAGCTAGACATTTCCTCTATTTATCAGAAACGCATAAATTTCTGAAATATTTTTCTGCAGAACCAATAAGAAGAGGAACAACAGCAAAAACGATAATAAAACAACTGCAACGTGAACAATAAATAAATGTAGGTACACGCTGCAGCAAGTACGAGTATGAGTACACACGTGCAACTTAACACGATCCAAATGGTGCACTGAAAGAAATCACATGAGATTTTGATTAGAGGAAGTGATGGTTTAATCTATATTAGAGTTACCCATATTATAAGTATGAAATATTAACAGTATATTGGAAGTATTTTATACCATTTCAATCTCATACAAAACATTCTCGTCTTGTTTATCTAGTCTGTATAATTTCGACAGCTCTATCAAATCTAAACTGCAATTGGTACTTCCACCATTGCCAACTCCATCATTTTGTTTACAGTGTAATTGCAGTTGCTGTTAGAATCGAAGTTGAAGTTCTGCTTGCATTTCATTTCAACACCCAAACGTAAATTTGTACTTCCTCAATGCAGCGGCAACTAGTTGCTGTTGCTGTTGTTGTTGTTGCTGTTGCTGTTGCTGTTGCTGTTGCTGTTGCTGTTGCGCTCGCCAGGCTGAAAAAGAGATTTATGTTCATTATAGATTATTTCTGTCTGATGATGTTAATTTTGCTGCATTTCTCGCATTTGCTGTGGCCGCAGCAGGAAAAAAAGAGAAACAGGAACGTCATTTTGCTACGCCATGTTCTCGAGTGTGTTTATCAGTGTGTGTGTGTGTGTGTGAGTGTGTTCCATGTTGCTTTGGTTACCGTTGCATTGAAAGGAAGTTAAGAATTCAGCTGGCGCTGCCTCTCAGCTGTCTCATAAATGTTGTTTTTGGCCTGTTGTTGCTGCTGCCCGGGCTGGCAACATTTGATTTGTTGCGCGCACGCCTTGGCAACATTGTTGCTGGGCAATCGATTGGCCATGTTGCCAACGCGATTAGCACACGATTTCTATGCATAAAACTCGTAATTGTTATGAGATTTTCTACTTAAACTCTTAGACTAATATGACTAATATGCCCCCTCTCTTTGTCTCTTTGTCTTTGCAGGTAAGCTTCAACTACGTAATATACCAGATGAAACCGTATTAGGTTTAGTGGGGAGACACTTCAAAGCGAGTATTATGTGACTATTCGACGTGTTCGCCTGTCAGATGTTTGTCAACACATGTCAGCAGCATCTGGCCGACAACGATTGCTCACTGGCCACGCCCTAGTTGGCTGCCGCCCCCCTCGAATCAGCTGTCATTATGAGGAGGCAGCCATAATAATGCTTTGTGTTACACGTCACTCACGAAAGAGATCGAGAGAAGATGCTGCTCGATTCTCGATACTGAATTCTTTTGTGGCATGCCATAAAACATGCATTCAGTCTCCCAATTAAATGGGCACAAGTTGAAGAACTGTAGAGCACTCGCGACTGGTGTGCGCTCACCTAGTTCTGGCCGAGCTGCAGCTGGTAATACTAGACGAGAGGCAACTGCACATTTTATGTGCGCTTTAAATTCTAGTAATGAAACGGAGATGCTTACGCCGACTGCGACGTCGACAGAGCTTGGGACTGTGACAGCGACGCCCTAATGTCGACTGTTGTTCAGTTTATGATCGCGTTGACATTTTTATTAACGCTGGCCTTAATAACAGACACGCACAGTCGCAGCTATAGCCAGAGCTAAAGCCATAGGCATAGCCATAGCCATAGCCACAGACCACAGCCCACGCCCCGTTTCACTCGCTTAGCCCCTGCTGCTGGGCGAAGCTGAAGCTGCAGTTGGAACTGGAGATTTATGAAGGCCATAACAATGAATTAAATATGACATTGATTGCTATCGATAGAGTTGTGTGTTGCTCCGTTCTTTTTTATTTTCATTCTCATTTGTATTTCGAGTTTGATTTGGATTTTATCGCTGGCATCATCGATGCATACCAAATGGACTTGGCATAGTGGAAGAAGATACTGATAAGCAGCTGGCTCCGACCATGCGGGAACTCCTCAAAGAGATGAGCAGAAGATCCACCACAACAACAACAGCAACAACAACAGCAACACTTCCCGCTGAGAGCTTATGCAATCGCCTGCCTCATATATCAAAATAGTTGACGTGTGTGTGTTACTCAGAGAATTGAGACAGAGACAGCGACGAGAATGAAAATGAGATTGAGAATGAGGGAATGGGAATGGGAATGGGACCCTGACTCCGACTCCGACTCTCGGTGCATAAAGAGCACTTGGCGATGTTGTCTTTTGCACTATATAATTAGTTTCATCAACACAATAATCATGCCGCAATCAAGAGCCCAAGGGGCGGAGGGGCACATACCTTGAGTGCAATAAAACTGAAATTACCTTGTCTCTGTCTGTGTCTTCAGCTGAATATACCGTTTGTTTCCTTCAGACTATGTAGTGTAAAAGACGGGGGGTAGAGAGGAGGCGACGCCAACTTATATAAACCTCTGCCTAAAACAATTAAGCTTTATAAGTTGAGGCAAATTGCAAGATGAAGTCATCGCATTCGCTGCTTATACAATCTGAGCGAATAAGTTCATTATGCGCCACAACAATTATTATAATTCAGCCATAAAATGTGGTAAGAAATGCGAATGAAAGTAAAGCCCACTCTGTTCTACTAAATGGAAATCCAATGAAGATATCTCTCTACTTAAATCTTTAATCTATAATAACACTGTTCTACAAAGTTACACTTTATAGCAGAACTCTGCATGAAAAGTAACTTTTTCAATGTCTTTTAGACTGGTTAAGGTGAATATCATAAAGAAAATTGAAGCCTAGCTTCCGTATTCGAGATTTCCACAATCTTTCGCCTTTTGTGAGATACCATACAGTGTTTTTACTGTAAAATGTAATTGTTAATAAACATATCTACGAAAGTATTATCTCCGATTTATGTACTTTTCAATCCATTCCCAAATATGCCTTCAGTTCCATCAGTTCATTTGCTGCTCTATGCCAATATAATGATGTGGAGTTCATAACACTTTGAAGTCTGTCATTCGAGTAATTAGCTCAGCAGCAATACTCTCGCTTGTCGCTGTCGTTGTCGTTGTTGTTGTTGTAGAGTTGCTTCTATTTTTGTTTGGTTTCTGTCGTCTGTCACTCTGTCTGGGGTTTCAGTTTTGTTTTCGGGGAGTATTTCTACATTTATGAATGGATTTTGTCGACTGGCCCCCAACGTAGCTAGAAGGCAGCATCGGATTTCCAACTCAATACGTTAATGGGGCCAAAAGTAGACTGAGTATAGACCTAGCGTAGAGGAGGGGGCACAGACAGAGAGCTGTGGGGCAGGGGGAGGCAAGTCAGACTAAGAGCGTAACAAAAGTGCTTAGTTAACCACATAGATAGACGAGACGCAGAGACAGACTGAGGCTTGAGCATGTAAAACAAAACGCCTCAGTACTTAAGCCCCCCCTCCTGCACCCGCTGTCCCCCCGCTGGCAACACTTGTTGCTAGTGTGTGAAATAGACGAATTGATTTCGCGCTTCGATGCAAATGATCAAAGCGGATGCTTCTCTACCTCAGAGATGTCTGGCGGGTCAGGTGTCGCGGCTGTCCCTCCGTCTGTCTGTCTGTCTATTCGTCTCTTTGGCTGTCTGTCAAGCAGACACTCTGTGGCTTACTGCAGACGATTGCCAAATATGCCAGCTCCTCCTCACGAGGAACGAGTTGAAGTTGAAGTTTTCAGCGCTTTTTTGTCATTGCAAATGACCGCCATTTTGGCTGTTTACTTTGTAATACTCCTGCTGCTGATGTCGGCAGCAACAGCAACAGTTGGCGATGTGTTCACAGCACGGGGCGCTGCACTACGCCGGCAATCGCAGAGTTTATGGCTTTGGACTGCGAACTTTAGGAGCTGCAGTTGCAGTTGCAGCCCGGGACTGGCACTTGGCGGTAGCGTATACAATTAGAGTTTTAATTATCGTTCCTTTTTTATACTTTTCGCATTTTTGTTGCTGCTGTTGTCAGTGCTAAAAACTAATAATTTGCAGTAAAAAAGATAACAACATGGGCATTGGCAAAAGAGGCAGCAGTTGCAGCCACACAGGTTGCACCACAGCTCTGGAGAGCAGCAACTCCGCTTCTCTCCCCTGCGCAAATAGAAGTCGTTAAGTTGGGATATGCTTTAAGCAGAACACCACAAAAGTTGGCAAATAATTTTCCAAATTTTACGAGCCAGCGAGAAGGAATTATTGCAGGAAGCTGCTTACCTTAAACAGTTGCAAGTGGCATTGGCAAGTGGCAAGTCGGTTGAACTCTAGCTGAGAGCTGAGAGCTGAGAGAAGAAAAGAACCTGGGGTAATCATGGTCAGGTATCGCATGTTAATGAGCCTCTCGCTTTTTGTTTTTTAACGATCTGATTGACTGCCAAAAGGGGCTGGATCGGGGCAAGAGAGCTATGGCTGTCGATAATCGAGTAATTGACTCCGATGCTCGATAATACCATGTGCTAGAGCAAGTGCTCGTCTCTAGCAAACGAAGCGTTATTAATCGTCTCGCCTAATCAATTATCTTTAGCATCTTTAATTAATTTTATATTATTCGCCGAGCGGCAGCTGCTCTGCTCTGGTCTGCTCAGCTCAGCTCGCTTGCTCTTTCAATTGCAAATTACAAATTGTAAAATTGCAGCTCCCTTTTCCTTGTGGCATAATAAATCGTGCCGCAACATAACTCAGCCCAATCGGAAATTGCTTTTTCGCGCTCTTATCGATTTACGCGCTCTAATCGACACAAGACAATTTTCAATTTAGCACTCATTTACCTAGAATGGGGCATGCCACTTCCCCCAACCTCCGCCGCTTAACTACTCTGCTTTCCCCTCGGCTGAAATTAATTACAAATCCGCATAGTTTTTGTTTTCGGGGTAAAACAAAACGGGGCTAAGAAACAACGGCAGTGGCTCGCGTCGTATAACATATTATCGTAGACTATGATATGTTTGTCTGTATACTGATTTGCATAATCTGCTATTAATTGCGCTTGATATCGTATTCAAATTTGGGGAAAATCAGAGACAAAGCGAAAGGCCAGAGAGGAGAAAAGCAGACCGCAAATTGATTGGAACTTAAATACCAAACAGAAACAGAAACCGAAATACGAATAAAAACAGAAACAGAAACAGAAAGAGCAGCCGAGAGACTGAAACATTTGGACAGCAACGAGCTACACATATGGCCCATAAATATATTTCTCCTAGGCCTAGAGAGTGTAATAACATAAACTCTGGGCTCAGGCTTATCGGTCGGGCTTGTCAGCCATTGATTAATAAACACAAAATGGAAATTTAAATGGACCCGAGAGGGAAATGGAAATCAAGGGAGCGAAATGGGGAATGAGAGTAGGTGTAGACAGAATTTTGAAACATAAACTAAATCCATGATTGATGGCAGAAACCTTAAACTATTTTCAAATCATAAATGCCTTCATTTTATCCATTACATTATTCAGGAATATTTTCAAATTATATCCCAAATGATTTAAGAAATAGAAATGAATTATGTTCGATTAATTTACTACAAGAATATTTTCAATTTTCTGCTGGCTCAAGACTAATCGTATGCCTAAGCACTTGTTCACATTACGGCCTATTGGTTTACTCAAGTGCGTTGGCCAACTTACTGCAGATACTCGCAGTGCTTGTACTCGTACATGTTATTGTTGTTGTCTTGCTGTGTTGTTGATGGTTGGCAACCAACACCCACAAAATAGTTACAGACCAGAAGGAGCTGATGCCGATGCTGTTGGCCACAGAAGGCTGCAGGCTACAGACTCCAGCAGGTAACCCTGTTTGCGTTGGCCAAAATGGACAAATGCTTTAATTAAAAAAATGTGTTTGGCCTATTTCTGTGTCTTCTGTGTGTGTGTGTGTGTATTTTCCATCTGGCGTTACACCATTAACCGTTACTATTAACCAGCCCAGAGATCTGACTGTGCAGCATAGGCGAAACAGGCCAAACGGCGGCAGAGTCTGTCGAAAAAATCTGTCATAAATTTATTATTTTCAATTAATTATGTGCCTCGGCTTCAGCCATCGCAACGCCCAAAATGCTGCTAAATAAATTTCGAGTCTCAGAAAAGACAAAGTCTCATTATAGTCGTAGACAACGTGCAAATATTTGAGCTTGGCCAAAATGCCAATGCGCTCATTAGCCAGACGACCCGAGACGAGCTGTGGGACCCGCTTTTAACCCAAAGACACTGAGACCGAGACTGAGACTGAGACTGAGACTGAACCGTATCAAAGTGAACCAAACTGAAGTGAACCATGCGTAATTTATTGCTGCCAAAACAGGCGCCTGTCTTGGCCATATATATTTTGGCCAAGACCAGGACTAGTTCTGTCTAAAGTGTCGCTGGAAAATGTTTGGCGATTAAACGGAAAAGACCAACAAATCATAATGAAAATGGCCAATGGCAATTTGGTCAACGCATCGGCATGCTCGGTATTGATTGAGTTTTCTTGTTCGAACCACACAATGAATGAAGCCAAAAGTCTGCTGAATGAATTCAGAAAAGGCAAAGAGCAAAATAACCTGTAGCCAAGACCAGGCCAAGTCCCAAAAGGCAAAGCGTATTTCGTTGCGTAAACTGTGAAACTGAAAACGCTTTTTCGTTTCCCCACGACCATTGCAACAATTTTCGTACAATTTTGTGAATTAAAATTCAAACGGGCTTTACGCACAAAAATGCAATAGATTGACAGACGGACAGACAGTGGGACAGACTGCAGATGATTTCATAATTGCCAGCGAAGGAGCTAGTTGTCGAAATTCGCCAATGCACTTCAGATAGGTGTACAAAATTGATTCCTATAAACGATACACTCGACTATTAACTCACTCGATAGCATTGATAAAGTTATGCCTGTGAGTGTGAGTATACTCATACTCGTATCCATGCAACAAGTGCCGCCGCAAGCTGCTGCAGTCACAAAAAGCTGGCTCCTTTGTTTTTTATGGCCCAGCCAGGCTCTGCCTCTACAGCTATACCTATACCTATACCTATGGCTGTGGCTGTGGCTCCGGTTTGTAATGTGTTCATGGCCACGGCGAACTAATCAGAAAATTGAATCGCTTTAATTACTGCAAAAGCAATGAGCATCGTTTGCTGCTGCTGAAAAGAGAAGAGCAGCGAGTGATGGCAGGCAGAGGCGAAAGAGGGGTGGAAGAGGCGGTGCTGTGGCGCGATGAGTGCTCATCAGAGTGCTCAACGACGGCAGCTGCTGCGGCTCCTGCTTCTCCTGCTGTTCCTCCCGCTCCTTCCGCTCCTCCTTTGTGGCAACTCTCTCGACTCGGGCTACTCGTCTTCTATGAGAAATTGCTTTGAAAATTTTTGCAATACATTTTAATATGCGTGTAATGAGTGGATGAAGAATGCGCCACAAAATGGCGTAATAATTAGAAACGGAATTTATGCAGCCTCATCACGCTGCATGCCACACAGCTCTAGGCAAAGGCCAAACACTCTGCCTCTTTAATTGCCCCAAAATAAGCAGCGAGAGAGAGAGAGAGAGTGCGGGAGAGGGGGAGGCTGGGCAACCCAGTGACACATAAAAGTGTCGCTTGTCGAAGCCCCCGAAAAGTAGATAACAGCAAGCACCGTTAAGCTCCGTTCTTTAAATGCCCCAACAAAGATAAATAATTGAAGTCTACGAGACAGAACGGCCAATAAAAGTGGCTAAAAATAATACTCCCCACCTGCCGCACCACTCACAATGTGTCTGCCGTTGGCCCTAGGGCGTTAGCCAAATGTCGAACTAACAAAAGTGCAGTAAAAACTGGCATAAGTGAACTCTCTTGGCTTAAAGGAGTAGTATGGATGGTACTACCGATACTATCGATATCAAATATTATTGTATAAGTGAAATCTATTTCGACGAAATATTCATTAAGGTTTTCTCTTGACACATCAATAGTCTCAAATTGAAGAGCAGCCCAACCGTGGTTCACAGCGAGTGCCCACTGTGGCTGCTTGTGCTCATACGACTTCATTTGTGACCGTGGGTAAAACGTAGCTTTAATGCCAAATATTTACCAGGCCAACACGAATTAAATAAGAGAAGGGCGGGCGAGCGAGTGGAGGGGGAGGAACTACATCTAAAAGGGGGGATGGGTACATTCCGCTGTGGCTGCCACTGTTGCTGCTACTGCGACTGTAACTGACACTTTAACAGCAACAGCAGCAACAAGTGGGTGGACGTTTATGTCTCTTTGTTTTCTGTCTCCCCCTCTCTAGCTCCCCCTTCCCCACAATGGGTTATTCGCTTTGTCTTAGCGCTGCCTAGAGATTTTCCATTGCTTTATTTTATTTCATTTTTCTTTAACTAAATCGCTGCGAGCTGTTGCCTCTGTCTCAGCTTCAACTTGAAAGTTTTTGAAGTTTTATGTGCTGCTCATGCTTTTTTATGGGCCACTTGGTTAGCTGACGCTGCCTCTGCCCCTACCCCACCGCCTACTCCTCCCACAGCTGACACAGTTCGCAGAGATGGCATCCAGTTCCAGTTTCCGCACCGCCTTCCACTCCAATGCTGTCTACCTCTCGGCCATAGCTAAAAGCTGTCAACAAATTTGACAGTTCGATGGCCAAAAATCGTTTACAGAGTGGGTGCCCCCCTTGACCCCGTACTCCCCTCCTTTCACACCCTCTACTGCTTGCAGTCGTTTAGTGAAATGAGTTGCCGGTAATTGCGCACACTTCATGAATCAAAGTATCCATAGAAAGAGTATAACATACTCAGAGTGTGTCGGTCTCAGTCTCAGCCTCAGAATCGATCGAGCCAAGTATGGAGGCATTTACTGGGCGTGGGCGTGTCATTTGATGAAGTGCTGTCTATCTGAGCCGCATTTGGAAAGTACACAATAAAAAATGGCATTAATTAAGGCCTGACAACAATTTAAATTGCACATAAATTATTTCTCAAATTTGTATGATAATAAATGGTTTTAGAACCGAATTATTGTGTTAAATAACAAAACGAAGAAGTCTTTTCGTCGAGTGCAATTAATCAGCTCTTCTTCTTCTCCCTTTAATGACAGCATTTTCTGTCAGTGTAGCTGCTGCAGTAGTAGCTGGATTTTATGGGGAGATTTCAATCTGGCAACTGTTCAGCGATTCGGTTGCTTAATTAGTTTTTTAAGGCATTTCTTTTATTCATTTGTTTAGCATACGAAATTTGTCAATCTGCCCCTCCCTTCCTCCTCTCCCTATCGACAAGTATTTTAAATATATTTTCCACTTTCACATAAATTAGTGGCATGTCTGCAAGAGGAGACCACCTGAGCATCAAGCGGTAAATTTGAAAATTGTGAAATTGTTAATTGAGTTGCTTCTTAGTCACAGCTTAGGTCTTAGTCTTAATTTAAGTTAAATAGTGAGTAGTACTTAGTGCTCTTTGCATAGGGAAGAAGATATTCGCATTAACATTTGCCCTTTCCTCTTCTTCTTTTTGTCTTTCAGGTAAGCCGACGCCAAGCTGACGGGTAGCCCAAAGTTTAGTGTCTAAGACAAAGGCCACGCCCTTTGGCCATAAAATAAAAGAAGCGTTAAAGTTAATTCTCCAGGTGAGAGCTGGGCTCAGTTCAGCTCAGGTGAAGGTGAGTTGACTCAACTCGACTCGACTCGAGCTGTAGTGAAAAGCAGCTTAAGAATTTAAAACCGCAAGATGAGGGCGTATTATTTATAGTACGTGAGGCCGAGCCCTAAAGTCCAGTTGGCTGCCGCAGGAGTAGTAAGTAGTTGGAAGATCTCTAAATTTGGTAGCCATTTTGCTTGTTCTCCCTGTCTTCAGGTCTCTTTCTCTATCGCTCCTGGCTTTCTAGCCCTCTTCTGCTTCTTTCACACATTCGCTCGCGTGCTGCCGACAAGTTTTTATGTTTCCTTATGAGTAATTTTTGCTGCTTTACATGCACATATTCTACAGTACAGACTCGCTATGAGCAACTGGATTACTCCGGAAGAGATATTATAGTATACTTTAAATTCAAATATAAACTTTAGAATGTCCTGAGTAATACTGAAACTAAGAGTTGACTTTAATTTAGTTGCCCTTAGTCTGGCTCTACTGTACTTACTTTCCTTGCTGTCCAGCGAGTGCTACTGATTGCCTCCAGTAGTAGGTATGAGTACTGCTCTCTTACGTACCGCCTTCTCATGGCCATTTTGACAAAAAGGGGAAGTTGTGAGGGGTGTGTAGAGGGGGAAAGGGGCAGGAGAAGAGGAAGAGGAGCTGCAACAACAGGCAGCAAGTTTTCTGTTTCGTTTTTATTACTTTTTTTTTCTTCTGGCTGATGATGATGACGTGACTGTGAGACTTCCCTGACTGAGAGTGACGCCGACTCTCTGCTGCTGTCAGTCTTCATTTTTATTGTCTTTGCTGTTGTTCTGCTTCTTACTCGTTCCTCCATCTTCTGCTGCCTCTCTCCCTCTCCTGTCAAGTGTCTGTGCGTGCATCGAGTGGGGGCTACTGCTGTCAAATTATTATTGTCGACCCCATTTGTCTGGTCGAGTGTAGAAGTTGGCCAAAATTACAGCGCAAGTTTGTGTCCCAAGTCTTTTGTTTTTGGCCATGTTTCTAATTACGCACGGCAAGCTCTCTCTCTCGCTGCCACTTTCTCTGCATAATCGCACTAAACGGATTAGCTGCCAGATGAAGGAGTAGATAGTAGATCTATGAAAAGCAGATAGTGTAGTACTTGAAGGTGTATGAGGCATATCAAAAGACTTAGGGCACAAACTAGTCAGAAGAATATATATTTGGAAATATAGGCTATATGGAGGGTATCATCATCAGAGAGGAAACTGGCATTTTGTTTGACTTGTGACTTGACAAAGGGAGTGTTGGGTGTGGGCTTGGGTGAATCACTCCAACTTCTTCCCACTTCTCGAAGACTCTACGCAAAATTAGCCAGCAACAACAACAACAACAACAACAACAACAGCAACAACCTCATTAGGAGAGGCCACTACAAATGTTTCTCGCACTTGGCGCTTATCAAACGGGAAACGGTGATTCCGCTACACTTTGTTTGTGCTTGTTCTTGCCGAGATATGATTGCCTATGACAAGTTCTGGCCAAAAGCGAACAAGCAGACAAACAGACGGACAGACAGGCGGACAGAGAGACTGACGCTTGCTTAGATAGATATGTGGCCCAGACAGACAGATGTCTTGTCTTGGCCGACTAGTTCAAGGTGTCGCCTCATGTAAATGCAGCACTGCCCCACCTCAAGTCTGCCCCTGCATCCCCCTCCCCCTCCCCCTCTCACCAGCTTTCCCAGTTGATCTCGCCTACAGCTACATCAGCACGCTTCAATGGCGGTTAGTTGCCGCATGATTGATGCCTGTTTTGCGTGTCGTGCGCTGCTTTCCAATGTCGTATCTCTGCAGCTATTGCCCCTCCTCTCTATCTTCTCTCTAGCTGGCGGCTTGACAAGGCCATAGACCAAACAGAAGTACAGTTAGATTGATGCTGGCTGTGCGAGAGCGTGTTCTGCGTGTTGCGACATCTGTCGTCGATCGCCTGTTTGTCAACACTCGACAACTCCCCCTCCCACTACTTGGGCCATATAAGGCAGAAGGAATGGGTGGGGGGGAGCTTGCTCATTACGTTCGCCAGCTTTATTTGTGTATATAAATATATTTTTACATGCGCTCTTCTTATATATATTTACGTGCATTTTCCGCTGCATAAATAAACGCACTTGACTAACATAAATTTTCTCATTGTTTACCTAAAGGCAGCGACTGAGGCTGAGGCTGAGGCAGAGGCAGCGACTGCAGCTGCCCGCGAGTCAAGTCCGTTTTGAGCAGAAACTGGAAGTAGTCGTTGCCCCTGCTTGCAGATACCCTTTCGCGAGGTATGCTAATCAAGTGGGGCAATATGTAACGTCAATCTATATAGTACTATATACAGCAATATATTAGTATGATATGAAGGTACCTTTGCTTTCCTCTTCTTATTACAAGTAGAAAAACTCTACAGGGTATCGGTACTTCCTCATGTTGCTGCTGCCTTTGGCCTGGCTCGGTTTGCAGCCATTGTTGCTGTTGTTATTGTAGTCTGTCTGTATGTTTGTTTGTTTGTTGTTGCATTTACATTTTTGGTGTCGATTCAATTAGTAAATATAACCAAAAGCAAACAGACAAACAGCAAGCAGAGAACCAAATGCTGCCGTAGTCTCTTGCGGTCTGCTGCTTGTTGTAGTTGTTGTTGTTGGAAGAAACCTGTAGATTGTTGACCATGCTCATGCCTAAATAGCTGCAGCTGGGAAGAGCAGCAGAAGCTGCTATGGCCGTGGCATCTGCTGCCCCTCGCACACGTTGCTGATAAATCTTTGGGAGCAGAGCGTTCCACAATTCCACTAGCTAGATTTGCCTAGGCCACGGGCTTCCTGCTGACTGTGTGTGTGTGTGTGTGTGTGTGTGTTTCAAGTGTGTGTGCAAATTAAATTGCACGCTAATGAAGTGCAGAGAGAAGACCTTCTTCCTCCTCCCCGACTGGTGCAAGTGCTCAAGGCACTCGAACGATAGTTCGATAACTCGATAGCTCGATAGAAGTCAGAGCATTGGCTATAATGGCTTCATTTTCCAATCCCCAGCCAACAGCCCATAATCGACAATATGACACAAATTGCCAGCTAAATTGGACAGCTTAAAGCAGCATTAACTAGTGTCAGCCACGGACTAAGCTCTGCGCTTGCTTCCGGGCTGTAGAATCTGTTGGAGTTTGGGTCAAGTCGCGCATGAATCGCTGGCTACATTAAATGGCAATAAATACATTTTATAGTGTGAGCTGCTATCAGTATAGCCAGCCAATTGTCGAGCTACACAGTGAGAAATAGTTGCAAGTTATTAGAAATATATTTCACTATGCACATTGTGAAGCAGAATTTGTAATTATCTCAGTATTTACTCAAGTTTTGGCTCAGTGTAACAACAGCAGCGTGAGACGGCAATGCTGTGAACAGTTTTTGACATTTAAGCGGGCAAAGGCGCCGCCTGCAACACTCACACTCAGATGTACACACACACACATGTGCAGTTAGCTAGATTTTGATTAGAAGGTGAAATAATGATGTTAACCTCTTTTGCTGTCGCTTGTTGTTGCCGTTGTTGTTATGTTTCATAAGCAATGCAGACATGTTGTTGCTGCTGTGTGTTGCTGGCGTTGCTAGAGTTGCTGTGGGTAAATGAGGCCAGGTTAGAGTTGATTTCAGCACATTGCATTTTAAATATGAACATATTTCTGTCAGTACAGCAGAGCGGAAGAGGATGGGGAGGGCAACCCGCAGTTTGGAGTGGTAACAACAGCAAACCACAACAGAACACGGACAACATGCTGCTTTTGTCGCCAGAAGAGAGAGAGAACTTTTGGTCAGAAGTTGTATTATATGTTTCATGTGCGAATAAGGCAATGGGAGACAACGGACAGAGGACTGAAGACAGAGCAGAAGGAGGAGGAGCAGGAGTAGCAACAACAATGTGCAGAAGTGCAAGACAATCAGCGCGTTAGGCGCTCTGGGTCTGGCCAGTGGTGCAGATGATTTACTGTCCAGTTAGGTTTGTGCACATAAATTCACCTGCGCTGACAGTTGCCAGAGCACGGAGAGAGAGAGAGAGAGACCAGAAAGACCAGAAAGCGAAAGGCAATTGCCAAGTTACCGAATCTGAATCACAAACAGAAACAGAAACAGAATTCGAATGCGAATGCGAATACGAATCGATCGAAATTGAATTGAATACATACTCTTTATTTTCTTTTTGGCCTCTTCTGAGAAACAAGCCAAGTAGGTAACCATCGAGAGGGGGAAGCTGCTGCATTCGCCATATGCAAAAGAGGAACCCGAGTGCAGGTAGTTGCTTGTGATTGACTCATGAAAAGGCAATCGTCGAGTGAAACTGTTGAAAACAAAAATTCGAATCTAATTCAAAAGAAATGTGATTAAAATCGTACCGAATGCCAGCTCAGCTCAGCTCGGAGCCATCCTCTGCAGCTGAAGAAGCTGAGGAGCTTTTGTGATGTCATTATATTGAAGAATGGCAGCCACAGGCAGACATTGACATTGAAAGAGCCACAGGCGAGGAGTCAAGGCGGCAGCGAAGTGTAGAGCAGTAGTAGAAGCTGCTAAGGACGGGCCTGAGCAAAGCAGAGCCCTTTGGCTACACTAAGAGAAACACTTCACGAGCTTTTCATTACAGTTGGACAATAGAGGGTCTAAGAGTGTTTTGTATAGGATTATAATTGAATTCTGTTTAGATTCTTACTTTAATTATTTCAACAGTTTTAGAAGTTTATCTCTCAGTGTAGCTGACTGAATGTGTCCATGTGGGTCGCTGGCTGGCTAAACGCAATGCCAAAGCGAAGCTAATCGCTGCACAAGGCATGCCAGAATAAAATGCAAAACCAAAGGACAGATTCAACGAGGCACGTGGTGGTGGAGTGGGGAAGGGAGTGGAGGGGGAAGCAACAACAGTCGGATCAACATCAGCACAAGAATGGCGGCATTTGCGCTTAAGCCATGGCAATGAATTCATCGTTGACATATCTCGTTAATTTAATTTCTTATCGTAGGGATAGCATCGTCTTCATCGTCGTCGTCGTCGGAAGCCGCATGGCTGACTGATTTCGGCGGGTACTCAGCCCAGTTCGATGGTCCTGCCGGGGATGGGAGTGTGTGCAGGGGGGGAGCCACCAGTCTGGTATGCAAACTAGCAGCAAGGATGCGCCGCAAAACTCTACTGTGTATACACTACCTGTGGGGTATGCTAGAATCTGTACAGTTCAGTTGAGTGTAGATCTGTTATATCACTTATCGAATCCAATTAACTCTTACTCATTCAGTAGAGTATTTTCTTGGTCAGCACTCGCGACTGCTGCTTTCTGGTTGGCTGTGTTCTGCTCTGCATGTACTTGTACGCCACAACAACAACAACGACAAGGCACAGAGAACAACGACAACTGTCTAGTTGCGACTCTCCGCTGCCCCTTCAGCTCCCCTTTGGCTACTATAAATTTTTGTCAACGATTTGTACGCATTGTCCTCGCATTGGCTCTGCTTCCTCTTCGTTTGTTCGTTCGTTTCTTGTTTGTGGTTCTGTGGCAGATTTTTAGCATAACATTTGATTATCATTGTCAATTGTGTGTATTTATGTGGATCGGCTGGGAGTCGGAATCGCAGTCGGATCCCTTTGTGCTCATCTGCATCTTGCATTGAATTCAATGCTGCAACGCCATCTCCAACTCCATCGCCATCGCAATCTCCATTTACTGCTCCTGCTCAAGGACCCGAGCACGCTGACACTTTGGCAGCACAAAATGATTTAGCTAAGCTGTCAATCAATTTGGACATCAGCCAAAGTCTTAGCCTCTCTCTCTGCACCGATGCTGAGCGATGCTGAGCGATAAGCACTTTAATGGCAAGTTTGTTGCCTAAGTCTTTTGTTTTCGCACAGCTGCTGCAGTGCTTAATGCATTTTTTAATTGTTATTTGCTTATGCTTTAATGTACAGTCATGCCTCTTAGAAGTGAAGTTCGTTGCCTAAGTCTTTTGTTTTCATAATGTATGTAGTGGTATAGTTCCCATTGTGGTTGCTGCTTTAGAGGATTTACTGTAGCCAGTCTGCTGTACGCAACGCTTTCCCCAATTAACGATAAGACAATCTAGAACTGCACCACCGCACCACCCTTTATTCCCACAGACAGAGGGAGCGAAGGTAGCGCACATTAAGTAACATACGCGCAAATTAACGCAAAATGCAACAGGCGCAACGGGGCAGGGGGAGGGGGATGAGGGGGAGAGGAAGAGTAGACAGCGAGCAGCCGGGGCTAACGAAGTGCGCGTACTTCTTGGTGGGTTACACCCCACGCGAGTCACTTCCGCCCCCGCCAATACCATCGCCATTGCCCTGGCTGCTGTTGGCAACAAATCTGAGATGTAAGCGTTGCCGTTGATGGTTTTACGCACCACTGAAATACAACAGCACCACAGCACCACTGCACCACCACCACTACAACAACTCAAGCCAACTGGTGTTGAAAGCAATTTCAAAAATGATGAGTATGATCGAAAAGTTCCGTCTGCACGTCCGTTCGTCCGACTTTAACTTCAGCCAAGCGACGGCTGCTGCTGTTATTGCTGTTGTTTGTGCTTCTGTGACCCTGTGCTGAATCAGTTTAAAAGGGTGTATTGAGATGGTGTAAAGGGACTAACCTGTAATGTACATGTACTTTTGATCAGTCGATATAGACAAACCTGTAGGAAGACGGGAGATATCGCTAATCATAAAGATCTATTGTCTATTTGTGTGAGCCATCACTTAGCTTGTAAAGAATCATAAACAGAAATATAAACAATCACACAAAAGTGTGAGCAAAAGCAAAGCACAGCGTCTGCTATTGATCGGTGGCGCTCGACTGTAGCCTCTCCAACTGGTTTCGATTTGCTTTCAATATAATTTCTGGCCCCGTGTTGCAACATGCAACGTGCGCGCATAAATATTTTTGCGCCAAAAGACCCTACCCTACCCCGTCATTGTTTCTCGCTCTTCCTCTTCTCCCTGCTCTGCCTCTTCCTTTTCTCTGTATGCTGCTGCTCCACCTGGCCTTTTTTGCGAGAAGCCAATAAGCAGTTTTGCTTTATCGCTTATTAAAAATCATTTCGCTCTTCGTATTTCAGCTTCAACTCCATCAGCAGCAGCAGCAGCAGCTGCTCCCCTCGCTGCCCCCGCCGCACTGACTCTCTCCCTTTGCCTCTTACGGCTTTGTTATTAACTTTGGCTCACATGTCGATCACTCTTGATGATTTTGTTCAATTTTAGCGCACATGAGAGCGCCGTCTCCATCTACCATCAGAGCCCTCAGACTCTTCCTACATTCCAGCAACTGTTCTCTCTTACTGACTGACTGACTGTGTGTGTGTGTGTGTTGGTGTTGTGATTGCTATCGCCTGCTGCCACAGCCAGAAATATTTATTCAGCCCCCCAAAAAATGTAATGTTATTTTGCTGCTGCCATCGCATTGAGTGCCCATCAAACTTGATGACGCTGCTGATGATGACGTGCTGCCCGTCGTCTCAGATTGAGATGGAGTTGGAGTCGAAGTCGGAGTCGGAGTCCAAGCTCGACTTGAGGTTGCAGTTAAAGTCCAAGTGCAAGTCGAATATGAGTTGTCTTCGCTTTCATTCATGCCGTGGCCAGCTCGGCCATTTTTGTTTTTCATTTGTTGAGCTCATGCGTGCGCTGTGGCAAATTATGGCAAATACACACCTTAACGTGCCCCACACCCCCCTCATTGCCATCGACATGCTTGTAAGTCAATTGGGCAGTGCACACACTGAAAGAAACTCAGGCAACATTATGCGAGAGACTTTCGTATTTCACTTCCATCTCAATGGGTTAACGAGTTTATATTATACAGCAGGTCTGTACGTTTTTTCTTTCAGTGCAACTTTTCGTTTCATTTGGTTTTTCATTTTTTCATTTTTTTTCCTTTCCGTTCGCCTTTTATCGATTTTATTTCTTATTGTTTTTCTACGTTCCAAGCACATGCAGACGATGATTACAAGATCACTTATCTGCCTTCAATAAACTTCGGCGTCAGTTACCCTCCTGCTCCTCCCCCTCTCCGCTCCGCTTGGCTCTGGCTCTGACTGTTATTATTTTTTAATGTACTTTTTAAGTACCATCAAACACTTGAGACTATGAGAGCGAGAACAGCAGCAGCAGCAGCAGAAGTCTGAGTAGAAAGAACCCTTTGCTGCTTGAGAAATCATCTACAAAGTCGTTCATCAGCAGCAATTACTAAAAGCCAGCGATGCACACTTGATTCATATATTATCATGCATACACTTTTTTTGGGGGCGTTGATTATCCTACGTCATGTGGCTGTGGTTGGGGAATTTCAATTTCCCATTCTCCAGTGTGCAGTCTAGTCGGGACACTGCGTGTTGCACCTGTGTGTGCCAAACACTTTCTTCAACACATTTTATTGATATCTTTATAGCAGACGACTCCAAGGGGTAGAGGATTCCCCCTATAAGGGCCATCAAATGGCCAGAGTACAGTAATTTGGCTGCAGTTGCGATGCATTCTGGCCATTTGTTGCCATCATTACCACATAACTCAGCTTTATGGCTTACACACACACACACAGCACACACAGCACACACACATAGGTATAGAGCTATGGCCTCATTGACGCACTGAGTGCACATTCCAGAGTGATTCCTTGCATCTCCCTCTGGTTCGTTGTCTTTATGATTTTTCTAGCTTTTGGCTCAATGCTGCAATTTTCGTTGTTCAACTTATTGCTTTAATAGCAGGCTGTAGCCCGGCTTACCCCTATAGCTGGGCCTGCTTAAGCCAGCTCCTACCACGATGCATTCGCTTAGCCAGGCTAATAACTGGCAATCTGCGCCCTTTTCAATCTCTTTGTTTTTTCCCTTGCTCACATTCTATTCTATCGATCTGGCCCCGCTTTACGCTTGGCTGTGCCTCAGTCTTAGTCTCAGTCTCAGTCGCAGTCTCAGTCTGCAGTGAAACCATCTGGTCTCTTGATTTTAATTATATATTGTGACCACTTCAGTTCAGCCTCAACTCACAGTCCGAGTCCGAGTCGGAGACGGAGCAGTTCGTACCTGCGCCAAGAAAAACTAAGATTATTTAGCTTATATCGCTGTGGGCGTGTCGCTAAATAAATTACTTTTCTATATATACATATAGACACACACTCACACTCGCGCACACATACGCACACACACACACATATGTGTAGCGAGAGTTTCCCACACGTGCAGCTCGCTCTCAGCTCTCGACTTTTGAGTCGGAAAATTGTTTGCTAAACGCCCTTTCCTGCAACTGTTGCAACTGCAACTGCAACTATTGCTGCTGTGACTGCTTGTCGCTTGTGGGTTGCTGTTGCTGCTGCTGCTGTTGCTGTTGTTGCCTCGTAATTAGCATAAATCACTTCAAAAAAGGCTTCCTTTTTGGCTTGACCAAATTTGTTTTATAGTCTTTGTGGCTCTTTTGGCATTTTGGCATCTCTGACTGGCAGACAGCCGCCTTCGCCTTTGCCTTTGCCTTCCTTCGACCCCGCCTCAATGCCCGCCCCCACCTTACGAGCTACAGAAACAACAACAACGAGAGAAACACGACATCGACAAAGTCACGCATCGCTGACCAAAATTGGCACAAGAAACTGCACTCGAGCGATTGGCCTCTGTTTGCTTTTTGTTTGTTAGCTTTTTGGGCCTCTTAAGCAATAAATACCATTTGCATTGCCCCCAACAACAACAACAACACTAACAACAAGCACTGCAGCAGCGACTCACAAATAGAAAGTCCATTATTGTGCAAATAAAACTTAATTGAAAGCTTAGCCAAAAACTTGCAAACTTTTGAGTTCAAAAACAATATCTCCAACACCACTCTAAACGCATACGCATGTGCAGGCGTTAACACAGCACACTACAGTACAGCCTGACTATAGATAAATCACAGATCTTGATGTGAGAATTGCATTTGACATCTCTAACGTATTAATAGTGAGAGTGGCTTAAAGAATTTTCCAACTTTCTCAGGCTTAATTTCATATTTCATCAATTAAAGTCGCTGTTGATGTTGATCCTTGACTTAAGTCGAGCTACACTAGCAAAAAAGTCACATTTATTTATGCCAAATTGATAGTCAGTAATTTAGCTATATTTCAGGTCATAAACTAGATGATATAGGACTAATATTTATAGAATACCAGAATAATATTCAGTAATTTGTAGCCTTGAGACTCCTTTCGCTATTCAAATTCTTTCAATATTCTATAGCTGCATTTGAACTAGATACTTTGTTTCTTTCGGTGTGCTCAGTCGCTCACTGAAGTTGTCAATTTGATGTGATTGTGACTGTGACGCTGACGGTGGCTGAAGACTTGTGACTGCCTGGTATGAGGATTATTTTGCGACCAATTGGAAACTGTCAAAAACTATTTGGCTGCATCTTCATAACTCGAACAACGACTCCACTCGACTGCGCAGACAGTGGACAGTGGACCATAGACAGCAGACTGGTTGGACCGGACGGACAGCGAGAGAGAGTGGGGGACGAATGGGGGCGACAGAGAGGCAACTTGTTGGTCATTCCATTAGGCCACCGCGTCGATGGCCCACTTGCCCCAGTTTGTGGCCGACAGAGACTTGGGCTCAAGCTCAAGCTGAGTATCTGGCTTTTTGGCCTAAAACTATGCGCATTTTTGCATTGGATTTGATTCCCTCCGCTCCCCGCGTCCACGCTCTGTCAGAGTCTCCAAGGAGGCTAATTGAAAAAATGGTTTATTAAAATGGCATGCGATAAGAGCTGAGAGAGCTAGAGAGAGGCGAAGGGGGTTAGCTTAACGCATTATATTTCCGTCATTAGACGCAACAAGTTTTCGGAGGAATTGCATAAGAAGCTGGGGCTAGAGCTGGCGCTGGTCGTTGGTCGAGTTGCCCTCACAGGAACACACTTTTGCTGGCACGTCTTTTGTTGTAGGTAATTTGCAGGTTCGTTGCCTAAGTCTTTTGTTTTTGGCCACTATAATTTGTAGTACGTGTGACTGGCACACTCCCACCTCGTCTCCCTATGCGTTCTCCAATTAAAAGTCGCGCTTGTCTTGTTGCTGTTGACTGTAGGTTGCAGTTGCTGCTGGTCATAAATCGCGTCTGCTTATCATTTTCATAAACAAGTCACAACAAAAACGACGAACGACGAGCGAGCAGCGAGGAGCTTGGGCTTATGCAATTCTAACAGCCTCAGAGCAGAGCGAATCGAAGCGTAGCCATTTGCCTGCAATATGCACCACCATTTGCCATAGTAATGACAGGTGTTTGTAACTCGTTTGCAGACCACGCTGTGGATGCCTAACGGAAGGCTCCCAACAGCAGCGCCAAAAAACGGACAGAAAAAAAACAGAAAAGACAGAAAAGACCAAATATAATAATATTTTCTACGCCAAGACGAGAGACAATCGCTACACCAATCGCTGCAACTGCGTCTAAGCCTGCGACTGGGTGTTGTTGTTGTTGTTGTTCAAATTGTTGCTGGCAGGGGGTCGCCAACGCAGAGACAGAGAGTGCGATAAACAGAGGAAGAGGGAGACAAGCAGACCCCAAAGAGATATTTGCATTAATATAAAGCCCAAACCAATTTAAGCCCGCCAGCAACAGCTGGCCAACAAAGCAAAATGCACGACAGCCAAAATGGTTTGCTAGTGGAAACACACACACACGCTCTGAAACAGAATCTAATCATAATAATACGTACTTTAGTCGCACTCAAAGTGTATTATTCGCTTTTTTAGTACTCTACAGTTAAAACTGAATATGAGCTGCCTCTTAATCCATATGACATTGATATAGACTGTAAATAATACGATCAAGTTTCGAAATAATACAATCCAATTTCTGCATGTGATGGAAAAAGGGTTCTGCTGTAGACTACTTGTCGTTTTCAACGACTTTTGTGTACGGGACTTCTTTTACTCCTCTCTGTAGGTAAGGAATCTGGGGCAGTTCACAAAAGCCTCAGGTAGGCTGTAATCCCTATAGTCGAAGTAGAATTTGGCCTAGAAAAGCTTCAAATCCTGAGCTTCTACTCTTTATATCTGATATAATATTAACTTCTATTGTAATGTCTTGTATTACTGTACATTTTATTTCATAACAATCCTCTACTTGACTTACTTGAACTATAATATTAGCTTTGTTTTATAAGAATCAATCTATCTATCTATACTTCATTAAACTCGAGTGCAATATTTGCTGACTTGAAAGCACTTTATTCTCATTCCAACTGGTAGCTCAGTGAAAGTGATCTTGGAGTTGAAGTTGGGAAACCTGAAGCTATGCCTGCTGGTGGCTGCTGGTGATGATGGCTGTCTGTGATCTTACATTTTCATTAACGTTGCCATTTGTTCCTGTGGTCAGAGGAAGCCGAGAAGCCGAGACTTTGATTAGGTTTCTGCTGGACTTGTGATTGTGGTTACAAGAACTCCCCTCACTTCGCCCCGCTCTCCCTAGCTCTTGCCAGACAATAAAATTGATATTTGCGGTTTTGATTTGTATTGTTGTATTGTAATGCGGTTTTTCTTGGCAATGCCAGAGCCAAGACCAATGGAATGTGTTGCCTGCCCCATCAGAAGTGTCCGTCCAGTGGCCACTGCTGTCTGTCTATCTGCCTGCCTGCCTTTTGGGGGGAGAAAGAGGGCGTTGAACTCGAAACTGATTAACCAGATCGTTGGGGGCATTTGTCATTGTTAGCAAGTAATTAACACACGCCCACCCCGTCCCAACGCCCACAGTGCCATTTAGATAAATCGCAGCGATGGGATAGACAGGCAGGCAGGTGGTGCAGGTGGTGGGGAGGGCGGGGCGGTGCTGGACTGAGCTGCCTGGATATGTGGTAACTGGCAACTGGCAACTGGCAACTTAATTGCAGAGTTTGCATAATGCTTTTAAAAAGTGAAAAAGTGCGCTTTGCATTTCGCATGGCTAATGGCAAAAATATTTCAAACAAACATTGAAAAACACTTGCGGCACCAGCACCGAGTGGATATTCAATTTGCCAGGCAGCCACACACACTCATAATTAATTTCGGCCGCAACGCGGCTATCGCAACCGTTGCTCTCGAACCACTCAAACCGCTCGACTTTGGCTCAGCGGTGCAGCGGTGCGACCCACCACCTGCCTCAAAATACGAAAAAAAAGTTAACAAAATCGATATTTAAAATCGCATAAATCGTTTTTAGCGCGCATTTACCGATTGCGATCCACATGGTGGGACTCGGTGGTTCGTTCCACTTGCCATCCACATGCAGCAGTGTCCACTCTGTCTCCGAGTTGCAGCCACTTTGTGGTTTGATTTATGCGAATGGTGCCCCTCGATCACTCCAGGTGGCACAGGGTGGGGCGGGCGTGTGGGTGCGTCTATCGGCTCGTAACAGGAATTGCTTTAAATTACGCAAATTTGAAAAGACAAAAAAGAAACCCTGGTAAAAACTTGAACTTTTGATTAACTTATGCATTATGCTACAATTGCGCCAGGCACCGTTAACCGCTAACCAGGCAGCACTTGCTCAGTGTCGTGGCAACTACAACTACATATCCCAACTTGTTCGCATTTATCAAACTAGGCGAAAAGGCGCTGGCGAATGCAACTGAAACTGAAACCGAATCCAAGTCTGATTCCGATTCGACTCCAACTGCAACTCCTAAACGAAAGTGACCAAATGCGGCGACAATGAAATAAAATGCAATAAAAGTTTCAGCTCTAATTTATGAGTGCGTTCACAGATAAACTTCAATGTTCATTTTTTGTATGTCTACTACATTTTTGCCGTAAATTCATTATTAAATAAGTTCATTAAATTATGAATTGTTAAATATTATTATATTTGATGGAAGTATAAACTCTTTGTCTAAGTATTATTCAATCTTCATAGCTTGATTCAGAGAACAACTTGGTTCAAATAATCTGTGAAGAACTGTGATATACATATATATGAGAATGCTTAATGATTTAGTAGCTTCGCTTCCTCCCGTTCAATAATCATATTCAACGACCTAGGTTGTAGTTATTATTGTCATAAAATTGTCAGCCTACTGAGATGATATAAGTCTATGTATAACAAGAGCTTCCCTTCCTCCAATTTAATCAACACATGCAAAGATTGATTTTATGTTTATAAAATGTGCGAAGAGCACTTCCTTTAGCCAGCACAGTCCACTATGGGCTTTTGCTTGGATTTGTTTATATAATTTTTTGGCAATTTAGTTGGTATAATTTATGGAGCATAGGCATCCAATTTCCGGCAATCTTTTGCCATAAGTTTCTCGACTTGCAACCCATGCGGTTGGTTGTACGCAAATATTTACACAATCTCAATAAATTTATGCGCTCTTCTTCACAATTTTCAATTTGCAATTTTTTGTATTCCTAGGCCTAGGCCTAGGTTGGAATTGGAACTTGGCTGGAGTGGTGGCCACTTTGCTTTGTGGCTGACGGAAAATTTATGCAAATATCCAAATACACAGAGATCCGGCTGTGATTTTTATTGAGGCCTAGAGAACTGTTCAATTCAGTTTAGTGTAGATTCGATTCAATCGATCTGCTCTGAACGTAGATGGAAGCACGTGGGCGTATGAAATTGAATGCGTGGTAGGAGACAACGTTGCGAATGGTATGGGTATGGAATTGAGCCGAGCTTGAGGAAGGGCTGTGATTGTGATTGTATCTGCTGGTCTTTTAGCTAAACGGTTTAATCCAAACTCTGGCCAGGAATAGATGCTAAACTCTAGCTGATCTAGGCCAACTCTCAGCTCCGTTGTGTGTGTGGCCCACTTGCTCCAGTTTTGACAGAGTTGGAGTATCGAAAGAGAGACGCTGACTCAGACGCAGACTCAGTCGCAGAGTTGGAGATGCAACTGCAACTGCAACTGTTGTTATGGCAAGTGCGACTGCAGCAGCAGCAGCAGCAGCAACAGCTTTTGCGCAATTTCCTAGTTTGTTTGCCCAGTTTGGCGATTGTGTGTGGAAAAAGGCGAAAGTCAAAGCAGCAACATGCACAAAAAGATGCTGGCCATTAAATTTGCTTTATTAAAGCCCAACAGGAAAATTGGACAACACCAGTTGTGGCTGAGAGATGTTGCAGTTTCCACAGTTTTCCACAGTTTCCCAGACTTGTAGTTGCTGTAGTTGGCCGATAAACTAACAACGCATTTCGCTGTTCGACGCTTGTTGGTTTATTGTTGCTGCTTGTCGCCTTTTTTTTTTGGTGGGGCGGAAGCAAATTGGAAGGCGACATTAAACGCCAAACTCAGCGCACAGACAGAGTTGTTGCGGCCAAGATGAATGTTATGGCTATTTCTCACAAGACTCTTAATTGATGTAGCGTCTGCTGCCTGATTAATTGCTGCTCCAGTTAGCCAAGATTGCCCCCTCCACCCCCCTCCACTCGCCCACCGTCTGCACATCACACACATAACAACAGAAGCGGGCGCCATGTGTGTGTGTGTGTGTGTGTGTGTGTGTTGGCCCCACGCTGCCTGCCAATTAGAATGTTTTATGGCAGACGGACGGACGGACTGACAGCAACATGTAGTACGACACTTTTGGTTCTGGATGCTGCAGCATATGTACACTGGCAGAAAAGAGACTCGGGTTCATTTTACTAAACGAAGAGAACTTTATGTTATTATTTAGGTATTTCTCACAGTGTAGAAGCTGTTTCCTTTTGCGCACCCGCATCTGCTGCTGATTTGCGCATGACCACGTCACTTCCTGTGGCTTCGCTGGTTTTCATTCAGAAAAACCAAGGCGTAGGCAGTGCAGTCGTTTGTCGAGGTGCAGCCTGTTGGGGCAGAGGGACGGCAGGAGTGGAGGGGAGGGGTACACTACGATGTGACGAGGACTGTGAAGCATGCAGCCAACTTAATTAGCGCTCGTTGCAACTGCAGACTAATGAGGCGTGGCTGCTGGCCATTGATAAGCGTTCACTGAGATTGGCGTCATCTGTCGGCCCTCGCGAGTCGACGCTTGACTCTTGGCCAAGTTCATGAACTTTTGTCACAGACACACACTTGGCAAGTCTGCACTGAAACAAAAGGCACTGGACAGCTACTCCACGCACGTGAAGACGTGCACATTCCAGCAGATGGACTGTGGGAGGGGACAGGTGGCATGTGGCAGGGGCAGCGTATTCACGAGTTTATGCAACGATCCATCATCTAAGCAAAGTTGCTGCTTTGTGTGATTTTCTCGTATTTTGTTTTTCATTTCGGCGGGTGGCAGCTGCAACAGCAACAGCAACAACAACAGCAACAATAAACAGCAGAATGGCATTTCTTTGCCAATGCGCAAACATAAGAAACGCATTCGCTGAGCTGGTTGTTGCTCTGTGGCAGTGGCAGTGGTTGTGGCTAGGGATGGGTATCGATATTTAACTAATACAACGATAGGTTACTCGATATATCGGAACACACATCTGAACTTGTAGTAATCGTATGTAGTTCATTCTGTTTGATATTTTAGCCGATATGCATTTCGATATTTTGCCATGCGATATCCATCCCTAGTTGAGCCTTAGTTGGAGTCTGTAACTCCCTCTGCTCCTTGCCAAACTGTCCTCCCCTCCCCGCATCTTAAACACTGTTTTGACTGAGCTTTCGCATAGTTTTGAACTCAGCTGCCTCTTGGGGTTCGCATCGCATGTTTTTGGCCATTTGGCGTAGTTGTTGTTGCTAATGTTTGTGCCTCACAGTCAAGTCCAGGCCGAGGCACAGCCAGCCAAATGCAAATCTTGCCTCACGCATGTATTGGCATTTCTTTTTCTCCTGTTTTTGATTTATCAATAGATGCAAGAGGGCGCCCAATGAGTCCGAATCGACTTGGTTTGTGGCGAAAGCAAAAGTCTCTCTTTGCTGCGAGTTGAGGGAATGGCGACTGGCTCATGGCTCATGGCTCAAAGTTGAAACATGGCCATGATGCTGTGGCCAAGACAGCTGCATACAGCTGCCTCCCCTCCCCTCTCCACCGCTCCGCTCCTCTGCTGTGTCTGTGGCTCATTTGACTTCTTCTGGCGGGCGAGCAAACATAAATCAAATGGTAGGAAAATGTACAAGATAAATTTTTAAGCACACTTATTTAACACCTAACAACCTTGTTAGATGCATTTTGATGATGCAAGCAGTCCCAGTGAGCTCAGCTTGAGTCCCGTTCCAAGTGGCCACAGCCAGCGACAAGGTGGAGCAGTGAAAGAGACTTCATCTCCAGCTCCAGCATCAGCTCCAACTGCGTCGCTTCGTCGTCGTTGTGGCACAGAAATCTATACCGGAAAATTAAAAATTGTTAATAACACGACAAGATGCGTACACACAGCGGTCGGTGGTGCGGCGGTGTGGTGGTGCGGCGGTGCAATAACTGTTAGAATTGCTTTTCGGTGTAGGACAAAGAACGTGGCAAATGTGAATGTTGGATGTGGTTCAGCCGTGGCTGAAAGTAGGAGCAGACACTCCTCAGTTCAGTTCCCGTGCTTCATCAAAAGAGAGTCACATCTGCTCACACATAAATCTTGGTTGGCTGTGGCAAAGGGTGCCGAAGCACTGAGAAAAATAATTTATAAAAATTGCAATAAATATTGAGAGGCACTGATAAGGCGTCAACATAAATCAGGTGCCATGTAGCAGGCCGAAAGAAGAATCTGTAGGAGACTCTGGTCAGGAGAATTGGAATTGCAAGCGTGACTAATCAATGTAATAGTGTGAAATCTCACGAGGTCTGTGGTGTGGTGTGGTGTAGTGTAGGGTTGCGTAGGGTTTATGTCTTTATAACTAATTCGATTGCGGACTGCTCGTTGTCATTGCACGCTTTCTGCCTCGAACATGGAACATGGAACATGAGCAACTGAGCAACTGAAACCACAGGCCACACGCCCACAGAGAGTACATGAAAACACTTTCATTTTACGCAATGTGTGCCAGCTTAATGAAGATTGGATTTCAGATGTGATGGCTGTAGGAATAGCTCAGTTGGCTCTGATTGATCCATGGCCTTAGAAGAGCCGAAAGCCAATAAATGTGTTCGCCTAACCGCTAAGTATTCGGTAGTATCTCTCCCCACTACACACTCGCTCCCTGTATGCTGTGGCACGTAGCCATTTCTCATGGGGCACGGGCATAGGCAGGTAAATCATCCACATCTGCCGGAAATTGCATAAAAATATGCAAGGCTGCGTTTACTTGAATGTTAGTCTTAGACAACGCCAACTGCCACATGTTGCACTGTTGCACACTTGGCAGTGGTGGGAGGAGGAGGAGGAGGCGAAACTACAGTAAGCCACGGCTTGCAACATGTCCGACTCTTATCAGGAGAAGGCTGCACTGGCTGCATGATAATCCCTGGCAGAGACACGACCGACATTTTCGAGCAAACTTCTATGGCTCTCACCTAGTAGTAGTAGTAGTAGTGCCTCTCTCTAGCTGTGGCAGAGGTGTTAATCAAGCCACCACAACACGATTCTTTTCGAGACTCAGGATGTGGCATGCTTAGAGCTGTGTGCTGTTCCCAGCCTCCTTTCCTTGCCACATAACGATGCCAGAAGCGGGGCAGTCGTCAGACAATGAGTTGAAGAGACTCGACCGCATTGTTGTTGTTGTTTCTTTTGGCCATGACAGAATTTCTCCTCGTTTTGGTTTTGGTTTTGCTTTTGGTTTTTCTCGTACGATAAATAAGGTAATTGAATGAAATTACTTTTGACAGCTTATTTGCATACATCAACAGCGGTAGCCGCAGCTGGAGTTGAACATGGAGATGGAGATGGAGCTGAAGTCAGAGTTGTAGTTGGAGTTGAAGACGGAACCGAGGTCTTGTTAGGCCATAATTGGTTATTGAATGCCTTGCAGTTGTCGCTCCCCCGCCCCTCACCACTTTTAACCCAGCCCAGAAGTGTGTCTTGAGTGTGAGAAGTGCGTGCTGACAAAGATGAATAACTTTACGAGTTGCGACGACAACTCGGCTCTCAGCTCTCAGCTAAACGAAAGACTTGAACAACGAACTTGACCAATGAGAGTACCGTACTTGAAACAAAGGAATATGACACCCAAAAATAAAATCATATTTTAGTTTAGACTTTTATAAATAGTTTCTACTACTATACCTACTCATACTCCTCTGGTTCCCTATCAGTGGCTCATCCCCAACCCACGAGGCGTCTGTCATGCCAGGCGTTGGCTCTCCACTTCACTTCGTGCGACTCATCACTGCAGTTGGAACATTTCGTGTGGGCGTTTGCTCGTTTACAACAGAGGGATCAGTTCAGTAGTCGGGTCTCAGTCAGTCAGGTCTCCTACTCGTTGTGGTGCTCCTCAAAGAGTTCCATGTTTGTTGACAGATAAAATTGCCAATCTGTTGTGGTTGGTTGACGGCATCGTTCCCGTTGCCGACTTCCAACCATTTGGCGACAATTTCTGCCCGGGTTAAACGGGTTTAAACATTCTGCCAACTAGGCTTAATGAAAGTCTTTAGTCGCGACTCCGACTCCGACTCTGACTCTGACTCCAACTCGAACTGGCAACTGGTAAGTCGGCAGCCAATCTAAGTAGATCTCCCTCTCTCTCCTTCTCTGTGCCTCTTTCTCCGCTCCCGTGCAGTTCGATGCCTTTGGCTTACAAAAAGTGTAATTAGCGCTTAAAATTAAACGTGAGGAGTCGCCGTGGAATCGCCGGGACGTGGACACGTTTCGCTTTAAAATGCATATCAGTCTGGGCCAATGCAGAGCCAGACAGACGAGCGGGTGGGAATGGGCATGGGGTTGGGGTTAGCCTGCGACTGGAGACAGAGATTGGAACTGGGACTGTGACTGCGACTGCGACTGTAACTGGTGCTGGGAATTCACTATTTAAAGTGAAATAATGACAGTTTTAATTGCTGATTTTGCTCGTTGTTCGTTGGCGTCAAAATGCCAGATCTTGCTCTAGACTGATCCCTTCCCTCGCTCTTATCGCCCCTCCCCACTCTTGCTTGTGCTATTTTTAGGGCGAATGTAAATGTTGATTACGCAAATGCCAACTAATTGGCAGCCATTAAGCGAGGTCGTTGCTCCTGTTCGAAATGCGATTGTGATTCACTTCTTCCCCCTCTCGACCCAAAGGAGAGCTAAAGGCTTTTACAGTTGCGGGCGTTTTGGCCGAAAAAAATTAAAGTTGACATTCGCTTGATACGCGCGACCTGTTGCCCGCTGCCTGAGGGTGCTACCTTCCCCCTCCCCTCCACTTCACCACTCTCCAGTCCATCGCCTGAGCATAACAAATTGCTCCACGGGTGTTGCAAATTAAAGCTGAACTGTGGCAGGCTGCGGATAAGCCTCGTAACGAGCGTGGAAGTGCGGGCGGGGGGCGTTAAATCAAATTAAAATTTTGACAACTTCATTTGTAATTGGGAGCGCAACCGTTCGCTCGTTTATTCTCTCATTCGTTTGGTTCGCTTTGATTAACCCTCGCAATAATCATTATGTTTATAATTTACTCTCGCCTCCAGGTCTCGGCCAGTGATCCAGATTGTGGCGTCAATGCAATGGTCAACTACACGCTGGGCGAGGGTTTCAAGCACCTCACGGAATTCGAGGTGAGGTCCGCCTCCGGAGAGATCTGCATAGCTGGCGAACTGGACTACGAGCGGCGCAGCAGTTACGAGTTTCCCGTGCTGGCCACAGATCGTGGTGGTCTCAGCACCACGGCCATGATCAAGATGCAGCTCACGGACGTCAATGACAATCGGCCGGTCTTCTATCCACGAGAATACAATGTTTCCCTGCGTGAGTCTCCACCCACTCAGTCCTCCAGTACTCCAATGCCCATTGTTGCTGTGGTGGCCACAGATCCTGATGCGGGCAGCTTTGGTCAGGTGTCGTATCGCATTGTGGCTGGCAACGAGGGAGGCATCTTCCGTATCGATCGCTCGACCGGAGAGATCTTTGTAGTGCGCCCAGATATGCTCTCGGTGCGCACTCAACCGCGGCACATGCTGAATATCTCGGCTACGGACGGAGGTGGTCTACGCACCAGCACCGACGCTGTGGTCTTTCTCAGCATCATCGATGCCATGCAACGTCCCCCGATCTTCGAGAAGGCTCGCTACAACTACTACGTGAAGGAGGACATGCCACGAGGCACGGTCGTGGGCTCTGTTATCGCCTCCAGCAGTGATACAGGTGAGTAATCGATCCAAGTACAATCAAAATTTAGAACTTGTATTTTCTAAAGCAAGCCAAAGAGCAGCAGCAGACCTTATTTCAATAACAAAGATCGCTTCAAGAGAAACTTATAGCGGCTGCTTACTGTACTCAAATCTTTTGGGCAAATTATTGAGTCAAATGTCTGGGCGATGTCTTTGTATTGGATGGCATTCATTAGTTCAGTGAGCTGGAAAACAAAATATGCGCATATGATGGACAGACAGAGGGGGGATAAAGGCAGGCAAGAGGTACCGATGAACGAACGAAGAATCGACTGGCTGTGAGTGGTTCAGTGGTTGCCAAAACCAAACCAAAGAAAATTAAAATAAAATTTGTACAGAGCCAGAAAAAAGTTGAAAAAGCCTGCAGCTCTTGCAACAAAATGGGCCACATGCAAGCCTTTGGGGCGAGTGTAGTCAAAGGAGCGAAGGGAGAGGGGGTAAAACACTTCAAACGCAAATTTCGGCAGAAATCTGCACCCATCAACGTCCTCGTCATCGCTCGATGATACACAAAAGAGGCCCAAGACCAAGACACGACGAGCAGAGAAATGTGGTGGACTGGGAAGAGAGAGGGGAACTGAAGACGTCTTTGCCTGTTCTTCTGGCTATGCAAAATGATTTTTTTCAAGCTTTAATTTGCTGCTTTCGCTGTGCACTTCCTTTCATTGCTCATTCCCAGTCTCCTCCATCCACCTCCGTTCGCTTCTCTTTTACTCATGTGTCAATCTCTTTTGATTCTATTGTTCTTGCTGCTTTGTTTGGCTCTGCCTGGCATTTGAATTGCCATTAATGAGGAACCCTTAGGACCTTTATGTTCTTTTCTTTTGATCAATTTGTAATTCCTTCTCCTTCCTCTCTCTCTCTCCAGCTCAACGTAGTCCCGTGCGATACTCTATCTACTCTGGCGATCCGGAAGGCTACTTCAGCATTGAGGCTGCCTCGGGCAACATACGAATTGCCCATCCACTGGACCATGAGACCAAGGCGCAGGTCCTGCTCAATATCCAAGCCACCAGTGGTGAGCCGCCAGTCTATGGCCACACACAGGTCAACATCGAGGTGGAGGATGTCAACGATAATGCGCCAGAGTTCGAGACACTCATGGTGCGCATTTCGGTGCCTGAAAATGCCGAGCTGGGTACCCCGCTCTTCGCTGCACATGCCCACGACAAGGACTCGGGCAGCAGTGGACAGGTGACCTATAGCCTCTCGAGCAATGCCACCCAGAGTGCCGGGGGTAAATCAGCTCAACCTCCACTCTTTGCTATCGATGCACGCTCGGGCCACCTTGTGCTATCACGACATCTGGACTTTGAGACTGCGCAGCGACATTCGTTAATAGTGACTGCCACCGATGGTGGTGTGCCGCAGCTCTCCGCTGACCTCACCATACTCGTCGACGTACAGGATGTCAACGACAATCCACCCGTCTTCGAACGCGACGAGTACGCGGTGAATGTGTCCGAATCGCGCTCCATCAATGCTCAGGTAAGCGAATCATTCAAACTGCAAACTGGTTGGCTTTGCTTAAACTTTAAGAAGAAACAAGCAAGTGCTGCAGTCGAGAGTGCTCACCCAGGCTTTATAGAATAAAATGAATATCCCAGTAGTAGAAAAAGAGAAATATCTAAACAGATTTATCATCGATAGTACCATCGATTGTAACTCAGTTTTAGTTTCTGCTTGATGATAAATATTTCCAACTAGTTAAAGAATTTAATTTATCTAGTTTAGTATCAATTTAATCTAGTCTAAAGTAAAACAAAAATTCTCTTTAGGAGAATTAAATTGAGTCAAAAGTCTCCTTCTACTCTCTATGAAATTGGAAACCAGCAGCGAAAGAATATTTATGCAGTCGTTATTAAGAGTCCCTGGTTCAGTCTCTCTGCTCATTCTATTCAATTTTCTGCCTCAATGGGAAGAGGGTATAATAAATTTGTGTAATGCAAAGTAAATGCGCAACATAAATTTGATTAACAGGCAGTAAAAGTCACGCTTTTGTCAGGCAGGCGTCATATCTTTTTTAAAATATCTCAACACCCCAGAGGAGACAGAGATAGAGGCAGCGACTTTGCGCAGACAGAGAGTGGGAATGAGTATGAGTTGCTGCCACAAGTTGCAAGTAGCCAGAGGATGTTGCCTCTCCGTTGTTGCCTGAACTAGTTTTGATCATAAAATCAGTTTATATCTTTGGCATCTCTGGCAAGAGTTCGAAACGAGTTGCTCTGTGGCGGTCAGTTCTAGGGATTCCTCTAGAGATTTACGCGTACATGCATCAAGAGATTCCGCTTCAGCGTATGATTGATGACCACCAGCCGTGTTTGGCATGTAGATCCACTCTACTGCACTACACTCCACACTCCAGAATTAACACAATCCCATCTCTGTTCGCTCGCTTCTTTCAGATCATCCAGGTGAATGCCAGCGACTTGGACACTGGCAATAATGCTCGCATCACGTATCGCATTGTGGATGCTGGAGCCGATAATGCCAGCCTGAGTGCCAGTGCCAGTCCCAGCCACAACTCGAATGGACCCACAGCAGATCTGGCTCAGCATTTCGGCATCTTTCCCAATTCCGGTTGGATATACCTGCGCGCCGCTCTGGACCGAGAGAGTCGCGATCGCTATGAGCTCACAGTGCTCGCCACAGATAATGGCACTCCGGCGGCCAATGCCAAGGCCCGAGTGCTGGTGCGAGTGCTGGATGCCAATGACAACGACCCGAAGTTTCAACGGGCGCAGTACGAGTTCCGCATTGAGGAGAATCTGCGACGAGGTGCTGTGGTGGGCGTTGTGTCTGCCACAGATTTGGATATTGGCGAGAATGCGGCGATACGCTATAGTCTGCTGCCGGCCAACTCGAGTTTTCAGGTGCATCCCGTCACAGGTGAGTTTCCGTTTGCCATAAATTAGTGTCAGCCTGGTATAGCCAATTCAATCGACTGATCTCCCTTCCCATCCCATCGCATCCCGATGCCTCGCATCTCGGTTGTAACAACTCACTCAACGCTCTGGCTGAGGCTGAGGCTGTCGCCGTTAGAGTTCGTGCCGAATCCGAGCAGCAGTCCGAAACTTAAGCCAACCGCTTCCAGTCAACAGCCATGACCCATGGTCATTCATTACTGCTCCACTTGGCTGTCGCTCTCTGCTTCTAGTAGCTCCTGTAGCTTCTGCATTGCCCACGTCGCCCATAGATCAAACGCGCACGAGCAAACCTGTTCCCCCTTGGAACGTTGAGGCCAGTGCGATAAAATGCGATCTACTTGCGATATGAGGAAGGAAAAGATCTGCGGTCTGTGTGGAGAGGGGCAGAGATTGGTGGCCAGATGGAGAGGCGCATGACCATTAGTGTTTGAGCAACAACAGTTTTAACGCTGTCAGCTCATCCGTCAATGGAATATCATTGGGTTGACATTCAGCCTGATGCCACTGTGTGGTGCTGTGGTGCTGTGGTGCAGTGGTCCAATGGTGCAATGGTGTGGTGCGTGTCTCTCTTTTTTGATCTGGTGCCAGGCCAGGCACAGCTTGTGCTTCATTTAAATTAAATATGGAAATCGCGTGCAGCTAATCCTGGCACCACCTCAGCCTCAGCCTCGACCAAGAGCAAGAAAAAGACGAAGAAGAAGCTGAAGTGTCTGGCAAACTCGTTTTTCCTGACATGATTTTCTTTTGGTACGCCACGCTCGCAGGCATACAATTTTGAGGCACCACCAACACCACCACAGCAACAACAACAACAAAGGCCAGCACCACCAATAGCAACTGCAGCAGCAGCAGCTCTTTGGCATTAATCATTTGCGACCCAGATTTCTGAGTTATATTTTCTAGTCCGAACGACAATGGAGGAGCTACTACTACTGCTACTTCTTGCTCTTGTCTCCCACTAAAAATACATTGATTTGCATTTTATCCGAGCACTCTTTAAACTTAATTGATTGCTTTACTCTCCTACTTTATCTCTGGAAGGTTCCCCTTTCCTAATTGGAGTCTTTTTCTATCGTTACTCTGTTTGTCTAACTCTTACCACTTTCCAGACTCTTTTTACCGTTGATATTATATTTATTAAGAGTTTTTCGATATACAGTATCAATGCACGTATACTTATTTCCCTTATTATGATTTATAATATTACCTATGAATTTCCCACATTACTCACTCAACTCTTTTCTCTCTTCTCCTTTCAGGCGAAATCTCCACACGCGAGCCACTCGATCGGGAGCTGCGCGAACTATACGATCTGGTTGTGGAGGCCCGGGATCAGGGTAGTCCTTCACGCAGTGCACGCGCTCCGGTGCGTGTTTATGTGACGGATGTGAATGACAATGCGCCAGAGATAGCGGATCCGCAGGAGGATGTGGTGAGCGTGCGGGAGGAACAGTCACCGGGTACGGAGGTGGTGCGCATACGCGCTATTGATCGGGATCATGGACAGAATGCATCCATCAACTACTCGCTGCTGAAGGGTCGTGACTCCGATGGTCATGGCCTGTTCAGCATCGATGCCAACTCGGGCGTGATTCGAACGCGAGTAATGCTGGATCACGAGGAGCGCAGCATCTATCGCTTGGCTGTGGCGGCCACCGATGGCGGCAATCCGCCCAAGCAGACACTGCGAATGCTGCGAGTCGAGGTGCTGGATCTCAATGACAATCGGCCAACGTTCACCAGCTCCAGCCTGGTCTTCAGGGTGAGTGTCGAGATTTATGGGAGGGTCATTTGCCCCCCCAAAAGACAAAGACAAAGAGACAGACGACTGACGACTGTTCCAGGAAAACTGTTGTCTATTTGACGCTTCTAGTTTTACACGACGCGTCGTTCGGTCTTTTGGGTTTGGTTTCCCTTCTGGACTTCCTGGTTCCTGGTCGTGAGCTGCGCGTTTGTTTGTCGCCTGCCTTTTGTGCGGATGATTTGTAGCATCCAGGCATCACGTGACAATGGCCAAGAACACGATTCGAGTGCAAGAGAAGAAGAGGAGTAGGGTGGTGCGGGTTGGTTCTGTGCTGCGATTTGCATTCAGGCAGAAAACTTGTAGCGTTTGTCTCTCTGTTACTGCCGGGTGTATTGTTGTCTCATGGCGCACGCGTAATTGTCACTCTGTGAACTGTGACTGTGACACAGGAGCGTAGCTCACAAAGGGGACTAGACGTCTCCAATAGTAGTGATATAACTACTATGTTAGGAGGACTGTGCAGCTTAGACGATACATAGATACAAGTAAGCCCATTCAAGTGTCCTTTTAAGGGAAAGTTCGCTTAAGAGAGATGTCCAGAATCCCCTTTAATTCCACTCCAGGCCACGCCCCTGGCTGCAGTTGCTTACTTCCCAGAGCTTGTCCATTAAGTGCGATTCGTAACCGTCATCTTGTTGTTGTTTTAGTTGCGGTCTTTCTGCTTAGATTTCGGCGAGCCTTTAACATTCTTATCACGTTCGATTCGCACATGTTTTGCATACCCCTCACATCACACACACACTCGCACACACACACCTACATACTTAACAGCTGCATCCCTGATCCCACTTGCTGCATTTCCGACACTCGTCGAGATCGAGAAACGAGCTGAAGAAACGCTGATGGCTGCGACGCTTTGACATGCATTTAATTGCCTCTCTCTCTCTGCCCTGCTCTGTCTGTCTCTGTCTCAGTCTCAGTCTCTGTTTCTGCCTGTGTCAGTCAGCGAGCTCTACGACCTGTGCCTCAGTCAGGTTCTGGGCTTGGGCTTGGGTCCTTAAATCCGCTTCGCCAACAATTAAAATTGACACATTTCGTTGCGTTTCGTTTGGCGGTTTTTTGCCTTTGATTTAAAGTCTCTTTTTTCCTCCTAACTGCATTCTGCATTCTTCTCGCTTTGCAGCGATTTGCGTTGGCGTTGGCCATGAAATATATGAGACCTCTGAAGCGCTGAGAAACTAAATACTCTCAGAAATAAAGTGAAAATATTACAAACAATGAGCTATGAGAAAAGGGTGATATGAGATAAATAAATCATAGATGTGGAATGCCTGAATTATATTGAATGAGCAGAGCACATGAGCCCTAACATATCGATCCCTTTTGGTGTAACTATCGTTGCCAATCTTCAGACCAACTATGGAGTATATTGAGTGTTTATATTGATAATTCCATACATAGTCTTTACAGTACTAGTAGTAGCTGCTGCTTTAAACAAGAGTAGAGTATGTATATTGTCATTTCAACTTGCTTCATCTTATTTCTCCGAGTGTATTTACAAATAAATCTCAACTTAATGCGCACTTCTAATTAAGAAACGTTCCGCAGGCAAATGAAGCAAGAGCTTAACCCAATTGCTTCTTCGCCCAGAGAGACGAGTTGCTGCAGCTGACAGCTGAGAAGAAACAGTAGTAGGAGCAGAGGCGCAGGAGGGTAGAGGAGAGGAGGGGAGCATCCATCTCATCCTGCCTGCTATAAAAGTGCACAACAAATCATGCGCCATTTTGGCGGAGTCCATTTTTGCAGCAATTCTGTGCATAATTTGGTGGTTGGTGGTGCGCTGCTTACCGAAATGAAACCACAGTTGCAACCACAGCAGCAGCAGCAGCAGTAGTTCATCGTTAGTATCGTAGAGGGTACTGCGTACTCTTCCCCATGCTCCTCCTACCCTTCTCTCCACCTCTGTCTCTGCCTCTTGTTGTTTTTCATTCTGCGTAATCTTGGCGGGGCATAAATCTCGGGACTGTCATTTTTGTGTCTCCATTTTGGCGACCCAAACAATATTTGCAATGTTTTTGCACAGTCTCTGCTTCTTTTTTTATATTTTATGAAAAAAGATACTCACACACACACACACACACACATACATACAGAGAGAGCCCTATGGATGGCAAAACCTTTTCTTGTCTTTAAGCTCAGAACGGTTTTTGCGGTTTTGCATATTAAATTCTTATGCGAAGAGTTGCCGCTGCATTGGCCTCCTTGCCCCCTTGCCTCCCCCCTCCCCATCGCCATTCGCTTCCATCTGCAGCTCCAGCTCCTGTTGTTGCTACTTGGATGTCTCTCACATTTTTCTTTCAGTGATTTTCGGGGCCGCCAACTTGGTCGGAATGCATAATTTCTTTTTAATGCCAGTTGCCGTCTTTGGCTCTCTGTCTCCTCTCTCTGCTCTTTGCTGCCTCATTCGCAGGCCTGGGAATAGGAGCTGTGGAGTGGGGAGGGGGCATGCAGCATCCTTTGGAATGAAATTTTTAAATGTTTGCTGCCTTCGTAATCTTGAAGTATGAATTATTGCTTTAAGATTGGATTTTCAACACTGTTGTTCAGATTAAGATACGCACACACACACACACACTGATAGACAGACAGACCCAAGTCCAAGTGGAGCGACAAAAAACTAATCTATAATTGCCTTCTCTCCTTCGTCTCTTCCCAGGTACGCGAGGATGCCGTAGTGGGTCATGTGGTAGGTTCGATCAGCCCCAATGAGCGGCTTGGAGATCTGCCACAACTGGATGACCAACTGTGCGTCACATACACGCTGAATCCCCTGACCAAGGACACCATTGAAGGCGCCTTCGACATAGACAGAAATACGGGTAATCTTGTGGTGGCTCGTCAGCTGGACAGAGAACTGCAGGCGGAGTTTCGTCTGGAGATACGCGCACTGGACACCTCTGCCAGCAATAATCCGCAGAGCAGCGCTGTCACCGTCAAGATTGAGGTGGCAGATGTCAATGACAATGCCCCACATTGGCCTAAGGATCCCGTGGAGCTACAAGTGAGTGAATCTCTCCCTGTGGGCAGCATTATCCACAACTTCACGGCCACGGATGCAGACTCCGGCACCAACGGAGAGCTGCAGTATCGTCTACTGCGCTATACACCTCAGTTGAACGAGAGCCAGGAGCAAACTGCACCTCTCTTTGCTGTGGACTCCCTCACTGGATCACTGAGTCTACAGACGCCACTGGACTACGAATTGAATAAAGAATACCTGCTGATTATACAGGCTCTGGATCAGTCCTCCAATGTCACCGAACGCCTACAGACCTCGGTGACTGTACGCCTGCGTGTACTGGATGCCAACGACAATGCGCCACAGTTTGTGGTGCCCAGTCCCAGTATCAATGGTGGCACTGCATCCGCCATGGTGTATCTCAGCGATGCCACGCGTATTGGCGAGGTGGTCACACACATTGTGGCCACTGACCGGGACACAGGTGATAATGGTCGGATTAGCTACGACATTGTCAACGGCAATGGTGAGGGTAGATTCCGCATCAAGCCACAGACTGGCATCATTGAGTTGGTCAAAAATCTGCCACCAGCTGCCGAACAATTGGACAAGACTGGCAGATTTACACTGACGATTCGCGCTACTGACCACGGCTCTCCTGCGCCCATGCAGAGCACACTCAGTCTTCAGATTGTGGTGCAGGGCAGTCACAGCAATCCACCGAGATTCCTGCAGGCCGTCTACCAAGCCACCATACTGGAGAACGTGCCCAGGGGCAGCTTTGTGCTGCAGGTGGCAGCCAAGGCATTCCATGGCGCTGACAACGGTAAGCAAATCGAATAACTAAACAAACTTATTGTTAAGTAGAGTTGGGATTGGATTTGCGACACTATATTGAGTGGTATTGAATCTGCAAGTTTTCCTAACTATTCCCTTTATTTATCTTTCAACCCACAGCCAATCTCAGCTATGAGATACCCAGTGGCGTGGCCGATGATCACTTCCATGTGGACTGGCAACGGGGCATAGTGACCACACGTGGTCAGTTCGACCGGGAGTCACAGGCCCGTTATGTGCTGCCCATCTATGTGAGAGATGCGAATCGCGTCATGGCCTCCGCTGCTGCCATACGCAAACAGCGTTCGTCGGAGAACAATGCAGGGGATCAGGCAGGTGGACAGCACTTTGATGTGGCCACAATGATCATCAACATTGGCGATGTCAATGACAATGCGCCGGAATTCCGACCCGGCGCCTGCTACGGCCTGTCCGTGCCGGAGAACAGCGATACGGCTATCATACACACAGCGGTGGCAACAGATCCGGACGAGGGTCCCAATGCCGAGTTGGTCTACAGTATTATAGGTAAGTTTAGGAAGTAGCAGGAGACTTAGAGCTGGTACTCAAGCTGGCACTGTTTGTGCTTCTCTTTTTAGGTGGCAACCTGGGCAACAAGTTCAGCATTGATGCACGCACGGGAGAGCTGAGTGCTCGTCCACTGGATCGAGAGCAGCAATCCCGCTATACGCTGCAGCTGCAGGTCTCGGATCGTGGCGCCCCAATCACACATCAGGGCCACTGCAATATTAGCATACTGGTGGAGGATCAGAATGACAATGAGCCACGCTTTGAGCTGGCCAAGTATGTGGCCAGCGTGCAGGAGGATGCGCCCATTGGCAGCAGCGTGCTGAGGATTAAGGCCAGCGATGCTGATCTGGGTGTGAATGCCAGGCTGGTCTACTCGTTGGCCAATGAAACCCAATGGCAGTTTGTCATTGACAGCAAGAGCGGAGTCATTGCCACAGTCGGGTGAGTCTGGGGATTGGGATCATTGTAATGTACAGATGTGGAGTTGTGTTATCTGCAGGCCAGATCTTGGCGCAAGGACACCAAAGAACAAGGCACCTCGCAGCCTACGCAGCGACAATCCCTATCCAAATCAGAAACAGATCCACCTCCGCTCCCCCTCTCTACTGCTATAAATAGCTGCAGTACAAACTGAAAAAAAGGGTTGGACCTAGTACTCCCTGCAGTTGTCATATAAGGCCTGGCCTGGTCCAACTGGCGGCCCCCTCTGGTGCAAATTTATGCTTATTGACAATCAATGATGACAACAATTGCTTGTTCCGTCTGTTGGCAGGGTTTCTAGGCGGAGGTAGGGGCGCGGAGAGGACTGTCTCAGTTCCGGCCAGAGAGATTCAGGCAGAGCTTTAGCCCCCAGGTCTCTGGTCTCAGGTCTCTTTTTGCCTGGGGGCACTTGAGTTGACAGTAGCGTCAGTGTTTGCCATTTATACAAACGCGATCCGCTGTCATGTACCAATTTTTATCTTGCGCTGATTGTCGGCAAACAATAAAAACGAAATCCCCGACACAGAAATCAGCGCAAAAAAAGCTCAGCTCAGTTCAGTTCAGAGAGAACGAACGAAAGAGAGACAGAGCGCAGTAAGAGAGATGGAAGAACACAGAGAACTGAGAGGTAATGGCATGGCTAAAGAATTGTAGAGCGACAGACAGACGGACAAACAATTCGTGACGTTGTTGTTAGTCTTGCTCTTGCTCTTGCTCTTGCTCTGGCTGTTGCTCTTGGTCTTGGTTTAGTTCGGTTGAGTTTAGTTGCTTGGGCGCTTTCGCGATCTTGGTCTTCGTCTCGGTCTCGGTCGCGCAGATTCCGATGAGCTTGAGCTAAATAAAGTCAGGCTGTAGTCGTAGCGCAAAAAGGCAACAGGCAATGCAAGCGATAGCCAAAGACTTAATACCCTTTCTCTCAGTGTATGTGGGGTTAAACCTCTGACATTTACGACTCCATTTGGAGTCCTAACTTCCTAAGCATTTGGTTCTCTGGATAGCCTTTGAATAGTTCTCTATTTGCTTCTCTCCAATATTTTCAATATCCTAAAAGTTATTAGCTGTGTTACCCGTGTCAGTATATTTCGTACTGTACTTTGAGCGAGTCTGTTTATTAATATTGCTTTTGGGGGTTAACTTCTAACGTACTTGTCCCAATCCACTTCTATTAAGATCTCTGGATAGCTCTTGAGTAGTTCTAGAGGTTATTCTCATAACAGTTTAGGATCCAATCTATATCTAGTGCATTTAAAACTGCGTTTTATGCTTTCATCAACCAGTTTAAAGTATTCTTGTTGCCTTTTTGAAAGGGTATAAAAATGCGACTGCTGCTTGTATATGCTCTTTTCCTTTTGGTAGTTTTTTATAGTTTTTTATTTTGTTTTTTATTCGCTAGGCAGGGAAGCTAACTCGAACTGAGACTGACAGTGGGACATGTGGACAGACTGACTGACAAACTGACGAACTCAGAGTGGCTGACGATGGACAAGACTAGGCGCAATTTCAGTCCGGCTCGCTGTATATCTGTCCGTCTGTCTGCCTGTCTGATGATCAGCAAGCGCAGCCGACAATGACAACAACAGCAGCAACAACAACAGCCACAGCAGCAACAACGACAGCAGCAACAACGACAGCAGCAACATGCTGAACAGACTGAACTGACCCTTGCCAGCATTTTAGCTTTTGTTTTAAATAGACAACAGACCCTGGACTCCGACTCCAACTCCGACTCGGACTACGACTTCAACTCGAAGAATGTGTGCTTGAGTGTAGAGTTTGGAGTGTGGAGTCTTGGAATGTTGTTGCTTCACTTTGACTGATTCAATTCATAAAATGAGCCTCAGCAACAGCAACAGCAACAACAACCTGAACTTGAGATGAGCTTGTAATTTGCTAAATTCATTTTATTGGCCGACATGCAAGCGCGCCCTTTGGAATCGTATGAGGATTGGGATTGTAATCATTTTGGTTTATTATTTGTGGCATCAAGTGGTTGTTGGTGCTGGGCTTGAGGCAGATTAACTGCAACGGCAACAGCAACTGCGAGTGGATCATTTGAGGCACTGGCAAATGACTTAATTACCTTGCCCCATCTGGTGGCAAGTCTCACATGCTCAGCTCTAGTCGGATTAATTCCACGTCATTTCGTGCGGCTAATTGTTGCTAGGATTACTCCATGCGATTAGGCAGGCGCAACGGGAGACTAATTAGTGTCGCCAAGTCATCCTCCCCCCTCTCCCTGATCGCACCTGACATAGGATCCCTCTAATTGATTTATTTCCGTTCCCTCGCCCACAGCAAACTGGATCGCGAGCTG
Source organism: Liodrosophila aerea (assembly GCA_035045005.1). NCBI lineage: Eukaryota > Metazoa > Arthropoda > Insecta > Diptera > Drosophilidae > Liodrosophila > Liodrosophila aerea. The sequence goes on from JAWNNL010000650.1 coordinate 683,012, forward strand.
CAGTCGAGCTACAGCTTCATGGTGTTGGCCACGGACTGTGGTCGCTATGAGGTGCGTTCCGGCAGTGTCTCGGTGCAGATCAATGTGCTGGACATCAACGACAATAAGCCGGTCTTTGAGCGGTATCCGTACACGGGACAAGTGCCGGCGCTCATACAGCCCGGACAGACACTGCTCAAGGTGCAGGCCCACGATTTGGATCAGGGTGCGAATGGTGAGGTGCTGTATGCCCTTAAGGCGGACAGCCTGCTGGGTTCGGCTGTCACGAGAAGTAAATTCCGCGTTAATCCTAACACTGGTGCCCTGAGTGCCACCCAAAGCCTGGCTAGCGAGTCGGGTAACCTGCTACAGCTGGAGGTGATTGCCCGGGATAAGGGTAATCCGCCTCAGAGCAGCGTGGGTCTCATCGAACTCCTAGTTGGCGAGGCCAGTCCCGCTCTGCCCGTGCTCCATTTCCAGAATGAAACCTATCGAGCCCAGTTGAGAGAGAACTCTCCGACGGGCACTCGACTGCTCCAAGTGGCCGCCATACGCAGCGATGGACGACGGCAGAAGCTGAGCTTCTCCTTTGGCGCAGGCAATGAGGATGGTATATTTGTCATGGACACCAGCACGGGAGAGGTTCGTGTGGGCAATCCGCAGCTGCTGGACTACGATCGCTTTGCCACGCCCACGCTGACGCCCTTCAATCGTGGTCGCGCCATGCACTACGAGGAGGAGCAACAGCAGCAGCAGCATGAGAAGGAATCGGGTAACAGCAGTTCACGCAGTCAACGCGCCCTGTCCAGCACCTCCTTTGCCTTGGCCACCACCCAACCACATGAGTTGCGCCTGGTGCTGGTGGCACGCAGTACGGAGGCACCGTTCCTATCCAGCTATGCGGAGCTCGTCGTCGAACTTGAAGACGAGAATGACAACAGTCCACAGTTCTCGCAGCGTCAATTCGTGGCCACCGCTTGGGAGGGCAACAGCAAGGGCACCTTTGTGGCTCAGGTGCAGGCATTCGATGCGGATGAGGGTGCCAATGCACGACTCCGTTATCACATCGTCGATGGTAACCACGACAACGCCTTTGTGATTGAGCCGGCCTTTAGCGGCATCGTGCGCACCAACATTGTGCTCGATCGTGAAATCCGGGATGTCTACAACCTCAAGATCATTGCCACCGATGAGGGTGTACCACAGATGACAGGCACCTCGACCATACGCGTGCACATTGTGGACGTCAACGACAACCAGCCCACGTTTCCGCCCAACAATGTGGTCAGCGTCAGTGAGGGTAAGTAAATATATCCCTTTAGAGCACGCGAGAGCACAATACACCAGTTAGCGTCATTGCTTGTGCGCCCCTTTATGAGTTGAATAACAATCAATCAATCCTTACAATGCCTCATAATGATATCCCACGATAATGCTAACCGTGTCTTCTTCCCCATTTCCGTTTAATTCATATCTTCCACAGCCACTGAACTAGGTGCTGTTGTCGCCTCGGTTTCGGCCAACGATGTGGACACCAATCCCACGCTGACCTATCGCCTGGGCAGTGATTCGCCCGTGGAGCGGGAGAACCTCGCACTCTTCGGCCTGGATCTGTACAGTGGCAAGCTGGTGCTTAAGCGTCGTCTCGACTACGAGCTACAGCAGGAGTACCAGCTGGAGGTGATTGCATCCGATGCTGCCCATGAAGCACGCACCACACTCACCGTGCGAGTGGCCGATGAAAACGACAATGCGCCCAGTTTTCTGGCCCAAAAGCCACCTGCCTACTTTGCGCTGCTGCCGGCTTTGTCCGAGCTGACGGACAGCATCAATATGGACATGGAACTGCTGCAAGTGAATGCCACGGATGCGGATGCAGAGGGTCGCAACTCGCAGATCATCTACAGCATTAATCCACCACATGCCGGGTTCACGGTGCATGCTTCCAGTGGCATGGTGTCGGTCAACATGAGTCGTCTGCCGGCTGTAACAGCTGCTGGCGGGGATTACTTTGTCCGAATTGTGGCACGGGATGCAGGCACACCTTCATTGATGGGCGCCACGTTGCTGAGAGTACAGCCAGGTGACAGTGTGGGCGGACGTGCGCAGTTCCTGCAGACGCAGTACCGCGCGCAGATCAGCGAGGCGGCACCACTGGGTGCTGTGGTACTTCAACTCGGTCAGGATGTTAAGGAGCAGCGTTTCACGATTACCCTCGGCAATGAGGAGGGTGCCTTCGAGCTGCTGCCTGCCTCGAGTACACTGGTGTTGGTCAAACCCTTGGACAGGGAGCGCAATGATATCTACAAGCTGCAGCTACAGCTCATCAGCTCCACAGGGTCCAGCTACAATTCCTCTGCTGCAGCGGGAATTACCGTCTTTGTCAGCGTGCTGGATGCGAATGATAACGCGCCGATCTTTGATCCCAGCGCCAAGTATGAGGCAGAGATTAGCGAGTTGGCGCCTCTGCGTTACTCGATTGCCCAGCTGCTCGCGCTGGATGCGGACCAGGAGAACACACCCAACTCTGAGGTGGTCTACGACATTAGCTCGGGCAATGATGAGCACATGTTCACCATTGACCTGGTCAGCGGAGTGCTCTTTGTCAACAATCGCCTCGACTACGACAGCGGAGCCACCAGCTACGATCTGATCATACGCGCCTGTGATAGCCATCAGCCACGCCCCCTCTGCAGCCTGCAACGCTTCCAGCTCTCGCTGCACGATGAGAACGACAACGCACCACAGTTCCCCTTGTCCGAGTATGTGCACTTCCTGGGCGAGAACGAGCCACTGGGCACCTCAGTGTTCCGCGCACATGCCAGTGATCTGGATCGCGGTCCCTTCGGTCAGCTCAACTATAGTCTCATACAGGCTGGGAACGGGGAGGAGGAGGACGGTTCGTGGCGTCTGTTCCGCGTGGATGCACAGTCTGGCATCGTCAGCTCATCGGCAGTCTTCGACTATGAGCAGCGGCAGCGCTACAATCTGCAGCTGCGTGCCAGCGACATGGGCGGACGCAGTGCTCGGGTGGGAGTGCGGGTGGAGATCGAATCGCGGGATGAGTTCACGCCACAGTTCACCGAGCGCACGTATCGCTTTGTGTTGCCAGCGGCACAGGCTTTGCCTCTGGGCTTTGTCGTGGGTCAGGTGATGGCCACAGATGCCGATAGTGGTACGGATGGACGTGTGGTGTACCAGTTGAGCGCACCACACAGCTACTTCAAGGTGAACCGCAGCAGTGGAGCGGTGCTGATCAAGCGCAAGCTGGACGACAATCTGCTCCTCGACAGTGGGAATGGACGCGACATCAGTCTGGTGATCTCGGCATCGTCGGGTCGCCACAACTCGCTGACCAACATGACGGTAGTGGAGATAGCGCTCGATCCACTGGCCCATATCAACACGAATCTCGCCTCGATAAGCATGTCGGGTGAGGGTGCGGGAGGCAGCCTAAGCGACTGGATTGTGGGCCTCTTGGTGTCACTTCTCCTCGTTCTCTGCGCCGCCGCCGGCATCTTTCTGTTCATCCACATGCGCAGGAGCCGACCGAGGAATGCCGTCAAGCCACATCTCAGCAGCGAGACGGTGGGCGTGGGCAACTCCAACAGCTATGTGGACCCCAGTGCCTTCGACACGATTCCCATACGAGGTGGCATGACGGCAGCCGGTGCTGGTGCCGTCGCCTCTGGCCAGTTTGCTCCGCCCAAGTACGATGAGATACCACCCTTCGGTCCACATGCGGGTAGCTCGGGCGCAGCCACCACATCGGAGCTGTCCGGCTCGGAGCAGTCCGGCTCGAGTGGCCGCGGCTCTGCCGAGGATGACGGCGAGGATGAGGAGATACGCATGATCAATGAGGGTCCACTCAGTCATCGAGCAGGCGCCGGTGCAGGGGCGGACGATGGCCGCATCTCGGACATCTCGGTGCAGAACACACAGGAGTATCTGGCGCGTCTGGGCATTGTGGATCACGATCCCAGCGGTGGTGCCAGTGCGGGTACAGTCGCCTCCAGCATGGCTGGCTCCAGTCACCCGTTACCACTGCCCCTGCCCACGCTGCACATGTACGACGAGGACGCCACAGCCCGCTCGGACATCACGAATCTCATCTATGCCAAGCTCAATGATGTGACCGGCGCTGGATCGGAGCGGGGCAGCAGTGCAGATGATGCGGCCACCACAGCTGGCAGCATTGGCACCGTCGGACATGGACACGGGCATGGAGTTATGGCCAGTTATGGTGAGGTGCCGGTGCCTGTGCCCGTCGTGGTGGGCGGCAGCAATGTGGGCGGTTCCCTGAGCTCCATTGTGCACAGCGAGGAGGAGCTGACGGGTAGCTACAACTGGGACTATCTGCTCGACTGGGGGCCACAGTATCAGCCGTTGGCGCACGTATTCTCCGAGATAGCAAGACTGAAGGACGACACCATGTCGGAGCACAGCGGCCACAGTGGCAGCGGCGCCTCGTCCAGCGCCAAGAGCAAGCAATCCCTGGGCCACTCCTCGCACTCGTCGCATTCGGCGGGTGCGGGCAGCGTGGTGCTCAAGCCACCTCCTCCCACGCACATACCTCCGCCGCTGCTGACCAACATCGCCCCTCGAGCCATGAATCTGCCAGTGTTGGGCAATGCCGGTGGCCTACGTCTGCCACCCCACCTAAGTCTCGCCGGTCTGCCGCGTTCTCCCATCGGACACGAGGCCAGCGGTGGCTTCAGCACCTCATCAGCCATGTCGCCATCGTTCTCACCCTCGCTCTCACCCCTCGCGACGCGGTCACCGTCCATCTCCCCCCTGGGCGGACCACCCACGCACATGTCGCATGTCTCCCTGCCGCGACACGCCCCACAGCCCAGCCAACGAGCCAACGTGGGGACACGCATGTGAAGAAGCCCCCACCTCGCCCCAAAATGATATCCGTGTGATCAAGTAGACCTAGAGATTATCTTAGTATACGTTATAGTTAGTGCCAGCGAGAGAAAGAGATGAGAAGCAGAGCATGCGGTGAAGGAGAGCAGCATAGTATTACTCACACACATACAGGCACACTCATTAACACATACAGCACACACACATACACACATGGAGTAACTCGGGAAAGGTGTTTACTTTACTGTAAGTCTGACTTTACACTTTCAATCAAAATTTTTATATTTATTTTCTACACTACCCTACAAAACTCTCTACTGAGCCAACTACACTAGTCGGCATAATGTTTGGAACGAAATGGTATCGTAGGGTTAACTGCTCAACGATTATTCTGCTATATCTCGAAATTTTTATATTTATTTTCTACACTGCCCTAAAACTATCTCTACTGAGCCAACTACACTAGTCGGCATAATTTTTGGAACGAAATGATATCGTAGGGTTGAACTGAACATCGTTCTTTCTGCTCTACTTTAGCTCTATTGAAACATATCCCTACGAAGTGGGGAGCCTTTTGCTGAGATCTCTACATCTGCATATTCACACTCACAAATACACACTCATACCCATACACACACTGCTGATTGTATATAGAATATGTAGCATTTATTAAGTAACATATATACTTATATCGACCACAAAGCCAACAAAGACTCTCTGATAAATCGCCTTGCTTGGAAGTGAAATAAGATTAAAAGAAAAGAAGCCAAGCCAGCCATAAGTTGTAAGCATTTTAAAGCTAAACAAATAGCTAGTAATAGCTACTAGTAGTAGTAGTAGTAGAAGTAGTCGTAAGTAGTAATAGTTTGTAGCATTAAGGCTAGAAGTAAACTAGTTTAAAACGAGTGGAGAACCAAGTGCACTTAACCATTAAACATTAACATTTAGAAAACTGAAACAGAGTCAGGGAATGGGAATGCGAATCGGAATGGGAATGGGAATGGGAATTCGAGCTGAATTTGAATTCAATTTCGCATTACTGAATCGATGCTGCCTCTCCTTATCCCCTCTCCTTATCCAAGCCCATTCAGAGAATCGAGAGTGTTGTAAAAAGTTGTTTTTAGTAATCATTGGAGAGCCCTTGTAAATGTTTTTCCATAGCACGAACCATATTTATAAGAAGAGCGTGAATAAGGAGAATGAGAATGAGAATGAGGAGAAGATTGTGTGTAGCCCTTAAGTTAGTTTCTAGCTAAATCTTTTCCACTTGAGTGTGTGTGATGCTATTGTTATAATCATGTACGATCTAGCAAAGCTGTAAAAATATACATAGTTATAACTATAGGTTATCATAATCCATACGTATCGTTAAGTCTCTTCGAGATAAGGCTAGAGCATTAAGTCTTAGTTTTTAATAGCGAAAGAAATAAAGAAAAATCAAATTTCAAAAATAAACTGCCAGGGTTGTATAACTGAGTCCTCTCCTGCCACACATGCCCCACTCTCGCTAACAAATTGCTGTTGTATTTGTGATTAATTTCCATTAAGGTATTGAGCCCCAGGGCCAACACAAGGACTGCCATACTCCGCCACGACGGCGATCGTTTGTAAGAGCTGGCTATGGCAATGGATTGCCGGCAGTACGCCTTCATTACTTATTATTATTATTATTATTATTTATTTTTGTAGCTTTTATTTATACCCTGCAAGAGTGGCGAGAGTAGGGTGGCATGGAGGTGGGAGAGTTGGAATTTCTTCGTTTCACTTCCTATCTACTCTTTTTCTTCCTTCTTTTTACTAGAAGTAGAAGTTGTACTCCCCATCTAAAGTCGTTTACAGGGTATCTCTTTGCCTTAGCCTCTGTTTTTTTGGAGGGCATAAGCAAAAGTGGCAACCACGCCTATTTCAGAGTGAGAACAAGGACTTGAATAACTGCTGAGCTGTTTCTGTTGTGTGTCTGTTGCATGCCACAATTCGAAGGTGGCAAAAGACATAGCTGAACTTTTGAACTAGCACGCTACATACGCAGAGTCAGCATAGCAGTCGGAGTAGTAGACACAGCTTGTCTCCTCTGCGAGTATGCTGTGCTCTTGGCCAATCTCAGCCGGAGATAGACGATGACCTGCTTCTTGGTAAACAGATTCTAGACACTCATCAGACGCCAAGCAAAGGAAGTGGGATCCAGGGTCACTTTGTCTTCATTTCACAGCGGCTGCATGAACTCATTTATTTGTTTCTGATTTCTGGAGAGGAACACACCTACCACACTGCCCCGCTGCCGTCATTATCATCATTCGCTTTGGCCCGAGTTGAGTTATTTCCATTTGCCAAATCGACGCTTCGATCCGAGTTTAACTGCCGCTGCTCCTGGTATCAATTGCAGCACATCTTGGCGAGAAACTGTTGAAATTTGTAGTTACTACGCTCGCTTTTCGGTCATGTTCTGACATGGAGATGGAGCTAAACGCTGCTGGTTATTATTTTTAGCAACAGTCAATTCATATTACAGTAAATACAAATAACAAATGAACCACCAGAGCCAGCCAGAGGATTAGCCACAGCCACAGACAGTCCCAAGACCATGCCATCGACTTGAACTGCAACTCCACTGCACTCCACTCCAGCTCTGATGATGATGATTATGGGTTACTCGCCTAGGTATTCATTTAGGCCACGCAGCATTTTTGGGGTGTGTTCGCAGACAACGTTACCAAAGGAACAGCAACAACGACAGCGGAAAGTGAAAAGCCTTAATTTGTTATAGACCAGAGACAATTACAACAACAGCAACAACCACGGCAAACAGCTATAACAATTGTGCAGCGCCTACACTGAGCGAAAGGAACACACAAGTATTAAGAGTAAAATGGATCAAATTGCTGAAAATTTTATATAAAATATGACTTACCTCAGCTTCCACTTGCTTCTTCTCACTGTGTATTAGTTGGTTTATTTTTAAAGCCATTTAAGTGGCTCTGGCTGTTAGTTGTAGTTGCGTTTTTTGCTGTCTGTTCTCCGCTCTCTGCCGTAATAAGTATGAGCACGTACTCGTTACATATTGTTCTAGGGACGGACGGACATTTTTCACTTGGCCTGTCAAATAGGGAGAGTTCGACAGCTCTTAAACAGGGCAGCGCCAGGCATAGTCATAGGCACTGACAGCGGATCATGCCCACTCTCGAGAAGGGAATCGGAAATGGATATGAGGAGGTTTGGGGCTTGGTCTCTCGCCTTTTGCCAGCTGATTGCAAAATAAGTGATTTGCGAGCTGCGTGATAAGATGCAATCAGTCCAGTCGCAGAGAGCGCTCTCGGCAGATCCTGATGCTCAACGCACCGACTTGATATGTCTTGATAGGCCTTTATAATTTGTCAATACATCAAGCGCACAATAAAGCGATTAAAGCCGGATTCAAGCCGAATCCCATAAAGGCCAATCTCAATTTTCATCTCTCTCGCAAACTTGTGAATTGTGAATTTGCCAACGGGCAGAGCGATGAAGACGAGGACGAGGAGGACAACCATACGACTGCGTATGAAATACAATAATAATTTTATTTCAACTCAAATGCTCGACTGATGATGAGAAAATTAAAGCCGCCAAGAGTCGAGTTGAGTCCAGTTGAGTCCCATCAAGTTGAGCCGCAGCTCCTAAGCCCCACTGAAGACTCGCGCTTCGATTGGCACAGAGAAAGAGGGACAAAAGGGCAGGGACAGACACAGAGATAGAGACAGACTCAGAGACAGAGGCTTAATAACAATTCCATTAGCGGCTAATGTCTTCATTGCAAGTGTCAGTTATGGGGGCGCTCTTAGAGACCGGGAGAGAGCGAAGAAAGAGAGTGGGACTGACCAAGTTTGCCTCCCCAACGCATGACGCTAAACTGACTGCTCGGCACTGCCTACGTCGCGTCATCACCAGGGCAGAGCCAACCACAATATAACCACCAAGTCGTCTCCTCCAGCTTCTCTTTAGCCTGTGGCCTGTGGCTCAGCGTTTGCAGCTGCTTTCGCATGTCAGTTTAGCACTTCTCTACAAATCCTTTGAAGTGCAGAACGCGAGAGCACAAGCGCAACAGTTGCACTAAACGCATACCCTGTAGTCAAGTGTAGCAGCGTGCATGAGAGCATATAAGCTAATCACAAAGAAGTTCGATGAATAAGTTTTATTTTATTTCAAGTATAATTATTAATCATGTAATTAACCAAATAAATTATTTAAATATACAATTGGTATTCTACTTTAATTTAATTCAATTGATTTTATTCTTATTTTACGTTAAATAATAAATAAATATTAAATCGCTTTGATATGATTAGAACATACTTTCAAAATACAACTTTAATTAAATTAATATTTAATTTAAATATACTGTATTATTATTATTATTTTACTTTATATTTAGTATTCTACTTTACTTTAATTGAATTCAATTGATTTTATTCTTATTTTATGTTAAATAATAAATAAATATTAAATCGCTTTGATATGATTAAAACATACTTTCTAAATACAACTTTAATTAAGTTAATATTTAATTTAAATATATTTTATTATAAATATTCTATTTTATATTTAGTATTCTACCTTAATTTAATTCAATTGAATTTTTATTCTCATTTTATTTTCGTTAAGAATTAACAGTTACCCAGGGTATGTGTAAGTCGTCTGCCCTCGGTTTTTATTACAGCACACGCTTGATTATTGTCAAAAATTGATTGCATTGCCTGCACTAATAAGCTCGTTCTCAAGTCGTTTCTATTGCCCGACGCTCCCCGCTGCCCCCCTTTGAGCTCCATCTCTTCTCACTTTGGAATTAGCATTCAAGTGGCCAACAAATGCGAAAATAATTGCTACCACGAAATGTGCGTGAAACTGCTGAGAAGAGAGAGCTTGCTGTTGGAAGGAGGGGACTAGGCTGTAAGGGAGGGGAGGGGATTGACTGCCGACATGATTGGCTCAGTCACATGAGCACACAAATTGCTATGCTTATATTAATAACAATAAAAGAAGAAGAAGAAGAATCATTCTGCTCTCATAGTCATTCAGTCAGTCTTTTGTTCATCTGGGAACATTTCCGGTTCCGTTAGAGTCCGAGTGGACAAAGGGAGAAATTGGGCAGTTTTAGCGCTGCTTTTGATCCACATAGACTGGACACACACACACACACACACAGACACATACACACACGCATAGTTTAGCTCAGCTTGTGAGTGCATCAAAGCAAAGTTGCGCCGCCGCCGCCAAATGTAATTCGATACGTTTGTACACTGCACTGGCGCCGATGCCCCCCGCACCCCACAGCCCGAGTCGCCCCCCACTCTGCCTCCCTACGCTGCTTAAGCTGAAAGATGAGTTGTGAGTTGTCGTTGAGCCGTTTCCCGGCAAAAGCTTGTATTTCAAGCAAATCCCTATACAGATCCCGCTGATGATCCCAATCCCGGTGCAGGGCAACAGGAATCCATTAGAGGCTGACAACAACAACAACTGAAACAGCAACAACAACAACGCTGCATAATGAAACACGCGCAATCTACCTCGCCATAATGGCAATGTTGTTGCCAATAGAATCATTGGCCAGTCATCCATCCATCCATCCAGCCATCCGTCTACTGGAGCTACACTCAGCAAAAATATATTCAAATTAAAAATAATAAACATATAAAATAAATGAAAATAAATTCCTTGAATAAATTATACATAATTTTTTTATATTATTCAATTTTTTATATGATTTTTATTTAAATATTTAATTCAGTTATTTATATTATTTTTATAGCAATTTCTGGGCAGGGATGATCCTTCTCCAATTCCTTAACTTTCTAAAAATATACTTTCATATTAAATAAAAAGAAATTCCTTGAATTAATTATACATTATTTTATTATATTATTTTTATTTATTAATTTATTTCAGTTATTTATATTATTTTTATATCAATTTCTGCGCATGGATGATCTTTCATTCCTTAACTTTCTAAAAATATACCTTCATATTAAATAAAAAGAAATTCCTTGAATAAATTATACATTATTTTTTTATATTATTCAATTTTTTATATGATTTTTATTTACATATTTATTTCAGTTATTTATATTATTTTTATAGCAATTTCTGGGCAGGGATGATCCTTCTCCAATTCCTTAACTTTCTAAAAATATACTTTCATATTAAATAAAAAGAAATTCCTTGAATTAATTACACATTATTTTATTATATTATTATATTTTTTTATATTATTTTCATTCATATATTATGAACTTTTAGTTTGTATAGTTTTTCTAACAATTTTGCTGAGTGTATTCTGCTGCGCAGAGAAAGATCCTCGGCGCGAACCCAATTCCAAAGCCAATCGCGCACAAAGGCAGCCATTAAAATATAATAATAGCTGCAAATGTTGTTGCTGCCAGTAGATGTTGCTGCTTTCCCCCAGCAGCAGCAGCAGCAGCGGCAGCAACAGCTACTGTGGCCAAACAATTTGGACATGACACACCAAAAGCAAGCAACAGCAGCAACAGTTGCTCGCGCAGCTGCGATGATCGAATCTCATAATGCAGCCAGCGAGTGGGAGGCAGCCAGAGAGAGCGGGAGTCACACAGAGAGAATGAGAGAGAGTGGGGTGGGGAGAGGAGAGCGCGGGTGAGACTGGAGCGTAGCTATGGCACGTCAAAGCTAAACAAGAACAATCTATCCAAATGTCCATCTATTGAGCAGATAAAGAAGCTGCAGCAGCATCTATGCTCCCTCTATGCTCTCTTCTCTCTGCTCTCTCCACTCTCCTCCTCTTCCCCTCTGGAGCTTTTGTTCTACTGCCAGTTCTCTCTGCTTGCTTTTTGCTCGTGTGTCTAGGGATTTGTGTGAGCTTACACTTTGCGCAATCCGCAAACTACAAACGGCGGCTGATGAAGATTAGCCTGGCTTGCCCCCTCTCTCATCCCCTCTCTCAACAACTGTTGCTGCTGACATTGATGTGCCACCAACAGCAGCAGCAACAACAGCAGCAGCAGCAACATGCAGCCATTTTTGCAGCCATTGTTTCGACGCTTTTGTTGAATGATTCTCTGCTGTTCTCAGTGATCGTTGCTGCTGTTGCTGCTGCTGCTGCTGCTGTTGTTGTCCTTTTAGCATCAAAAGAGATTTGCATTTTATCGCATTGCGCTTCACCAGCGGAAATAACAAAATCAACAGGCAGCAGCAGTAGCAGCAACACAACTTGGCAGCGTTGTCGTTGTCGCTCTTTGATGCCTGCTGACAATCGGACAGTGGGACAGCTGGACAGTGGGACATTGGGACAGACAGACAGTGGACAGTTGAACATTTGCTCAGTTGCTCGCTTGAAGTTTTCAGCATGTTGCAGCAACAGCAGCAACAGCAGCAACGGCAACAGCAGCAGCAGCTCAGCGGATGCTCAGTCATTTTCGGCAGGCTGTCAGTTAATTGAAATATTCGTGCCGTCATCAACGTCATTCGCTGTGGGTACTCATTAGAGTATTCACTTTTGGACTCAAACAAACCATTTGCATTTCCCCCTCAACTCTCCCTCCCCCCTGATCAGATTAAGGCGCTGATCAAACATAAAACGTGTTAATGTGCCAAATGCAAAGAATGCAGCTCGACTGTCAGTGCTGGCAATTCGGCTAGTTTTGGCCTTTTTTAGTCAAGGTGATTGTTTGTTTTAGCTAGTTAGTCAAGTGTTTAAGTCTCACTCATTCTAGGGCTCAGCACTGTGGGAGAGGACTTGATTGGGTTCGTCTTGGGTGGAGGCGCAATCAGCGGCTGTGGCTGCAGCAGCAGCAGCAGCAGCTACCCGCTGTGCCACAAAGTTAAACAGAATCAATTTATAAATCAGCGGCATTAAAGGTCAGCGATAACAACAATAACAGCAGGCAGCAGGCAGCTCCAACTGCAGTAGGATTGGCCATTGGCTCTTGTCCACGATGAGCAATTTATTGTGTCAAACTCAATTATACTCGTGTGATATTTTTGTTGCCCACCAAACAAAACAAAGCAAAATGCCAAACCAAACCAAACCAAGCCAAGCCAAGCCAGGGAGAGGGACTCTGTGTATAAGGAGCAACCTAAATTCTCGAAATGCTGCAACTTTGGCCCGCAAAAGCCAAACAACAGCAAAAACCACACAGCACAAAAACAACACACAGAGAACAGCAACAGCAACAGCAAGAACAACTACACACATGTCCCAATCGGAGTCTGCAGCCGAAATGAAAGAAGAAAAGTTACAGATAAATGAGCTGAATCGTTTGGCGAAAGGCGCAATTCAACTGCCAAAATAACAAAAGCCCAAAAGCCACAGCAAAATAATACAAAAAAAAAAGAACCAAAGGAGAATTAACACAGGAAAAAAAAGAAAAACAAAAAACAGACAAGAACAGAGAAAAGAAAAAGGTAGAGTACCAGAACAAACTGCAGAGTTACAGTTGGGAGATAGCAGTAATGCCCTACACTACACACGATAGTTAGTAAGTCTCTGAGGGATAATAATAATCAACTTAATTATATACTATGAAATATAACAAGGGAAATAAGTAGTTGGTCTAGCTTAACTACTATATATCGAATGGAACGTATAATACTCGTATAATCTGACCAACATTTTTTTATTGCCACATTTTATACTTCATTTTGGAGAAAAAAAGCTAATAAAACTATTAGTGAAGTCATGCTTAAGCAAGTAATCATCATAAATAAATCAATAAATTTCCAAAAAAATTAAAGCAAAGTAATTATCTTTATATTGAAAGAGTTTAGGGTCAGAAATGGGTACTTTAAAAAGAAAGAAATAATATAGGAATCTTGTATATATCTATATACAGTGGGGAGCAAAAGTGATTCCATGATCAACATTCTGATGTTTGACTTCGAATAAAAAATAAACGAATGAAGTAAATGATGAAAACTTTTTTTTCTTGAATATACAGTTTATTGGTAACAACAATGAGTAAATAACAAAATAGTATCGGAGACAATGGCATAGTGATACATCAAAAACAAAAATAAACGACATGTAATATGTAATAAATTTATAATAATAATACATTATGAGGATTTGGTAATGAGTACTAAGAATCATAAATTATGGTAAACTACTTATGATATATAAGCAGGTATCGATTATCTAGATTCTAGTTGTAGGTATACAGATATATTTCAATAAATTAAATAAAAATATTAAGTTAAATGTAAGATTAAAAAAAAAAACATTTGTAGTCTTGAAATATGGTATCAATACATAAAATAAGAATATTAATATTCGTAGTCCCTACTTCTAGACGCTTTCCTTTACCCAAAAATGGTCTTCCTCTTGTTCATGTTTCTGGCCATTGCTGCAGCTCATTGGCCGTCTCCTGCTGGCTGCATGTGCTCCCAGTGTCAGCCCCAAAACAGAAGTTGACTACAGCAAAACCACAGGCTGTCCACCTTACTGTACTCTGCCCCTCCCGGAGGTGCCACTGCCTTTCTTCCCTCTCCCTTTGAGCGGGCAACACTCACTTTTTTGTGCACTGGGCAGCCAAGAATTTCACGTTGACACTTTTAAGTGGACATCAAGCAGTTTGCGCATATTTCCCTGCCTCAATCTCCCGCCGTTCCCCCCGCTCTCTCGCACTCTCTGTTATTCTCTCTGTCCAACTGTAAGTCACAGCTGCAGTTGAGTTTCGGGTCTTTCGAAAATTTACAGTTGGCACTGCAGTGCGGGGCGGGGCTTAAGGGGGGGCCCATTGGAAATGGGAGGGGAGCGTGCGAGTTATGCGATCTTTGGACTCTTAACGATTCGCCTTTGTTGCCAGTGCTCTGTCGTTTTGTTGGGTTGGATTCGCTCGTCCTGGGTCAAGCGAGAATTCAGTTAATTTAGCGAGAAATGCACAAAAGTTGTCAGCACTGAGAAGCGGAGAGAGAGAGTCTGAGCCGGAGTCAGAGCCAGGACAAAGGCAGGAGGAATCCACAATATGCTATTCTATTAAATGCACGCTCTGCACTGCCCAAATATGCCAAACAGTTGCATCAAAGGACACAATTAGGCTCCGTCTTCAGCTCTCATCAAAGTGCTTAAGCCGACTATAAATCTTCACCGTATAAACAAAATCCACCCGGAATTTTTATTGCTTATTATTGGTGAACTTTGGCAAGCTGATGAGACCTGCATTTCGCAGAACCAACAACTACAACTCGAAATATACACAGAGAAATAACACAAAGTATCGAATTTCATTTCCTGTCTTCCATAAGCCCTATAGAAAGCCCGTTCACTTGTCATTATGATGCCGAACAATGGCAAATTTCAGCAGTGACCTCTGTGTGTGCTCCTCCTACTTATTCACACGCTACACTGGGAGAAAAGCAACAGCAGACAGCTCAAAAGAAACTGGAATTAGCCTAAAGAAGGAGCTGAAGAATTAACAGAGATTTGATAATTCTGAAGTCGGGCATATCCTACTCACATGCTTCTTTAATTGTTTATAATATATGCATTTTAATCAATTAAAAAGTCAACGGCCGGCAGATTCTCCCAGTCTCCGGGTCTCTCTCTCTCTCTCCCAGTTATGCTCAATTCTCGGCTGGCTAACTGTAAACCGCTGACACTTGCCGAAAATATGCCGAAAAGTTGGCGAATCTGAATGCGAGTCGCAGACTGCAGTTGAAGTGGGACTCTTCGCAGTTTGTTTGATTAATGAGGTGAAATGTTGTGAAATATTGTCGGCAGTTCTGCTTGTTGTTGCATCCAAAGGGCTCAAGGGGTGGGCGGGGGTACGGTGGAGCCAACAGAGCGACAAATCAAATGGAAATCAATACCTACATGAAACTTAACGCCTCGCAAAATTCCCGTTGTCTCGTTACGAGTAAACGCAACAGAGGCGTGCGACCCCCCTACCAAATACGTGTGAAGGGGGTCTGCGACTGTTGTTGTTGTAATTGATGTTGTTGTCCCCAAATATGGGGAGACAACTGCAACGGCAGCAGCTGTCAAAGCAGTTCAAAATTCTACCAAAATTAAATAAAGAATTTTTTGGAATTATCATAAATAAAAAGCAACAGTTTCAGCAGTGGATTAAGTTAAATTAAATGTGATAGCTATTAGATGCCCTGTAGTTGAATTTGTTAACTGAATTCCATCATTTATAGTATAAATCATCAGCAGTTAGGTATGCTATAAGGTTGGACATTAGGGATCTGTTTAATACTATTCTTCACTATAGTCTACAAGAGGTTTTACTGATAGGTCTGTCTGTACTCCCTTACTCCTCTACCCAAAAGTAGCAAGTTCTTTGATAATTTGATGACTAATCCTTCTTTTTTATGAGCCCAACTGCCCCAATTCCCACAGTGTGCAATTACAGGGTATGCCTATGACTACAAACAAAGTGTGAACATGTAAACGTCACCTCAACGAGCCCATTCGAATCGGAATCGGAATCGGAATGGAGTCGAGTCGATTCGATTTAGCAACCTGAGACCCAGTCGAAACTGCAGGTGTTCCCAGTGACTGGTGAAACGGAGCTTGGCAAATAGCCGACTCACAACTATGCCACCCCATTTGTCTGTCTGTCCATCTGTCAGTCCTTCAGTCTGTCCGTCTGTCTGCCTCAAGTAAAGCGTGAAATGCGCAATTCAGTGGATGCAAAATCAATAATCACACGGGGTATACTTGATCAAGACATAACTCTCGCCCCGAAAATCATTTAAGATAAACCCGTGGCTAATCTGGTTAAGTGGAACGATGGTGTGATTACCATGATTAGGCACTTGTTGATCTGGGTGTTCGATAAGCGTGTCTTTAGCAATCGATAACACGAAAGCGTTGCCAGATCGATGCACTGCCTAAAGGCAATTGCTTTTCTCGCACCTAAAACGCATCGTTCGAGTGGAAAAACACAATTTTCCTGCTCTGCGAGTGACCTAGTTGAATAAATATGGCACTGTGGTGCTGTGGTGCTGTGGTGCAGGCGCATTAAATTCTAATAATTCGCTATTATGACATGATAGTCACGTATTAAGCTAAGCAGCAACTGTAACCGACTCAAAAATTATGATACGAGAGACCCACAACCGGTTGCTCCCCTCACCCCTCCTCTCTCCCCCCATCTGTCTGCCCCACAGACCTCGAGACCCAGACAGAGAGGCAAAGCCAAAAAACGATTGGGAAAATTAAAATTGAATGCGCAAAATGCCAAAATATTTAAGTCAAGAAAATGCGGCGAAAAATTTGCATTCGCATCGTAAAACTGGCCCAAAAAATATCCAAAAAATAAGAAAAACCAATGCGAGCAATACTCGTGCCTCACGAGCTAACATATATGTGGCATGTAATGGCAGGGGTGCGGGGGGCTTGCATATTGCCACATATGAGCTCCACTCGTAATACACGTAATGCAGATTTCGGTTTTTGTTTATTTTTGGCTTGAGGAACGCGCTTGCATTTGCATAACAAAAGGCGCAAGACTTGGCGCCTGCAGGCGAGTAAACAACCTCCCCCTTCCCCCTGACTAACTCCCCTCATTCCACCCCTCTCTTGCACTCCATAATCCACTGCTGTAGCTACCCCTGCCTAAGATCTGCTCTAGCAGCCATTTGGCAAGTTGCGTTGACACATTGCGCAGTCGCAGTCGGCGTCGCAGTCGCAACTGTTAGCTGTGTATTAGTGCAGCCCACACACAGTCATACACACACACACACACACACACATCACAGAGACTGACACATTGTCTTATTGCTGATCGATTTGTGCCCCTTTAATTTGTTGTCAAAATATGGCGCACACACGACGTTTGCCTGCTCATAAATTACACTGTGAGAAATGTCATATAAATGTGTAATAATTCTAGAAAATTAAGTTAGAATAACTAATACTTAAAACTAGTTTAAACTATAAATTAAATTGTATTTTTCTATTAGATATTCTAGATAGTTATGCTATTACTTATTCACGTTCTTCCTTCTACTACTACTTCAATTTCTACTCTCTAAAATTGCTTATAAATATTTAAAAAATTTACCTAAAATTGTGTTAGTTTTGAACACTGTCTTGGCCACTTTGCTATATATATTTAAGGCTCTGCAAGTGCTGCTGCTGCTGCTGCTGCGGGTGACGTGTCTATGTGTAGCTTTAGCTGCACCCGCGCTTACAGCCAGGCTTGAACTTCGACTTTCAAAAAAAGACAGCGGACAATGGACAATGCACAACACACAGGCACACACACACACACAACAACTACCAAAAGCTATGGGCTGACTAATGAGAGAATTATGCAAAAAGATAGAACGGCTGCAGTCGGGTGCCTGGGGACAATGCTGCGTATGCGCAATGTGAGCAGCTAATTAGCTGCAACTCTGACTCCGGCTCCGACTCCGACTCTGCTATGGCTATAGGCTTACCCAGCAGACTGGTGAATGGCAACAGCAACAGCAGCAACAGCAGCAACAGTTATCATTGAGTGCTCGAGCAAAACGGGCAACAACATGAACACATCTTATCGACGCAAACCAATTAAGACAAAAAACTAAAAACTAAATCTGCGCAAAAAATAAAATAAAAACTAAACTTGAAAATGTCAAGCACACACAGACACACACACTTTGGCAATTTGGCTTTTAATTTGATTCGCAGTTGTGTTTTTATTCGGTATTTTCGATTTGCGATTAACAGCAAACACACTTGAGAGAGTCCAATTCGGAGTCGAGTGCCGGTGCCATGTAATGAGCGACGTGTGACATGGCCAATGGCAACTAGCAACTGCCAACTAGCAGTAGTAGTATCGATTTCAGATACCCTCTAGACCAGCTCAAATGGAAGAGTATATTACTTCTTGTAGTGGGAATTCTTCATTCTCTCTTTAATTTTGTTTGAATTGAAACTAAAGCAGTGTCTTTTGGTTATATCGAACTTACTCTACGCAGCTTATACTGCTCATTCAATTAAGCAGGATTCTGCGCTCCCGTCTGTAGTCTACTCACTTGCAACTTTTGGTAGTCGACAACTGAAATTGGAAGCTGCCACCTGCTGCTGCTGCTGCTATTGTAGTGCTGCCAGTTACCCATTCCATTTCAACAAGATGTTGCTGATAAGCAGTCGTGAAACACATCAGCAACATGTCAACAAAAGTCAACAGCAATTGGCCATAATTCAGATTAGAAATCTAGCAAATGCCGACTGAAGGTCGGTTAGAGTGTGGGGCAAGAGGCAAGGGGCAAGAGGCAAAGACAACGACTAATTGAATGCCTTTTGTGGGGGTGTTGCAGCCAACGCACTGCAGCTCCAGCTCCAGCTCCAGCTCCATCTCCATTTGCATTGCATTCTCTGCTGTGGCATAGAGTAGATTCTATGGTCCTACTCCAGCTGCGTCTGAGATTTCACGTTCAAAGGTTATGACGTTGTCGTGTCAACGTTTCATTATTTATTGTTGGACTTGTAAGACCCCGAAAAAGGGTTTGCCATTGCAAAACAAAGGCCTCAACTAATGCGCCCACTCCCCGACCAGCCTGTCCGCCTGTCTGCCTGTCTGTCTGTCCGTCTGTCTGTCTCCCTGTCTGTTGCCTGTCGCTGGCTCTCCTGCTCCTGTCAGTTATTAATGGAGCGCCATTGTCTGCCTCTGCCACAGCAACTCTCTCTCAAACTCTCCTCTCTGGAGCCTAGAGAATTAGCATTCAATACAGCGAAATATATTCTGCCAATAGACGCCAATCAACGCCCCAGCAATGCCCCCAGGGGTCTCTCTCCCTACTCTCCTTTCTCCTAAATCTTCTAAGCTAATCAAAGCGTTTCCAGCTGATCGGAAATTATGCACAATTATGCGTTGATTCAAAGAAATTAAGCATGCACTTAAACTATGGCAAAACCTTGACTTCCGCTGAGGCAAGAGCAGCCAGCTCGACTAGGAGTTACCCTATAATAAGTACCTCTTCATGGCTTCAGTTCAGCAGTGTCTTTAGTTAGACTCATCGAACTTATAAGCGTATGATATACATTAAGTTTAATCTAAGTTCACTTTTGTTGTATGCCTAACAAAACTCCCTACTACACCCTATCACAGGGTATTAGCCCTCGCTGACTTCTCGCCAACACACATGTAGGTGGCGCTGTCGACTGCAACATAGATCTCTGCATTAGATAGGCAACGCGAGCGAGCGATACTCGTCTCAGTCACTGCTCCTCCCTAACCTCACTGCTAACCCCTCCCCCACCCACCCTTCATTCACTCTTCTGCCAAAACGCAATCGTGCACATTCTCAGTTGCGTTTCTCTGATTGTTAGCTGAACTCTGGGCTGCGGATTGTGGTTGATGTTGCTGTTGCTGTTGTGGATTTCAATGTTTCATCTGCCGCAACAGCAATAGCAACAGCATCAAGAGGAAGAAGCAGAAGAACGCGCCTTTTAATTGCCGTGCCGCCAACAGACATTAGAAGCCCAAAGACGCGGATGACAACCTGGATGACGACGTGGACGTGGACGATGACGTTGAGAACAAGAAGGCAAAAAAAGACACTTGGGCTTACAGACAGTTCTAATACTCTTATCAAACTTGTCTAAGGCGATCGTTACACATTCGATGACGGACTGCAGATACCCATTGCTAGTGTATAATGATAATGATGATGGCGTTGTTGTCTTTACTGTTTCCGTGTCTGCTGTTGCTGTTGCTGTTGCTGTTACTGTTGCTGTCGTCATGTGGGTGGAGAATATGACGCTGATGTCTGATGTCTCTTCCCCTGACTTTTCTGCATAAATAGAACAATGCTGAGGAGCAATGGTTGCTGTTGCTGTTGCTGTTGCTGTTGCTGCTGCTGTGATTGCTGCTGTTGTTTGACATGGCAATTGTTTTTAATTTCAGCGACAACATTTCATTGTGCATAGCCAAAAATGATGTCCAGGGATGAATGGGAAGGGAAGTCATGTATAACCGTCCATAGAACCGTTTAGTGTACGGTATTGCGAGTATTGGGCCATCGATATGAGAGAAGCAGCTCTGCAGCGGCAGCTGCTCAGCAGCAACATTAGAATTGCTAAAACCACTCAAAATCAACGACAGCAGCAACAACGGCAGCAGCAACTACAGCAGCAGCAGCAACAAGCAAAAATGTTAAAGTGATCACGTTTTCCAGCTAGTACAAAATCCTTAGGAAAAAAATCTCAGCTGCTGCTGCTGTTGACATTCCAAGCAATGCTGCTACTGCCACTGCTACTGCTACTGTAGTGGTTGCTGCGCATGCTAATTTTGTTGCTTTTTCTTCTATATAGCACACGTATATATATATATATATATACACTTATCGGCTATATAGTCTAGGACTGTGCGGGGCCCTCGAGCTGTAACTGTAAAAGGCGACGCAAGCAACCTCAGCCTCAGAGTGAGCCATGAAGCATGAAAGACAACAACAACAACAACAATAACAGCCGACAGACAGCAACTGTTGTTATTGCCAACGCGTGTTCGCTCTCTCTCTCTCTCTCTACACACACATATCTCTCTCAGTCTCTCCTCAGAGACAATTGTTGCTAAAGAACGTCGCTGGCTTTCTAGCGCTCATCTGATACCCTGTAGGCCAAAGTGAGGAGTCTCAATTATTTGAATGTTGTTTCTATAAAATATCACTATTATTATTATGATTTTCTCTTTATTATAAACTCAAGTATTATACAAAATTTGGTATTTCTATTACTACTATATTCCACTCCAATATACAGAGTGTTTCAGTTGGATTTTAGCAACAGTTCAAGCTCTTTTTCTGTAGGATATTTGGCTTCCCTTGTATCGAAAACTCTTCCACTTTTTAGTGAATTAAAGACACACTCACACACACACATATACTAACAGGCCGGGGGGTGCAGAGGGGTAAGGGTGTTCAAAATGCAAATAAATGCCGATAATTCAAACGATAAGTTTGTCTTTTGTCTTGTTTGCAGCTACCGTTTGTTGTCTTTTGTTTTTTGCTGCTGCTGCTGTTGCTGTAGTTTGCCTAAAGCAACAGCCATTACGCCTGCATAGACAGGCAGACAGAGGGACGGAGAGACAGACAGACGGGCAGAGAGTGGGACAGACCAACCAGCCAGCCAGCCAGCCAGGACCATGATCACGATTTTCAAGTTTCGACATTTGATTGAGTTTTCGTACTAACGAATTTTTCAGAGACTCGACGTATTCTGTGTGTGTGTGTATGTGTGTGCGAGTGTGTGTGTGTGTGTGTGTGGGAGTAAACATTTTGTTGTTTATCGTTTAACGTTATCTGCGCTGCATACGCTAAAAGCGTTAATTTAACACAAGTGACCCGATTAAGCGGCGGCACCAAACGAAAGACTTAGAACACAAACTGGCTGAGGCAACCCAACAACAGCAGCGACAACAACAACAACAACAACAGGACAACAGGAGACAAACAAAAATGTTAACTTCACATGTTGATAAAAATATGACAAGTTGACTGTCATTAGTCACACAATTAACATATACAAATATTACAGGAAGCGAAAGAGACGCTGCTGCTGCTGCTGCTGCGAGTCTCATGAGATGGCACAGTGTGGCCAGACTAGCAAATAGTATTTATGTGGTAAAAGAAGAGAAGACTGAGGACTATTTCTATTTGCATTGCTTAGTCAATGTTGTTTTCTATATATTCAATATTAGATAACTGCGTGTATTAGTTGACATTATAATAACATATATTCTTACCTAGTAAACTTTATTATTTAAAGTAAATTTATGGCATTTTATTTAAGCCTGTTGCACTGTGCTTTTTCGCCTCGCTCACGTACGAAACGGGAGACTGAAGGAGATGCAGGAGACACGCTGACTTCAGCAAATTGTCAATTACTCATGCGATGAGCGAAAGGAGCAACAGCAGCAGCAGCAATAAGGGCAGGGAAATAGGGGGGCAGCAACAGCAGCAGCAGCAACTGGCCAGCCATAAGTTGCGCAACGTTGCTGTTGTTGCTGCTGCTGCTGTTGTTGTTGCTGTCGAGCGACCGCCTGTCGTCGACGACTGCCTTTTAAAGCATCATTAGCAGCGATAATTAGCGCCGTGCAACGACAGCCAAGAGATTGCCAAGGAAGACACAGACTGAGCCAAAAGGCCCAGCAGAGATTTCAGCACAACTCTGACTGCAACTCCTCTGTCTGCTTCCCCTCTCCCCCATTGCACCCCTCTCTCTCTACAGACACTCACTCCTCAATCCATCTGTCAGCCAGCACATTTTTTGGCTAATAAATTCAAAAATTTTAAACGTTTTTGGCGATTTACGTTTTGCTGCCTTGGCAAATTTGAAACTCGTGAGAGATTTGCTAGTGCCACAACAGGTTGTTTTGACTCTAGAGTATTCGCAGTTAACATACGTATATAGTAGTATGTACGATTACATTCTCCATTCAAGTCATATTTGTGCATGTGTCATGTGTGAGCCTTAAACAAATCTTGAAACAAGTACAGAGACTGCCTAAACATTCTTAAATAGGAGCTGAGAACTAACGAAAACAGAGTGACTTCTATAGGCACAACTCTAGTAGACTAAAAAAAAAGTAGTTGACTAGTTTATATGTATTTACATAAATTCACAATTGTTTAAGTGAAATTTTATGCCTTAAATTAGTTGTATTATTTGCTCTCCTTTCAGGCTAAACTATGAGTAGCTTCTAGTCACAAGACAACCCCAATAGACTGCTGATATTTATAATAATAATTTATCTACATTACTTAAGATAATTTCACATTATTTCAAGTCTAATATACTTAATTTATTCAAGTTTCATTTATTATATATTTTTATTGAAATTGAGAAGTAATCAAAGCAGAGTGACTTCTATAGACACGTAGACTGATAGACTAATGGACTGCTGAAGCTGGCCTTAAAAAAACCAATTTATTCACAATTACTTTTAAACATAATTTATTTATATTTACTTAAATGAATTCACATTATTTCAAGTCGCTTACTTGAAATATTAACTAATTTATTTATTATTTATTTGAATTCATTTGCTTCTCCTTTTAGGCTGAGTAACTTGCTCAGCCGAGGGGTGGCTTGATAGAAGGAAGGCTGCAGTTGCTGCTGTTGCTGTTATTGCTGCTGCTGCTGCTGCTGCTGCTACCTTCGTGTGTCTGACTGAACTGACTGACATGTTAATTAGTCGCTTACATGACAGCAGTTTGTTGGCAAGGCTTAAGAGTCTGTCTCAGTCCAAGTCCGAGTCTCAGTCTGAGTCTGAGTCTAAGTCTGAGTCCATTCAGCTTGTTATTCATTATTCAAATGCTAATTTCTTAGTTGACGCAACAACAGTTGCTGCTGCAACTGCAACTGCTGCTGCCACAAAAATGTTGAGTAATTTTAATTGAGCAATTTGCGTGATTTTGATTTATTTTCGTAGTGACTTTAAACGAGCAAATAAAGTTTAGTAAGCGGCATCAAAAAAACCAACTTGTTGCTGCTGCTGTTGCTGCTGCTGCTGCTGCTTCTAATGGCAATATATGTAACTGCATATTGCAGCGGGATGGTAGCAGCATGTTGCTGTTGCCGAGAGTTCTTCTTCGCTTTTGTGATCACGCTTTGAGCAGCAGCAATAACAATAACAGCAGCAACTGCAACAGCAGCAGCAATATCCGCCTTCTTTGTGCTTTTTTCTACAGCCAGCAACTGTTGCTGCTAGCTTGGGTGTGTGTGTGTGTGTGTGTGTGTGTGCAAAGTTAACAAGCTCTCGCCGCGTGCAAATGATGCTATTAAAGTGGCATTTAAAATTTAAGTTGCACTTAAATCGCACCTCTCGTTCAATGCCTCAGCAATCTGTCTCGCCTGCTCCAGCTGCCTTCTCTCTCTCCCACACACACACACACACACACACACACACACACACACTCTCTATCGGAAACATTTCTTCTTCTTCTGCTACAGCGGGAGAACAACAATGGCAGCAGCAACACACGACTTTCGGCTGCCTTTTGCATATGTATGAAGGCATCTAATCTGCACGACAACAGCAACTATCTGTGTGTGTGTGTTTGAGTGTGTGTGTGTGTGTGTGTGTGTAGAGTCGTATAAGCATCTAAGATGCCGCTTGCGATTCGAGTTGGTCGCTTAGATCGTCACCATTGCTGGCGCTGTCCCATGTTGCTGTTGCTGTTGCTCTGGCCAACAACAACAGCAACAACAATCACATTTCGGCCATTTGGCTAAACTGTCGTTGGTGTTTTTTGTTGTGGCTTTTCTCCCCGAAAACTGCAACAGCAAATAATCAACAGCAACAGTTGCAACAGCAGCCAACAGCAACTGTTGCTGCCAGAGCGACTGAAATGTGTTACGGTCACAAATGCTTAACTTTTACTAATACTTTTGTTTTTGTAGCGTAGTCTCTGCTTCTTCTTCACGCCTTTATCGCCACAAGTTGCAGCAGCTGTTGCTGCTGCAGTTGCTGTTGTTGCTGCTGCGACTACGATTTCATAGATAAAACATTCTATTTGGCAATTAATTGGCGTTTTGTTAGTTTTCCAGTTGAATTTGTATAAATGTTTTTGTCTGTTGTTACTGCTGCTGCTGTTGTTGTAGTTGTCGCACGATATTGAAATGCAGGCAGCAACAAGTTGCTGTTGCTGTTGCTGTTGCCGTTGCTGTTGGCTCTTGCTTGCTTTTCGTGATTGTCAACAATGATTACTATTTGACTGCTTGTCGCCTCCCCCCCTCCAACTGCCACGCCCCCTCACTGGCAATTAGAAAGTAAGGGGAGAGAACTACTAGCAGCAACTGCTAATTAAATTGAAGGCGTTGCTGCTGCTGCTGCTGCTGCTCCTGCTGCTGTTCCCGTTGCCAGACAATGCAATCAGCCCCTAGGGCAGAGGGCTGCGTCTATCCCTCTGCCGGTATTTATGGCAGTGGCAGTAGCAATGGCCAATTGACATTAACCCTAACAGCGACAGATGCTAAAAATGTTGCCGGTCGAGAGTTCTTGCAACTGTGGCAACGGCAACAGCCAAGTGCAACTGTGGCACAGATGAATTTATGTATGCAAAACATCAGCCAAGGGAAACCGAAAGCGACTCCATCCGACTCGGACTCGGACTCCGACTCTGACTCCAACTCTGACTCTGACTGACAGGACAAAGGAGTTATTTTTCACAAAAGCACAACAACAACAGCAGCAGCAGCAGCAGCAGCAGCAGAAGAAGAAGCAGAGCAACGGCGGCGGCTACTTCAAGTGATGCAACCACAAAGGGCAGCAGCAACAGTAGCCACTGCAACCGTTCACAAAATGTGCGCAAAAGTAAAAGTAACAAGAGTAAGAGTGCGGCAGCAGAGTATGCGAGACTAAAAGATACCCTATGTAGAATAGAGACTCAAATACTGCATCAAAGCAAAGTAAACTGGGTCAAGTACTATACTCCTAACTTTAGAAGTGACTCGTGAGTTCTTCTCGAACAACGAACAAGTCTGTCGGTTCGACAGCCCAACCTTTGGGGTATGTTCGATCCGAGCAACTTAATCGAACATTCTCACTTGAAGTACTTCTACTCCCATCAGCAACTACTAGCAAATCGTGGCCAAAGTTTCAACTGTTCCCTCTGCCAGCCTATACACCCCTTCCAGCATACTACAGGGTATACGAAAATAGTCAATAAGTGCGCCTGTTTGCCTGGCCTTCTGCCTGCTGCGATTACGAGTGTATGCAAAAATGTCAGGACATAAATTATCTTCGCCCATTCGGCGGACAAAATGCTCTGCCAGACTGCGAGAGGCTGTCAATTGGGGCCAATCCTAACCCAATCTTGAGCCGAGCAGAGGCGGCACAGTACTCTCTGTTCCTGCTGCTGCTGCTGCTGCTGTCAATAACCGAATCTCAGACGAGACACGACAGACGAAGGCCCCCAAAAGCAAAAGCAAAAGTGGACACTGACAATTGTCAAATGCAAATGGTGGAAAAGCCCAGCCGAGCCCAGCCCAAAGCCCAACTGCAGCTTGATTAATTTATGGCCCCTCTGCTGGCTATGCAAAGCCAAAGCCAAATCCAGCTACAGCTACAGATACAGATTCACATACAGATTCAGCTCCAGATTCGAGTTAAAATTCTTTGCAAGAGGAGGGGGGAGTGTAGAGAGGGGATCTGCTGGCTACCGACTTGAGGTGTTTTTCTTTTGTGGCGAAAATTTCGCGGAAAATTCTCTCGCAGCGGCATAAGTCATGCGGCATTGGCATTGTCTTCCACTATTTGCCTGTGTTTCCGCTTCTGGTAGCACGACTTGAGCCGGACAGACGGACGGACGGACAGCGGCGTGATACCTTCAATACGCTCATTAGATGGGAACGGACAGAGACACAATCAGAGCTGAGCCGAATGTAAAGCAACAGAGAGCTTGATTGATGTGAACATACCCTGTAGATAAGGCTTAATGAAGGTAAAGCAAACTTAAACTGAGTACTATACTCTTAACTCTAAAAGTGCCCAAGTTCTGTAGTTGAATTTGACTCGAGAAACTGCATACTCTCTCATATAAATACAACTGCAGTCACGAACAAGTGAGCCGGTTCGTTCTTTACGTTGGGTCATACACGATCGAATACGTAAGCATACGCATCTCAATAGGATTGTAGGCAGCTGAAAGAATAGGGGATGTTCGATACGTGGATTGAAGCGGATCGAGCATACTCAAGCAGCTCTTTTGATATGCTCATATTTCCGTTGAAAATCCGATATAATTGGGCTTACGATATTCCAATACGTTGGCATTATATAAACATTTAAACAGGGTATTTAGGGTATCAATTGTTGCGTAGTTCAAGCAAAGGGCATTGATCCCTGGCAACATGTTGCTATCACTCCACTCAATTAGAATCGAGTTATCTATTGCATGTAAACAAAAGACTATTCCAAGTATGCTTAATAGTGTGTTTAGTCTGGTTTAACTTTGGCCATTTACCACTTAAAATCGCAGTCAAAGTTCAATGTTAACCACAATTCTGTACCACATCTGCATCGGCTTCAGAATCGACATCCGAATGAGCCCAAATTGAGAAATTGAAGCCTAATCAGATAAAGGAGCGTGTGACTTGAGCACAGCAACAGCAGCAGCAGCAGCAACAGAATTGCGACTGAAAAATTGATTAAATATGAAACACGCAAGTTGCGAGCGGAACCCCTGCCGCCCCTTTGGCCCCTTCCCCTTTGCACTAACTTGGCACAAAATCTGTGGCTAAATCACATCGAGATATCGCATAGCTCAAGTCCGTCTCTCTCCGTTCTCTCTCTCTGTCTGTGCCTCTTGCGCCGTCTCTTTCGGCCAGACCGGGCCAAGCATTTGAAAAATTGAAAAATAAATTGAATTCATAAAAAGATTTATTAAATAAAGCCGGCAATTGTTTTTTTTTTCATATTTTTTTCGGTATTACCAAAATCCCAACGCCGTCTTATCGCCAACTCCAAATCACACGATCTGCAGAGTGCGGGAGTGAGAGTGGGGGGAGGGGTAGGGAGGGAGACGCAGGTAGGCTGCAGCAGGCGTGTTGCATGTTGTCGTTGGATATCGCTTTTCAATTTTTGTTTCCAAGGTTAAACATCAATTAAATACCGTAAAATGTGCTGCTGGCATGGCAGCAGCAGCAGCAACAGGCACAGCAGCAGCAACATCAAAACTAACGCCTGCCGCCTGCCCAATGTTTGTCACCACAGCAACAGTTGCTGCTGCAAGTTGCTGCACTCAGCGAAAAGATATTACTCTAAGCAAATTTATATCGAGTTGAATTAGTTTTTACTTTTATTTATTCTAATTCCACTTTTTACTATATAAAGAGAACATACTTATGATTTTAATCTAGTTTTTATTTCTCTCAGTGCATTTGCCACTTGGCAGTTGGCAATTGGCAATTGTTGCCTGCGCTCAGTTCATTTGCATAAAACAAATTTGGTATTAAATGCTAAGCCAAAAGAGAGATAAGATCATTAACATGCATCCAGTGCAGTCCTCGCTCCACTCTCCCCTGCCCCCTCCACTCATCTCTCTCAACTGTGTGAGAAAATTGCTAAAACAGAGTAGCCACACCCCCTGCCCGGCCCCCTCAATCAGAGCTATAGTCAGCTACTACCCCCTGTAGCTGTGATAAGGCAAACCAATTGGACACCTTACAAATGTTGCCGTTAGCCTGTTGCCAAGTTGCCTCTTTCCACATGCCACATGCCTCTTGTCACTTCTCACTTCTGACTTGGCCACAGAGTTAACGGCATTTCGCAAAACTATTATGAACCAATGTTGCCAGAGTAAATTTCATTCATGCCACAAATCAAATGCCACAAAAGAAGGCAGTGAAAATGGCCCACAGTGGGAGATGAGAATGGACTCAAATTTCTTGAATCTGTGTTGAGGAGTAGTTATCAGTGAGCAGTGTGACCGTATTAGTTGCAGAACAAGACACTTTATTTGTAGTTTTTTACTTGTATTTTACATATTAAACCTTTTTCTTCCAGGCAGAGGAAAGCGTCTAGGATAAGTCATCGATGGCATACGCTTAGACAGGAGTTTACTTATCATTCAGTTTCTAAAATGTGTTGAAGAGTAGTTATCAGTGAGCAGTGTGATCGTATTAGGTACAGACCAATATTTATTGAACCATTTTCTAGGCAGAGTGGAGCCTCTAGCAGGCAGAGGAAAGCGTCTAGGATAAGTCATCGATGGCACCCGTTTAGACAGGAATTTACGTATCATTCAGTTTCTAAAATGTGTTGAAGAGTAGTTATCAGTGACCAGTGTGACCGTATTAGGTACAGAACAAGATACTTTATTTGTAGTTTTTTACTTGTAAACCATTTTCTTCTAGGCAGAGGAAAGCGTCTAGGATAAGTCATCGATGGCACCTGTTTAGACAGGAATTTACTTATCATTCAGTTTCTAAAATGTGTTGAAGGGTAGTTATCAGTGACCAGTGTGACCGTATTAGGTACAGACCAATATTTATTGAACCATTTTCTAGGCAGAGTAAAGCCTCTAGCATTGGCATTGGTTTAGTCAGCAATTTACCTATCATTCAATCATTCTTTAAATATACTTTTTGCTACATTCTTATGACTTCTTATATGATCAATCAATTTTGCTGTTATTTAAGTATGAAATGCCTCATTTTACCCACTGTTCTGCCCATGCTCCGCCCACTGTATGAGCAGCCTCATCAGCAGCAGCAGTTGTTGCTGTTGTGGTTCTATTTGCATAAATTAGGCCCTAATGAAACGTTGGCCGTGAAACCGAAACGAGAGACACTCATAGATTTGCCACGAATATGCCACAGATATGCCCAACTAGCAACAGTTGTTGCTGTGCCTGCAACCAGCAACAGTTGCTGCTGCTGCTGTCGTCGTGATTCTACAATTTCTTCATTTTATTTATTTTAAGCATAGCAGACATTTTTTCTTGTCTCTTGCCGTTCGGTTCTGCCTGATAAACATGTGCGCGCTCTCTTTTGCCCCCTCTCCCCCCCACCCCACTCACTCCCTGTCTCTCTATCGCAGCAGGCGCATTTCCCATTTCCCATTTTCCCATTTCGCAGATGCAATGCCAGAGATTTGCATTGGGGGAAAATTAGCCAGAAATTGTCCATGCGCTGTGGGGAGCAAGTGCAGCTGCTGCTGCTGTTGCTGCTGCTCATTTTGGGGGCAACACTTGCTCAGGTTGCTAGCAACTTGCCTGCTTGCAACTTGCCACAACAAGCACCGCCTCCATACTCCAGCGATAACGCACAAGAAATCAAATTGAACCCGACCCGAAATGCGCGAAATGCGAAGCTTCAGCTTCAGCTCCAGCTCCTAAGTCAATGGCCATTGCCGCTCACCTTTGACCCTTGGGACGCGTCGCTTCGGTAGTCTCTAACGTCTCTAACGGAGGGTAGCCGGCAGATTCGGTGTGGTCTTCCCCCTTGCCTGGCAGAGGTTAATACACTTGCCTCATGTTTAATGCTTAATGGCATTTAAAATATTTTTAATAAAACATTTCTTTTGACTTTGATCTACGAAAATTACCTACTATTTGAAATTACAGTGGCCAGCAAGGCAGTTCTTTTGTGGTATGCTGTTTAGTGATACATAAATTCATAATATGGGAATCTACTTTACTTTGTTCTTGTTTTACTATTCTATACTATATAACTGTAGAGGAAACTGTACTCTCATGAGTATAACCTCTCGCGTTTCGTTCACGAGAGTAGAGAGGACATTGAGAGAGAGGCGATTGAGCTGGCTCGAGCATAGATACAATCGAAATGATGCAGACTACTCCCAGCATAGATGCAATAATAATCAAGGGATAATTGGGATATACACATATATCTGCCTTGATAACATGGCTTTCATCTTGCCGAGATATCTGTTCGACACACGTTATACTATCTCGATCCAGTACCGAGTGAGAATAATTGGACACAAATTGTATCAAGTGTTGGTACTCGCAGCTGCAGATCCATGGATTCCCGGACGACCTTAACTCCACTCGCCCAGAGCGATTCTTAAGGAACTCGACGACATCTTCACTCAGGGATTGAAATAGGTTGTTGCTGATGTCCAGATAAGTTAGATTCGGAGAAAGTTGTGTGAGCGTCAAGTCGAAGAGTTTATTGTTGGCTAAATGCAATGCAGTCAGATTGTGAAATCCATAGAGAGTGGAGTTTGGCAATTTTGTCAAGTTCCTATTACTGAAGTGGAGTGCAGCAAGGCCAGTCACTGATATCGGTAGTTCGGGTATCTTTGTAATATTTGTGTCCTGGTCACAATCAATATTCAAATAGGTGCAGTTGTTTTAAATTGATAGATTTCAAAATACTGCATAGGAAGACTGTGTCTGTTGTGGATAAAATGATATTTAATTGTAAAAGTAAAAGTTTTATAAGTAGTTCTATAAACTCACCTCACTAAATCATTTGAACGGCTTTTTGACTCCAACGATCTTAGATCTACAAACTCATTAGTAGATGAGCCTGTGCTGCTCGTCTGAACAAAAATACATATATAACGATATAACATGGCTTACTAGAGATATTTTCTTACGTTTTATGTAATTTAAATATAATTTAAATTATTATTATTATAAGATATTATTATTGATATTGATATCATTATTATTGATGTATTAAAGATATTAGCTTTCGATTCAAATACTATAACTTAGCTCTACTACTTAAAATGAACCCATCCGACTCGTGTTATTGGCAACGGCTTTAAGTAAAGCTTCTATTCTTTATTGATATTCTTTATAGTACACAACTTTGTTGTCTAGTGTTGGCTAAGAATTCTCCAAAGTAGACAAATTGCATAAAGCAAGCGTGGAAAATGTGAAAAAGCGCTGAGCATGCTGCAGAGGTTGTCTGCAGTTTGTTAGGGTGATTGAGGGGAGCGGAGAGTGGCAGACGCACACACTCACACACACTCATAGATTGGCACAGTTAGACGCCCACTTAGTACGGTAATTTCGAAAACGTGCTCCTTTGATGAGATATAATCTGAGTTGTTGTGGTTGCTGTTGTTACTGTTGTGTCCCAGTCGAGATTAACTACAGCAGTCAGAGTCTGGCATCGACAACGCCAGATACATATACTATGACCCCCTGTCCTGCCCCCCGCTCCACTGCCCCTGCCCTAGGCCAAGTTGCCTTGACAAGCGTCGGGCTTATGACGTCGTCGCCAGTCGCCACTCATCATCAGCGTCTCAGTCTAATGGGCTATGGAATATCTACATTAGGCGAGCACAGAGCAGAGACTAGGAGTGGGAGAGAGGACAGGAGAGAGGAGAGTGGCAGCCATTAGAGAAAGCCACCGGCGTGGTAATTAATTAGGCCTGCCACAATGCCAACTGCAACTGTGGAGGCTATCGCTCTGCTCTGGTCTCCCAGTCCCGATCTCAGCTCCTCGCTCCATCTCCTGGCGACTACAGCTTAACCTCTGCGCCTGGTTCTCATGGCCCGCCCGTTACACTGGGCCACCTACTTGCAGTCTCGTTAAACGATACGCCCCTTCCCCCCTCGATATCCCAGGCACAGGCTGAGACACTGTTACAGTCACAGGCTCAGGCTCAGGCTCAGTCTTAGACTTGGACTCTGGCATAAGCAGGTGCACTTTCCCCTGCTCTGGGATTGGAAAGCGCCACACTTTGAAAAACAAATACTATGCTCTCAGTTAGGCCAATCGATGACAGAGTTTCTATTCTTATTTTAAGTATTAGATACTTATTTTAAGTATAAGAAGTGAATTCTTTTGAAAACAAGTTCGTATTAGAATGATATTAGGGATTGCTGATTATATTTTAAGCTCACTTTAAGCTACTCCTCTGAACCCATACGAATCAATGGTGAACCCAACTTTATATGTGATTTTTAAAATCATAAAATTTCAATTAAAATCCGTATTCAAGTTAGATTTCTTCGAGTGCATTGAGGCATAAAATTGTGCCCGAATCAACTGCACTTGCTGCGGCTCGTGCTTCATCTGAGATTTAGTTTGGGATTCGCTAATCGACGTGCCTCATCATCATCAGCAGCACTTTGGTGAGAGTCGAGAGTCGGGTAAATGGGGTCGCAAATGTGGAGAATTGTGGGCAACTGTGGAGAATTGTGGCTAGAGTGTGTGGTGCCACCACCACCTGGGCCTGCTGTGGGTGGCCAACATTTGGCGGGCAATTAAAAATCCATAAGCCCAACAAATTTGTAATTACAAAGCACAAATAATGAGGCAAAAGAAAGGTGGACAGTTCGTGGGGGGTGGTGGGGGGAGAATCTCTCAAAAATCATCTCTTGTTGGGGACATTTTGGACAGTGGACAGTGGACAGCGACCTTTGATTTATCGTTATTTTCATTTAAACGGCAAACGACAAAAATCAACAGGAACAACAGGCAGATGAGAAACGAGAAACGAACCGATTGCAACTGCAACAACAACAACCCACAAAGGGAGCAAAAACAAGAAGAAGAAGAACACAACAACAGCAACAACAACAATTCGATGTCCCATCGCGCTTTTTAATGACAACGACCAAGTCGAAAGCATTTCAACAACAGCAGCAGCAGCAGCAGCAGCAACAGCCACAAAAACTTCTATAAATTAAGAATATATATATATATGTATATACACTAAAGTAAATATACACTGGCAGAAAAGCAGAGTACGTCATGAATCATCTTATAAACAAGAAGTTAAAACTTGAACAATTAGATATTCATTTAACTGTAATGATTAGCATACTGCCCGGACAACGCCGGACAATAGCTGGCTTTAGTTGTCACTCTTTATTTTCTGCCAGTGCAGCTGTATATATTTTTATGCTCTACAGATAAAAAAGAGTTTTATAGACACACAGACAAGAAAAAAGTCGAGTGGGGCGGGAGAGACGCGGAGCAGGAGGGGTAGACTGAGGGGTGTACCAAAAAGGATACCCGGCGGGCAGTTGTAAGTGAGCCACTGGGCGATGACTTCAAAACGAGCGACGACAACAGCAGCAGCAGCAGCAGCAACAGCAGCAGCAACAACAATGACGACAACGACAACAACATTGATCGCGAATCGCATATTGAGGACAGACAGCAGAGAGAGCGAGCCCCCGCCAATCAGTGCCCCTCCCCTTTCCCCTTGTCCCTCTCAGAATTCGTATTCAATTAAAAAGCGTTTATGCTGCAATTGCCGAGGGGCAGGGCAGGGCAGCAGACGCAACGGGGTTCAAGGACCCACGGGGCGTATGAGTGTTGCATAGTTATCGAAAATTCAATTTGCGATTGCAATGCGCGCGAGAGCGAAGAGACTGAAGACTGAACTAGTTTTGCAGCAACATCCCCGGCAACAACAGCAACAACAACAAGTAGTTGCAGCAACTGTTGCTGGCGCGTCTGTCTGCGCGTCTCTTAAATAAGTTATTATCATTGCTCGCTTTAATTGCTGTAATTGAAAGTGAAAATGTTTGCCTTTTGATTTGTGGCAGCAGCACAAAAATGTGTCTAGGTGTCACAGTGGAGTGGGAGTGGCAGGAGTTGCAGGAGTTGCTCAAGGACGAGTCACAAAAACAGCAGTTGCCACATGCAGCGACAGCAGAAAAACTTGTAAAATTGATTACAACAGCAACATGAGAGTAAAAAAGGGCTGCTGCAACTGTTGCTGCTGCTGCTGTTGTTCATTTGAAATGCATTTTGCAGCAGTTCCATATCAAAGTCGTGCGCTGTCAGGTAATGAAGTTGCCAGATCAACAAAAACCAACAGCAACCCAAAAAAACAACAAACAAAACACACTAACAGCAGGCAGCAGCAACAGCAGCAACAGGCAGCAACTGCTGCTGCTGGTTCAGGTTCTGGGTCTACCTGTTGCTAGCAAATCGTGCAGACGATATCAGTGATCAACATGTTGCCCTGGCCAGCAGTCGCATCCCTTTGCAGCAACAGTTGCTGCAGAACATTCGAACAACAATTGCAATTGCTACCGATTTTTATTATTTGCTGCAGACCCATTGCATTGTTGCCGCCGCTGCTGTTGCTGCTGCTGCTGCTGACATTTCTTTTCTGTTTTATTTCAATTCTGTTGCTAATTACAAGCAACAACAATGGCGACGGCGACAATATGCCGCTTTTGATGGCCGAAAAACGCGTTCCCAGCTAATTTAGACACCTCACATGCCACAGTTGCTGCTGCTGCTGTTGCTGCTGCACTCATTAAAGACTCGAGCAATTGCTGCTGATCTCTCGAAAAGTGTTGCTGCCAGAGCGAAAGTTGCTGTGGGGCAAAGGAGTGAACAATTATGGCGACAGAGGCGCGGAATTTGCAACGCTTGTAACAGCGGCAACAGGCAATGAGCGGCAGCAATTGTTGCCGTTGTTGACCTTCGTGTTGCCGGCGTTGCATAGAAACGACAAGAGCAACAACAAACAGCTAAACGAGCGGCAATTATTTCTATTTGTTGTTATCATTGTTGCTGCTGTTGTTGTTGCTGTTGTTGCTGTTGTCGCTGGGCTATTGTTGCTGGGCACTTATTTAAATTGCAGCAATGTTGCCGCTGCTCAGCCCTGACAACAGCCAACAGTGACCGCAACAAATTTCGGTTGCATGCCACACACGTCAATGTTGCCAATGGCATGGTTGCTATTCGACTTGTTGTCGCCGCAACAGCAACAGTTGCACTGCGAAAAATATACTCATTACTATTAGACTTATTCAATTTGATGTATTGCTGTTGTAATAGCTGCTGCAGCAGCTCTTAAGACTGTTTAAACTCTCACAATTTATCAGCAGTTGCTCAGAGAAATAATTATTATTAACACCAACAACAGTTGCCGTGGGGCTGAGCAGAGCAATCAATCAAAACGCGCCCCAGATCGCAAAAGGCGGAGGCAATGCGTAGATTTCTATCAGCCATGGCCTGACGATGTGTCAGCAACTGTTGCTGTTGCGCGGCCAACTGTTGCTGCCGATTATGAGATGATTGCTTAAGATGACAACGAGCAGGCTCAGATTGAGACTGAGACTGAGACTGAGTCAGTGAGCTCTGAGGCCCGAGGAATGCCCCAGCGAGTGGCAGCAATAAAAATGACGTTCCAGATTATTGCACACACGCAGCAGCAACATCTATGGGGGCAGAGAGGGGAGAGAGGGGGCCAGAGACATGAGCGACGACACATGAACGTGTTCTGAAGCTGATGATGCTTACGCGCTTTTCAAGTTCCACACATAGTTGCTGTCATTATTAAAGACATTTTCAACTACATTCTAGTAGGTACTTAATTTCGCAGCAACTCGCAGGAACAGCAGCAACTCACAGCCGCAGCAGCAACAGCAGCGGGTGTGTGGCAAGCCGAGGAATGCCACCTCACACGCACTCAATGCCAAGGGCCTAGAGAGACAGGCAGCAACATGTGCAACTGTCGCGGCTACACTGAGCGAAATAACACAGGCATTCTCAGCCATGGCATGCCAATAGTCTAGCCAGGTATTCGAAGTATTTTCTAGAGTTTATCAAGCGTTTTCTTCGAGTGTAGCCAGCTGATAGTCTATGGCTTGATTTGTTAGCTAAGCTTATTTAATTTATTGTGTGTAGGCAGCCAAAATCTCATGCAACAACAACGGCAATGCAATGGCAACGGCAGCAATTGTTGCTGTGGTAAAAAATTGATGAGTTAATTAACGCGCATCGCCAACATTCCGGGCGACTAATAACCAAGTTGTAGATGACCACGAGAACTTGGCCATATTTATGAGCAGCAGCAGCAACAACAGCAGCAACATCAATGAGCTCTTGTCGATCTGGCACTTCAATGTCAGTTGTTTATCATCATTATCGTTAGAGCAGATGATCATAATGACGATGATGTTGTTGCTGCTGTTGCTGTTGAGTATCATGGCTGCAATGCGAGTGCAATGCGTTTCTTTAATTGAGTTTTGCGTTGTTGCAACTGACTGTTTATGGCCATGTTGCTGGCGTGCACAACAGCAGCGGCAGCAGCAGCAGCAGTGGCACTGGCAGCAGCAGCAACGTGGCATATTATCACACAACCATTAAATATGATGAAGACTGCGCTCTCTATGCCCCTTTAGCAACAGTTGCTGCTGCTGCTGTTGCTGCTGCTGCTGTCGTCAACTTTACGCATTTATGACGCGTTTTCTCATCGCTGTAGAGAATCTAGACAAAAGCCAAATAGCCGCTGGCCACTAGCCACAGCGATCCATTGCTGCTGTCGATGTTCCCTGGGGCCATTACGCATACTTTTAACTTTTCGTCTTTGGCGCAGAGTTGATTATACCCTGCACCGAAAACTAAGTACAGGGTATATTAGCGTAGCCTAACTGAAAGGGGAAGCAAGGCGAAACAAATCTTTTACTCCTTAGTTCAAGCGTTGTAGGAGTTAAACAAGTAGAGTCTCATTTGCTTTCAATTCGAAAGCATAAGGGCTCTAATATAATCTAATCTAATATATCTAATATATATAATATATATATCTTTTACTCACTCACTCATTTCTATACACGCTCTCTTTTACATTTCAGCTCGCTCTCTTTTAAATTTAAATGGAATTTCGCTTAGCGCCAAAAGGAAACAAAGCTTTGACTTTCAACAATAGATGGCGCTGTCGTCTAAGGTAAGTGCTAATATTATTTGATACTAGAGTAAGTCTTGCCAATTGTGCACAAATGACTAGTAAATGAGACTAGTAAATGATACTAGTGAAAGACACTAGTGAATAAGACTAGTCAACAATTAAGAGTGAACTATAATCGGGAATTTAGTTCATTCATTCATTATGAGCGCCATCTGTCGTCCTCAAATTGAACTCTAGTACTGTCTCTACTGATGAACTGTGAATATTTTCGCCATGTTGTTCGCTTACACTGACTCTAGTCTAGTCGCGCACACACGACTGCAGCACACTCGTTTACCTGTCTGCATAGGAGCAGGAGGTTGCACTCCAGTTGCAAAACTTTAGATCATTATCAATGATCTGCTGTGGCCATCGCCAACTCGATTGGCATTGCAGTTGCTGATGTTGCTGCTGCTGCTGTAGCATTCCCAGTGCTGTCTCAATGTCTAGCTGTCTGTCTGTCCGATTGTCCGATGTCCGATTGTCCAGGCTGAATCTTGATGCTTTGACTGACACAATGCCAAATGCACAGTGGTACGAGATCATTGGCTATGAGAGAGTTCTATGAGCAATGCGCTGATTGATTGCTTTCTTGTAAATATTTCTGCCTGTTGTTGTTGCTGTTGTTGCTGTATCTGTTGCTGCTGCTGCTGCTGCTGCCACGCTGGCAATTTATTGGCTTTCCGGCTGCTGCTTGAATGATTAAAAACGCTTTTGTGTAAATTATTAGCTGCAAATTCACAGTTCAAAGTCATTTGCTGCGCCACGTTGTAGCTGCTGCTGCTGCTATTGTTGCTGCTGCTGCGGCTGTTGTTGTTGTCGCTCATAATTCTCGCCTCTTGAGGTTTGCCACAGGTTTCCTTTCAACGCCATCGCCATCGCCAGCGTCGTCTTGGTCTTGGTCTCATCATCAATTGCGTTTCGGTGTGAAAATGATGTATGTTACACTGCGGTTGGTTTCGCATTGCAGTTGCCACATAGATCCTACGAATCCCCCCCTCCCCTCCCTCCACTCTGCCCCTCTCATACTCTCTTCCTCTTTAGCTATTGCTAGCCTTTGACTTGCGCCTTTTGCCTCACACACACTCAAATTGTCGGCGGTTGCTTTGAGCGTTCCAAACAAAAGCTGACACTCCCTCTGCCCCCTCGCCCCCTCTTCATTTGTGGCAACAACTAAATTTCCTTAATATTTCCATTTGCTCGTTGATAGAATTTATGCCGCTGCACAGATTGTGTAACAAGGCAGCTCCAGTTGCAGCTTCCACTGCCTCATTGAGGCATTCCTGCTAGCTGCAACATGTGGCAGCAACAGCCATGGCAATGACAGCAGCGCAGCGTCTGGGACGAGCATTGCCAATATTTATTGACATTTACCTTTGGCCGGGGACAACACAACACACACACAACACACACAACAAAGCAAAAAATGCCCTCAGGATGCTGTTGCAACGAATCCGCAGAAAACAACATAAAACAGACAGTCCAGGGCCAGGCAGCAGCAGCAGCAGCAACAGCAGCAACAACTGCATTGTTTTTTATGTTGCATTACACTGAGAGAAACACTGTGCTGCAATCAGTTGAAAGTCCAGTTCAGTTAGTCAGATATATAGCTGCACAATACGCTACTCCTTTTCTCCCAGTGTACTATTACTGCGAGCTGAAGAGGGGAGTTGGGACAGGGGCAGCAGCAGCCTGCTTAACTGTCAGTTATCATT
The DNA here is from genome assembly GCA_035045005.1 of Liodrosophila aerea. NCBI lineage: Eukaryota > Metazoa > Arthropoda > Insecta > Diptera > Drosophilidae > Liodrosophila > Liodrosophila aerea. The sequence continues at coordinate 722,637 of JAWNNL010000650.1, forward strand.
CACTCAAGCAAAGCAAAATGACAAAAATTGCGAAAAACTCGTAAAGGAATTCAATGCGATGCTGCTGCTGTTGCTGCAACTGTTGCTGCTGCAGATGCAAATGTTGCTGGTGAGTTACGAGTGGAGCTATCGCTTAGCAGGAGCAACAGTTGGCTGGGGGCACAGGATGTGTGGATGTGTGCTCCTCTTCTGCCTATAACTATAACTCTTGGCGTTAGGCCACATTCTCGCTGACAATTAAAAGTGCCAGCAGCAACAACAGCCTCACTCTCTCAGTGCCCCCCCTCTCCCCCTCCCACTGTCTATTTCATTTGCAGCTGCTACAAATTTGAAATGAAATATTTTCGATTCTGCTGTCAACGCTGGTTCTGTTGACAACACATTAGCAACTGTTGCCAGCAACTGGCAGCAGCAACATGTTGTTGCCACCGGACAGCAGACAACGGACGGAGGGACAGTGGGGACAGTGGGACATGCGCATGCGCCGCACGATTTGCAATTTGCAGCTAATTGAACGCGTGCGCTGGCGCAGTTTGTAGGCGCTCTCACGCCTCCCCCCTCCCTCCACTGTGCTCCCCTCCTCCCCTTCGAGCAATCTTCGCACTTGCCACATGCAACAAGCGCCGTTTGGCAGTTAGAAAAAGACACACACACACACGAGAGCAAGTGCCAGGCGACAAATGGAGAACGACATGGAGTAGAGGAGGAGAAGCAGGAGGATTGGGGGGAGAGACACGCGTGTAACCAGAAACGCTTCGCTTCTCAATTGAATGAATTTCGACAGCATCGCAGCGCCGTGGCCAATTCCAATTCCAATTGCACTTCCAATTCCAGAATTCGCCATGGAATTGTGGCACTCAAAACTTGCCTCAACCAGTTTGCAATTGTTGCTGCTGTGACAACAACAACAGCAGCAGCAATACTATCAACAGCAGCAACACATTAAACAGTGGGAGGCTCCATTTGGGGGCACAAGACTCATGTGAGAACACACAATAAACTAGCTATAAAAGTATATAAAATAATAGCAGATTAATTAAGTATATAATAAATTATAAATTTACTCCTTAAATAGTTTCGGGTTCCAGGAAATCAGTGTACAACTTAATAGGGTTCATTTTTATGTGTGATAAGAGGGAGATACATTTGCGAATACTTTCAGTAATTGCAGTGAATCAATGAACATAGAACTGAATGGAACACTCTCAAAAGACTACATACACTGTGAGAAATATATGACTGCACCTAAAAGGAAGTGCTTACCAGGCCTGACTAAATACATTCACAAGTTTCTTAGATGCTCAACTAAGACTGAGCATAACTTTAACTTAATAACTTTTTGGAGTAGAAAGAGAACTTAAATCGAGTTGAACTACTCTTGATATAAGGTCAAGTCTCTGTATACTGAGACATACAATATTCTTATTATTCTTATTATTAGTTTAATTAATCTTATTAATAATAATTATTATTATTAATTCAATATCAATATTGACATCAGCTGCAGTCGAAAGCGAAATAAGAATGAACTTAAAATTAAGTTAAATTATATAGAACTGAAAAAGAATCGAGGAGTATTTCAAATTATAGTTATTAAAGTGTTTTGGTCATTTGATTTTAGGCTTTATATTCTTGCCTCTTCTCCCCACTCTCCGCCTCATTTTATAGTAGATAATCAGTGTACAACTTAATAGGGTTCATTTTTATGTTTAATGAGAGAGAGATACATTCGCAAATACTTTCAGTAATTGCAGTGAATCAATGAACATAGAACTGAATGGAACACTCTTTTAATAGACTACATACACTGAGAGAAATGTATGACTGCACCTAAAAGGAAGTGCTTGCCAGGTCTGACTAAATATATTCACAAGTTTCTCAGATGCTCAACTAAGTGTGAGCATAATAACTTTTAGGAGTAGAAAGAGAACTTAAATCGAGTTGAACTACTCTTGATATAAGGTCAAGTCTCTGTATACTGAGACATACAATATTCTTATTATTAGTTTAATTATTCTTATTAATAATAATTATTATTATTAATTCAATATCAATATTGACATCAGCTGCAGTCGAAAGCGAAATAAGAATGAACTTAAAATTAAATTAAATTATATAGAACTGAAAAAGAATCAAGAAGTATTTCAAATTATAGTTTTTAAAGTGTTTTGGTCATTTGATTTTAGGCTTTATATTCCTGCCTCTGCTCCCCACTCTCCGCCTCTTTATATAGTAGATAATTCCATATTGAAATTATACAAAATTTATTTCTCATTGTTATCAACACTTGCTGCCTCGGCGGCTCCTACTGCTTCGATTTTAATAGTGCCCTTATCTGTAAGGCAATTGTGTGGTTGCTGTGGTGCTGTGCTGCTGGTGGTGCACTTTTCCTCTATTATTTCCACTGTGGCAATATTTGTTGTTCTTTGGCTTTTTGCAATATATTTTTTATAGATTCCATGTGGTTGTGGTGGCGGTGGTGGTGCTGGTGGTGCTGGTGGTTGTGGCTGACTCTGGCTTTGGCTTTGGCGGTGCATTAGCTTTGACAGGCACAATGGCGCTCAATGGGACCCAGGCCACTGGAATGTGGCTCCATTAAATTGTGGTGCCTAAATACACGATTGGCTACTGTCGGTTGTTGTTGTTGTCGGTTGCTGTTGTCGTCGTTTTGTTTGTTGTCGCGGTGCATTAGCAATTTAATTGATTTGTAGGCAACAATTTGTCTGGCCTCCACAGAGCAGGTTCTGTCTGTCTCTCGAGTGTGTGTGTCATAAGAAATCTGCATAAATATCTCAAGTGCTCTCTTTATTATAGTTGGGGGTGTTGTTGTCGTAGCGGCAACAACAACAACAACAGCAGCAGCAGCAGCAACATGGCGTCGCCAGCACTAATGAAGGGGCATGCTCGAAAAGGGACGGCAACAGGTGGCTTCACCTTGTTTGTTTTCCACATTGTTGCACTTGTTGCTGCTGTGGCAAGTGTTGTTGTTGCTGCTGCTGCTGTTGCTGCCGTCTCCCTGTTGGTTATTAGCAGCATTCAGCAGCTACTCCCATTTAATTAGAGGCCTCTGCTGCAGTGGCTGCAACTGCTGCGTCATCATGGACGCCATTTTAGTACAGTAAACACTCGTTAATGACAGCCGTCGAGTCTATGATCATTACACTCGAACAATTCTATTCAAAAGCTCTCGCTCTGGCTCTCGACTTGATTTATGTGACTGCTGCAGTAGTTGTTGCAACACCTGCGGCCAGCAGAAGGTGTCAGTTGCAGCCACTCGACTCGACTCCACTCGACTCCTGTCCCTCTCTCTCCCCCTCCTCCTCCAGCTGAATTTGGGCTGCTTTTTGGCTGGATTCTTGACTTTTCGTTAATTAGGTTTTTCTGTCGAAACGCGGCTAATGCCTTGCCACGCCCACCGGCCAGACTGACCCACACAGCCGCCTCCAGACAACAGTATTAATAGGCTTACACTGTTATACATTTCGCCCATTCCCAGGGCAGGTCGGATTCGCAGTTGGCATCCCAGTCTTAGCCCTAATTTGAAGCTTTCTTTTGGAGTGCCTGTTGTGGCTCTGACTCTGACTCTGGCCTAACAAATGAGCTCGCATTTGTCTTGGTCAGTTTAATGTGTGCGTTTCGTCTCCTTTTTGTGTTGAAATTCTCAATTCTCTTTCGGGTTATAACAGCTTCATTAGCTCCTCTTCGGTTTCTGGGAACGCTTCGTTCTCCTCCTCCGGGCAACACGTACAGTTAACCGGCACACGCAACGCCCCACGCCCACGCATGGCCCAAGGCGCCTTTTGACTTGCAACACTTTACTTGTGGCACAATAGAGAATACTTCAGTTTCTAACAGTTAATCTTAAACCTATGATACGGCGGGGAATGCTGTGGCTCAGACTTCTGTTAAGGCTGTGTCATTTGCTGCACCTGCTGCTCTCATCTCTCTCAGCTCCCGTTGATGCTTGAGTGTTACCTCCAGGAACTGCAGATAATCTGCATCCACTTGCTGCTCTTCACTCTGCTCCTCTGCTGATATTTCCTCCTCATCGGAGCTGCTCTCATCTCTTTGGCAGTGAAGCATCTGCTGCTGATGCCACTGCATCAAGCTCTCAAAGGTGCTGCTCCAGATCGCGCTTGACTCGGCAGCTTCTTTTGCCTTAGTTCCCGACGCAGCTGCTGTTGCTCTCTGCTTGCGTCGCCGCTGCCTGCGTCTGTGCTGCTTCCGTCGACGTTTCTGTCTGCTCATTTCCATGATTCTTTCTTTGATATTTCTGCAATTTATATCACATTTCTTATAATTTTGTTTTGTTTATATTCTGCTGCAACTCAATTTCGTTTATTCGATAAGTCTATCGCTTTCCAGTGTTGCCAATCCATTGCAACAGCTGACTCATGCGGCGTTGCCACATAAGCTAAACGAAGTAACGAACGTGTAGTGAACAATAGATGGCGCTACTAAGGCGCCTTTTTGAGGAAATTCAAATAATTGATAAAGCGAAGTCTAGTAAATAGAAAAAAGTAAAGAAATTAATTAACAACTGAAACTGAATATTAAGAAATACTTAAAATAATATTGAAAAATAATTAATATTATTGAAAAATGTAGTTCACTAAAGAAGTTTACATTTATCAGTTGATCAATTGCTCACACCCTCTTTTGCCTGCCCGTATTTCACTCTGTATAAGTACTACACATTCTGGGTTACTCTTTTGCCTGTCCAGTTATGAGCAGCTGAATGACTTCAATTTGCAGGCAAAAGATTGTGTTGTGTTTTTCTTTAAAATTGAAATCCCATATACTTATAACTTGCATCAATCCGTCGGATAGGTCAAAGGCGTATGCATCCACAGAAGTTTGCCCTGTGGATTAGGGCGGATCAATTTGACTGTGGTGCGAATGCAAATTGGCCAGCGGTATGATTTAAATAAGGCTCAAACAAAAGACAGAAGCGGACAATTGAATGAGTGCAGCATCCTCAGCACAGCAGGACATCATAGCCCTTACCAAGGCAGAGACAGTGCTGTCTATAAGTATGTGTCCTTTTTGCGGTCGCCGAGCTTTGTGCAGGTCGTGTGGCCACATAAAGGAAATTAGGTTTACACCTACTTTTCCAATACGGTCATAAAACAATTTAGTGATTTACAAGGGATCAACTAGTGTGTGTGTGTGTGTGTGTGTGTGTGTATGTGGTGCACACTCTCAGTCGCTCTGTTTGTGGTGTGTGTGTGTGTGTGTGTGTGTAAAAACCTCCCCTCGACTCAACCTCAATGCCACTCCACACATGTTTGCTCTGGCGTATAAAAACTGTAGAGCTTTTTCATTTTCGATAAAGTAATATGCGCTGATAATATGAAAAACATCCCGCGGCCAGGATTTGCACGCACTTATTCCCTTTTAATGGACTCTGGCTGAATTTTTGCACTTATGGTATATTTTTTGGCAATTTCTCTGCATATTTTCCAGCTAGAGATAATACTTCAATTTGGCTGTTATTCTTTGAGCTTTGCTGTGGAAAATTGAGAATTTACTTGGCTTTCTTTAGGCTGCAAATTGATGAGGTCTGTGGATAAACCTGCAGCAGGATTTGTCCCAAGAATGTGAGAGCTCTTCTTTGATTAGGCAATCTTAAAGAAAGATATATGTATTGAATATAGAATATAGTATAAAGTATTACAGTCCACATCAATCTTTTAACTTCCTTTAGGCTGCAAATTGATGAGGTCTGTGGATAAACCAGTTGCAGGATTTGCTCTATGAGTGTGAATGCTTTGATTAGGGAATGTTAAAGAAAGATATATGTATTGAATATAGAATATAGTACAGTACAGTACATAGTAAAGTATTACAGTCCACATCAATCTTTTAACTTCCTTAGGATGCAAATTGATGAGGTCTGTGGATAAACCTGCAGCAGGATTTGCTCCAACAATGTGAGAGCTCTTCTTTGATTAGGGAATGTTAATGAAAGATACATTAAATATAGAATATTTATTCTATATTCATTCAATTCCTCATATAAGGCCACATACTGACTCACTCGACGTATAGTTCGATTTTGTTACCTACAGTAATCACTTCATTCATATCTGTATTAAATATAAACAGCATAAATAGTTTTGAAGTTCTTTGGATAGTTAGAGCTCAAGATGCTCTTTCCTGACATGACAATTTGCCTTTTGTAGGGCGGGTAAATTGATCTGCATAGAGGATGAGTAGCAGGTAGAGAAGATCAGAGTTCGAGTCCAAGTCTTTGGGATTATAATTCTTAAGCATAGGATCAGCCTGGCTCTGCATAGCTCGGACTAGGCCAAAGGCTAAAGAAAGGGTAGAGTGGCTAGGGTTAGTGTGTGTGTGTGAGTGTGTCCTGTAAGGACTCAGGCAGGACAGTGGAAAGGGCCGTGGCAAGTTAGTAACTCTCATTACTTTAAATGGATTTCAATTAAGTTGCAAATTGATCTCAAAACAATTGAGTCCCGTCGAGGCGTTTTGAGTGCTTCGCTTCGCGCGTTGCTCGCTATTCCTAAGCCCAAGCCCAACCCGTACAACCACTAACAATAGGACAAAGGACTTCTGCTCCGGCTGATCCAGTTGCAGCTCTTGTGGCTTGCCGCTTCTTTCATTCATCTCAACTCAACTCATTTCACTGTAAGCGATATGCGATGTGAAACCAGCTGCCAATTGCTGCCGAGATGCCACTTGATGACGCTTCCAACCCTCCCTCACTCCCACTCCCAAAAGATGACTGTCAGTTTTCCCAGCGGCAGCCAAGTGGCGTCAACTTCTGCCGTTGACAGGATAACGAGATTTTTCAAGTGGCCACAACGCTCACCGCTTCACACCCCTCTCCCCCCTCAATGCTGATGAAGTGCTGATGATATCGACTCCCCCACTGACCAGCTCCAGTGCCAGTGGCAGTGCCTAATCTCTGCCAGGTATTAGCGATTTTTCTCGCAATTAGTTGCAGCAAATTGTGTAGAAGGAGAATGGGAAAGGACGAGGAGATTTGCCAGTAGACTTGGGCACACTTTTGTCTACAATCAGAGCTGCAAAAAAGACGAAGAAGCAATCAAATGCGCATCAGCAATCACCACAAAGAAGAAGAGGCAGACTGAGCGGCGTGTGAAGAAAAGAGCAGAGCCTGGACCCGAGAGAACACAGAGAAGAGAGAGAGCAGCGCACTCTCAATAGGGAGCTTATCCCGGCTGAGCCTTGTTGCGATTTCTACGGTCAATTGAAAAGCGGGCAGCAGCAGTAACCGATCGCAGTTTAATCACTAAAAAAGAAAGATCACAAAGGGACATGTCCAACTGCCAGTTTACTCCTGTTAGGGGCTGCATGTAGGCTCAGGCTCAGGCTCTGGCTCAGGCTCAGTGCTCGCATTGTTTTGGCATCTTTTTTGTTGTATTTTTTATTGTAGGCAAAATAGAACACGCCGCATAACAAGCAGCGAAAGGCGAAGAGAAGGCAGAGAGAGGGCCAGCAAAAGAACTCTCAGCCTCGACAATTGTACAAACAAACACACGAACACACACAGTCAGAGTCTGGCCTACTATACACTGAAAAAAAGCAGTGAAAATTAAGTTCTTTGGGCATATAGTAGTCTATTCTCGAACTCCCTCTTCTGATGACTCTATAACTCTATGTAACTTGGACACTTCGACCACCGATTCTATTTTTAGGAACGGGATACATCTCTGCCCTCTCCACTTCGTTCTCAGTGTGTAGGATATCAAAGATACTTCTGGTTTTCAGTTTTAAATATACCTATTAATCTCATAATATTTTCAGAACTTTTGCTGTTATTTCCACACTTTTATTTCAGTTATTTCAGTTCAGTTATTTCTCAACATCTTAATTTATGTTTACTGTTTTTTTATCAGTGTAAAAGTCTTTGGCCTACAGGCTCTGTGCTTTCTGCTACTGTTTCTTTTACTCTTTATACCCTGCTAAGTGTGGACTTTATGTTATATGATAGGCACTGTTCAGTGTATATAAGAAGAAATATAACTTATATCAAGAATAATATTTTAATATTGTTAACGTTCATTCAGTAAATATTATTCCTAGATCAAGATTGTAGTAAGTCTGCTTTTTGCACGCTTACTTCAAGATCAGATATTAGGAACTAGAGACAAGTATAGTAAGTTCTCAATTCAAGTAGACAGATTCTAGTTTTAATAGTTTAAACTTATTTCAAGCATTGGATTCAAGTAATTTCTCTTCGGTTTCCTCAGTATTTTCTTTCTTAGTGAGATATCTAGATTGAAATGTTAGTTTTCATTACCATATTTTCTCTCTGTGTATATCTTCTTCCACTACAACAAATCGAGTGAAAATATGTTGTATATAGAACAGTTGTCAATATATCGACTTCATATTCGTGCTGCTCATACTTTACTGTTTTATGAGTCTTATTATTAAAATGAATTAGGTTTAGATAGTATCCATAATAAGTAGTGGCAGGGTATCTGTCAGTCAATCACTTCTCCACTCTCCTCGCATAATGTTTCAATTGCTTTATTGCCTTAGTCCTTTTCTCTGCTCTATTTGTTTCTCATTCTGCAATCCTTTCGTTTGTCTGTTTTGTCGTTTCGTTGTTTCGTTGTTTGTTTGTTTGCCAATTTGCGCCCAAAAAACGGAGGCATAAGAAAAGCCAAAAGTGGAATTCTGTTTGGCTTTGGTTGCCTTTTGCCCATTGTCAGAGGTGCAGAGAACCCACCCGGCGAGCCCAGAGCACAGCGAACCCATGCTGATTGTGAGATTTTGTCAAGAAAGAGTTAAGGCAAATACACAAATACATATAAAGACTGTGAAACTGGCACAGTGTATATGTGAGCCCAGACTTTTGGGCTAATTAATTGAGTCGAAGTAATTCACCTCACTCCCACCTCCACCTGCCATTGTGTTAATAATTTATTCGAGTCTTCAAATTGCCCAAAAAATGTTCCAATTCGTTAGCCTGGCATTTCCAGTGCAAATATTTGCGAGCCCCAAGAGGCACATAATTTAAATTTTTAATTACGCATCAAATCAACAAAGTGATGACAGAGACCTACAAAGCTACTATATGATTTGACATTTAATATGGTATCTAGATGTATATATCATTCAAAATAACTCTATAACTGGAGGGAGTATGGAGTTAGATTATTTGATTTTATTTGATTTTATAGAACGTCAACTATAAGCAGTCGACTGATTCATTTAGAGTACATTACATTTATTCATTATGATTATGATTTGACATTTAATATGGTATCTAGATATATATATCATTCAAAATAACTCCTTAACTGGAGGGAGTATGGAGTTAGATTATTTTATTTTATTTTATTTTATAGAACGTCCACTATAAAAAGTCGACTGATTCATTTAGAGTACTTTACTTTTATTACATTCTATTTAAATTTATATATATTATTTACTTATATATAGTAATGCAACGTTCTTCCTATTGATCAAAAATATAAATATTTAATTAAAAATTTAAACTAAATTATATTCAAGTTAAATAGTAATCAAATTATATACAAGTTAAAGGTAATGATAGTGACTATTGCCTAGACAGAAAAGACTCTATATATTGCCTATATATGTATGTATATATGTATATTGTCTAGACAGCCAAGACTTTGTATATTGCCTATATATTATACATATATTGCCTTTATACATATGTATACTATATTGCCTAGACAGACTAGACTCTATACACATTAAATCTGATCCATCGCATAATATTATTGCTAGTAAAAATCTAGTAAAATTTACGACTATTATGGGAACGTGTTTATAATCTAAAATGTCTAGTTGATGCCACAAACATTGCCCTGCAGGCACAACAAAGTGTGTGTGTGTTGTTGTTTACACAAATTGCAATCAGAAGAGGCAGCTGCTCGGACTGAGGGACAGGCATTCCTTTATGCTGGGCCAGGAGACCATTTTGTTTTGGCTCACGCCCCGCTTCATTCATCCACAAATCGCTCAATTCTCTCGCTCATTCGCTCTGTGCCTCTCGCTCTGTCTGATCCCGATTTCCAGTTTTCATTATGCCGCACGCTCGGGGTTTTATTGCACCTTTTGTTCTCTTCTCTTTGCTCTCAGTCCCGCTCTCTTTCGCCCATGCATATATCTTCATCATGCGTAATCATAGCAATTTGCACGCTTACGCATATCTCGCCAGATTAAACTAAACCGTGTTCCCTGATCCCTGATCCGAAAGCCCCTGATCCCTTGATGCGACTCAGCCTCAGCCATTGCCTCAGCCTCAGCCATTGCCTCTGCTCGTGATAAAAACGATATTTGGATTAAAACATTTAATTGACTAGAGAACACAGTCGAGAAACCGGTACAACTCTGGATCGCTGTTCCTGGGGGTTGCTGCTGTCAGGAGGGATTAAGGCGGAAGGGGAGGGAGCGCTTCATTAACATATCAATGTCAGCAGAGAGAGAGTGGAGAGTAGAGAGACTTGGCTGATGCGATAGCGCGACTTTGGCTTCTGCTCTTGAAATTCGCATTAAATTTTTAACAAGACAAATACCCAAAGCTCACACACGCACACTCGCACACACACTCGCACACTCGTCCTCTTAAAGCAATCAGAAAAAAGAAACTTTTCTAATTTCGCAGAAATGGCAGAGCAGAGAAAATGTTGCCGTCGGCGAGTGAAAACAAATCGCAATCGAAATCGAAATAAAAAATCGAAGCAAAGCAAAGCAAAGCAAAGTAGAAGGAGTAGCAGGAGTGGAGGGAGTGAAGGGAGGGAGTTGGAAAAGTAGAAAAACCTTTTATTCGCACACTCTGTTTGCATTGAGTCCTCTGCCAATTGAACTTTTGCTGCGGCAATCGAAACACGAAACACGAAACACTCGCAACAATACTTAGTGGGAGTTAATTTAATTTGTTATTTAAAATTCAATCTACGAACTAAAACAAAAAGCGAACAGGCGAAACTTTCAGCTGGAAAAAATGCGAGAAAAAATGAAGAGAAATAGGAATAAAAACAAAAGCCAAAGCCAAAGCGAAAGAGCGCTCTACTAGCGCCACTTTGGAGCTTATCAAGATACATATATATAACAGTGTATGTGTGTGGGTGTGTGTGTGTGTCCCAATTCCCGACGGCTGCTTGTTACATGTAAGAAGTTCAGAGCTAAAACAAATAGCGTAGCGAGTCCCATTTTTCTCCTCCCTTTAGCTCCCCCACTCCCCCTGCTGACTATTAACGCTCCAATGGTCACTGCTTGTTGTGGCTGTGTGTGTGCGAGTGTGTGTGTGACTTGCTTAATTATTCAATAATTTCTAAAAGCATTGGCAACATTTCGACATTGTGCCATGGAGCACACATGTCGCCCAGATCCTTTCATCCTTTTTCCCTTCTAATCAGTTGAATACATACTACAAGCCGAACTACCGAACTACACTCGTCAACATAGTCAAGCACATAAGCTCCATCCGCTCGATATATGTATGCAAGAAATGAAGCTACAGTGGAAATTCGAAAGTGAGAGACACTTGAGCAGATGAACTAGAGAAGAACGAAGAGGTTTCGACATAAGAATGTCTGCTTGAATGATGGGAAATATTTTCAAGATAAAATTTCATTATTCATTCATCACAAATTGTCTTCAAATATGGAGAAAAGACCTAAAATAAAGCTATATACTTTTACTCTTGATTTAATTATCAATCACATCTTTCATTAATTTTATTATAATTTAATAAAATGTCTGTAAAACTTCTAATAGAATTTAAGAGGCCAAACAGCTGTATTTTTATGCCAGATAAAATCATAAAATTCGAAATGTTTGCCTTGTCAAAACATTTTATTAATATACTAAACTATTTTCATGATATTCCACTTTAATTATTTATCTTTTCTTATTTCAAATTTACTTAAAATTATTTCATTTTGATATTAAAATATTACTCAATACTTTCAATAAGGAAAATACTCACTCAAGGCTTCCCTCATAATCCTTTGCTTATACAGAGTCTTTACTGTAGCCAAAGTCAGTTTGCACTTTCTGTATGTTGTGTGTGTGAGTGTGTGTGTGTGTTGGTGTGTGCATTTGTGTGTGTCCTGGCATTGCATTTATCATTAGTCACTAGCTTAGTTTGTGCTTTTTGCCGCAGTTGGACCCTGGGGAAATTGTTGGGATTTGCACTTGGGCATGTTTGATGTGGAAACTTTAGATTAAAATATTTTCATAACATGTACACAAACACACACACACACACACACTAACACACTCACATGTGTATGGGTGTAAGTACAGTTGCCATTCCCACTTTAACGCCCATCCAATTAATCAGGAAATGGCGCCGACTTTTGCTGGGATTTTCCAACACTCCCACTGCTCTATATATAGAGAGACACACACACACACACACCCACACAGTAGTCGGTATATAAGCAGTGTCTATCCACTCCCACCCACCCTGCCCCCACCTCTTCTCCAGCGCTCCTCCTCCGGCAGAGGAGCGTGCGCCTGCCTGATTCAGACGCCCGAACGAGGATTGAGCGCATAATGATGTTTATGTGTTGCCAAAAACATAAAAGCATTAATTTAGTCATTATCTTCTTAAGATACGACGCAGCAGAGCAGCGCCACGCAGCGCAGTCGGCGTCGCTGCCGGCGCAAACTCCAACACATAATTTGCACATTACGCGAGCGAGCGAGCGAGCGAGTGGCCAGAGCCAACGCGCTCCTGCTCTGTCGCACAGTTGGGTCGCCGGGGGGGCTGTCAGTGATGACTTTATCTGTATAAATAACTGTCAGAGGCAAAAGGGAAAAAAATACAACTACAACGACAGGCAGAGAGAGAGAGAGCGCACGCCCAGCCAGAGATAACGCATATTCTTCTTTAAATGCGCCATCTTTGCTCCACGCGTAACGAAGACGTCGCAAGAGCAGCAGCAGCCGCTAGAGGGCGTCCACTAGCCAGCACCAGCACCAACACCAACACCACCACCACCTCAGTCAGAGTCACAGCAACAACAACAACTACAATGGGAGAGAGAGCGCTCGCTCACTGAGCGCACTTTTTCAATATGGACTCCACAGAGCGTGGGCAAGGGCGTGACTCAGCTGAGGCCAGGCTGCGTTCTGATTGGCTGCATTCAAATGAGTGTCAGAGTATGAGCAAGCCAGGGGTCTGTGTCTGTGCTGAGTGCGTGTGTTAGTGTGCGTGAGTCTACGACTATGTTGTTCGACTCACTCGATGCTGCTGCTGTTGCTGCGGCTGCTGTCAGAACAGTTTCGCAGCTCGAGCGAACCAGAAGGGTTTTCCTCACGCAGTGCAAAGTTTATCAGTGTCACCGTCGCGTGTGTGTGTGCGTGCGCGTGTGTGAGTGTGTTTAACATTTTATTACGCTTCGAGTGTTTGATTGAAATCCATCAAAATTCTGTCCTCACTGTGGACAACGCCGGCGCAGCTAGCGAGCGGCGCCAGCAGCGACAGCAGCTCCGCTGCCAAAGCCAAATTCAAGATCACCGTCGTGAGCACGCCCAGCCCCTCGCCCGGCTCGCCGCCTCCGACTCCGCCAACGCCCACGTCCAGCATGGTGGAAACGAATTCACCGCCGGCTGGCTATGCTGTGCTCAAGCGCTGTGCCAGCGATCTCGCCGAGCATCAGCAACCCCCACGGCAACTGCCACGCTCCCGCTCACCCGCCGGCAATGCGAGCAGCAATGCCGCCTACCACCTGACCACCGCCATGCTGCTCAACTCCCAGCAATGCGGCTACCTGGGCCAGCGTCTGCAATCGGTGCTCCAGCAACAACAACAACAGCAGCAGCAGCAGCAGCAACAGCCGCAATCTCAGACACCCTCCTCGGACGATGGTTCCCAGTCTGGAGTGACCATACTGGATGAGGAACGACCACGGGTCAGTGGACCCACAGCAGCATCCGCTGCGGCCGCCTCGCTCTTCACCATCGACAGCATACTGGGCTCGCGCAGTGTGGCTGCTGCTGCAGCCGCCGCCAACAGCAACAGCCACAGCAACCACCACAACAACAACAACCACAGCAGCAGCAACACCTCCAACCACAACAACAACAGCAGCAGCCATAACAACAACAACAGCCACAACAACAGCGGATTGGGTGTGGGCCTGAGCAAGCGCAGCACCGAATCACCTGCCTCACCCAACTCCAACTCCAGCTCCAGCGCTGCCGCCAGTCCCATACGACCGCAGCGGGTTCCTGCCATGCTGCAGCATCCTGGCCTGCATCTGGGACACCTGGCGGCAGCGGCAGCCAGCGGCTTTGCAGCCTCCCCATCGGATTTTCTAGGTGAGTGGCCCCTTCAATACATTTACATACATCTCTGCCCACACACCTGTCCTAGCCTCTGCCCTAGCCTCTGCCCTCGTGGCATTAATGCGGCTTCCGCTTTCCATTGAGCTGAAAACACCTTAAGGAGCAGTTTTTTTTCTTCCAACTAGCACTGGCGTAGCCCAGAGGGGGCAGCTGTTACTACTTACATACGACTTACAATTCCACTACAAAAATCAGGGATAATGTTTTGGAGTCTATCTATTTGAGTAATATATTTATAGAGTATGCTAAAAAATGAATAATTTCTCATTAATTTATTTGAAAATATCATCAGTAATTAAATTTCCCATTTGGCATTAAGAAACTTTATAGATTTTCCGTAAGAAATGATATGGCTTTAGAAACTTTCTTATTTGCACTAATTTCTGCTTTCAAGTTTTTTGCTTTGTGGATAATCTATCAGATTAACTGAAACTATATTTCGGGAGTATATTCAGTAAGGAAAAACAAATATTAGTTTATAAAACTTAGCCTATTTTTTCTCTTTTAAAATCAGTTTGTTTTTACTATAAGTTTCCTGTATCTAACATAATTTAATACTTGGACCTTCTTTCTTCTCATGCTTCACATAAAATTATAACTTTTCTTGAAAAGAAACCTCCCAACATAGTTCGCTCGAAATCAATTCCTTTTTTCACTTTTCCTTACGCTGTGTCTAATTTCCTAAGCTTTACTTAGCTTCCCCTTCTAAGTGCTCAGGTGTCAATTCAAATGTTATCCCCCTCTTAGCTGCGCCACTGCATCTAAACTCATCCTTGCCTTACTCCGCTGAATGGCATTATTCGTAATTAGCCATTGATCCGTGAAAGATGATTTCGCATTCCGTTCCATTTTGCGGTGAGAGGATTTGCATTGTCGAATCGAATCAGCCCAAGGGGGAAGCAGTAGCTGTCCCTTGAGAGGGGGAGGGGGAGGGAGAGGGCGCTGATGCCTGGGTCTTATGCTGATTCAAGCGTGCATTTTTTAAGGCCGCATTTTTATGCAAAAGAATAAAATCCAACATATCCGCATTCAAATTCAAAAGCCACTCCGTACATTCCGTCGCCTTGGCATGAATATTAAAACGTCAAGTTTTTTTCGGAAGCGGAAACGGAAGCGGATGTGGCAGCCGTATAACCAACATGGCGGTTTCTTCGTTTGTTATGCGCATTTTTAGGGCTTTCCCGACTGCTTTTTCCGCACATTTGTTTGGTTGTTTTCCCCCGCCCCGTATGAATTTCAAGCTGATAAACATTTCCGTTTCCCTCTTGCAGTGGCCTATCCCAATTTCTATCCGAATTATATGCATGCCGCAGCCGTTGCCCACGTTGCCGCCGCCCAGATGCAGGCGCATGTCAGTGGGCATGGCGCTGCGGCTGCTGCTGCCGCTGGACTCACTGGCCATGCCCATCATCCTCACCATCCGCACCACGCCCATCCGCATCCGCATCTGGCCCATCATGCGCAGCATCACCTGGGCCTGGGCCACTTGGGGCATGGTCCGCCTCCGAAGCGCAAGCGTCGCCATCGCACCATCTTCACCGAGGAGCAGCTGGAGCAACTGGAAGCCACCTTCGACAAGACGCACTACCCGGATGTGGTGCTGCGCGAACAGCTGGCGCTCAAAGTGGATCTCAAGGAGGAGCGAGTCGAGGTGAGTGTCGATTAAGAACTTAAAATTCATCCGATTGCCATAAACATTCAACATAAATGATAGATAGATAATGTAGATAAAGTAGCTTGCGCTAACTGACTGACTGACTGACTGATGTATTATTACCACATAGACCAAACCGTAAGACGTAGCTATCTAATTTCTTCACAAGATGATATCTTATGAACCCTAGGCTTCCCCTAAGGTAAAACATTTGCGAAAAAGCGCCTAAAAGTGGGACTGACTGAGATTCCAATTTTTTTGTGTTGTAAAGACTTTTAATCCGTTACAATTTCCCAAATTGTAAGCGATACTATCGTTACTACTATCGCCTGCTCTCTGGCATACCCCTACGCATTCGTTAACATAATTTCACGCTCGTTTTAATACCGCGAGCGAAGCCAATCGAGTGCTGTGGCTATACCAAATCCCCGTCTGCTCTTCCACAATCTAGCATCTGCATCGCAATCTCTCTTTGCCCCTTTCTCTCTGTTTGCCTCTCTGTGAAATTGGGAATGTTTATTTAGTTGTCAGCGTTTAGCATTTGCTAGGCTTCCTGCCGGGCTTGCCAAAACAATGCCATGATTCACTTAATTTGAGTAATGGGCCACAGGATGGCCCTCAAGTTTGAGGTTATGCCGTATCATTGCCAATGTAAACAAGGTTGTCTCTCCGTCTGTCTGTCAGTCGTCGAGGCAAAGCCTACCCCGGGGTGCGCTTACAAACATCCCCCGTCCGGGTCGAGAGTTGTAGACCCAAACATTAGGCAAATCAGTTCGAAATCCCAAACTGAACCAGAGTCGAGTCGAGTCGAGTCGAGGGTGGCATCCGTGGGCAATTCAAAGTCCATTAGTGTCGCACAAATAACATTTGCTCGGAGAGTTGACAAATTAATTGGGAAGCAATTTATTGATGACTGAGTGAGTGACAATCCGAGAGTTCTGTAGGCGTTTTTGATAAGGATTACTATCGCTTGTAGTCGTTGCCGTGACAATATGTTGCCGGTCAATGTTTAAATCCCTCCCCCCATCCTAACCCCTTCTACGGCTCTGCTGCCGAAGCACGCCAAGTGCGACAATGTTGACATTTGCGTGTGCCAGGAGGAAAAGGCGGTTGAGGATGAGGATGAGGGAGTGCTGCTGGTGCTGTTTCCATTTTAATGTTTGCTCTCGAGCTTAAGACAACTTACGATAATGTCGTATTAACCTGAGAGCAATGCCACTCCCTCCCCTGCACGTTTAACCCGCGGCACTAACTGACGCCTTCTCACCTCGCACTAGAAACTAGGCGACAAATTTATACCGCCGGGCGTCCGTAAGCGGATTAGGACCCTGCCACAAATGGGCATAGCCATGGGACTTAGATGCCGATTCCGTTGCGATTCCGTTTCGAATCGGAGTGTGTTGATAAATTTCTCAACAGCTTAATTGAAATTGGTAAAAGAAAAACCATAACAAAACTTGCTGCATCACTGCTGCGGGGGAGTGGGGCACGGGGGGCAAGAGCTTAATTAACATACAAGCCAGAGAGAGACTTGAAACTTGTCTCTGCAGCCCAAAGACAAAACCAAAAGCAAAACCAAATCCGAATCTTGTGCGCAGTCATTCCCATTGTCATTGACTTAAGCAGCATAATCAACTTGAGCGGCGTCTCTCCACTCTCTGCCAGTCTCCAGTCTCCACTCTCCTCTCCCATTCTCTACTGCTACTGTTTAGCATATTTGCATACCAAGTGTTGCCCACTCGAGCCCCCACTCCTCCGCCCATGTCCGGGTCCCGCGTTGGCAATGCCATAAGTGGCAATAATTATTGAAAATCTTGCCTAAGACAACGGCAAGCACAACACGCGGAACAAGCGGGACAGCTGCAGTCGAGAGTGCTCGACGGAAAGAGAGAAGACCTCAACAGGTCTTCAATTTCAATAGAGAAGCCTTATGCAATGCCCAATTCATTTGCAATTTGTGAACAATTCAATTAAATTAAACTAAAATTCATCAAAAATCAGAATAGGCAAATAGTTTTTTTTTTTTTTTTTTTTCTCAGTCATATATTTATTTAAAATTTGCCCTGAATTGGACAATAATTAAATTTTATAATTACATTGACAATTGCTTCTTTCATTGTAAGGGGCAAAGACACTCTATTTGATAGTATTTATGATGGATGTTTAAATTTATGCTTCTCTTTAATACCACATACAAATGGATGCTTACTTCTACTTCTTCTTCTTGTTTTAGTGTTGCCAGACTGTTTGTTTACATAGATTGTTCGCTTTTCATTTGGGGTATTCCTTCTTGAATATAATTACTAAAAATACACGTATTGTTTACAGTTTATAATGTTTGTTTATATTTATTCAATATTGCTGATTTCTTATGCTTCTCTTTAATACAAAATGCAAAGTGACGCTTACTTCTACTTTTTCTTGTGTTAGTGTTTCTATTCATTTGGGGTATTCCTTCTTGAATATAACTACTTAAAATACACGTATTGCTTACAGATGCCTTACAATACTTTCATTTAGCTCTACATTTGAATACCTCTCCCTAGATCGAACCAATAGAGAAGCTTTATGCAATGCCCAATTCATTTGGACTTTGTGGACAATTCAATTAAATTTAATTAAAATTCATTAAAAATCAGAATAGGCCAATAGTGTTAGGGGCAAAGACACTCTATTAGATAGTATTTATAATGGATGTTTATATTTATGCTTCTCTTTAATACCACATACAAAGGGATGCTTACTTCTACTTCTTCTTGTTTTAGTGTTGCCAGACTGTTTGTTTACATAGATTGTTCTCTTTTCATTTGGGGTATTCCTTCTTGAATATAATTACTAAAAATACACGTAATGTTTACAGATGTCTTACAATACTTTCTTTTAGCTCTACATTTGAGATCGAGAGATCTCACCCTTTCACATTGCTGCAAGCCGTGTATACCCCTTTACCCACTTTAGTCGCAAGGCATTACAACAATCATAGAGCGCGTCTCGTCGTTCCCATCATCATTTAAATGATCTGCTTATTTTGACTTCATCATTTACAATTATTATTTTTATTTAGACACTCGAGTGTCTGTCTGTCCGCGTCTCTGTTTGTCTTGGTAGTGATTCAGCTGCTGTCGGGGGTAAAACAGTAGCTCCGACATTTAGAAGAGTTTTGACCACACATCGGATCAGTCTCTGAATATGAATCCGCCTCTGAATCTGAGTCTTGTAGTTATTTTGTTTAGTTCTCTCCTTCGCCGATGCGTGCAAGTCAAATACGCCTAATCCCGCAGCTCAAGTGATTGAGGTGATTTCGTTTCTCGAATCGAGCTGTGGATGAACCATAGTCCAACCCAGTCCCGAGTCCCATTATCAAGCCCAGTTCTTCAGCCGTGGCCAAGTCAATAAACTCTTCGAGCGCAGCGCAAATATTTATCTTTGTCTTCGTCGCCAAGAAATTAGTAAGCATCTCAACTCTTCTCTCCCTCTCTGCTTAAGATTGTTGTTGATTTCTTCTTCTTCTTTCACTCTAGGCACTCGAAAAGGGTCTACACACGCACACACACACACACACACACACACGTAAGGAATGTGCTCTGTCATTGGGCCTATTGTGCTCAGCGTGCCAGGATTTGCGCCCGCACAAGAAAAGGCCAAACGCTTCTCTCTCTCTCTCTCTCTCTCTTGATCCCTTACTCCTTCTCCTTTCTTCTGCTGTGCCGCTTTTGAAGTTGCACAATCGAGTGGCAAATGGGATCTGGGCCACCTGCGGTGCAGCCATCAATTAGCAGCAATCACTGTTATTATTTATCATATTAATATTATTATTATTATTACTATTATCATTCTTCCCTTTGCTCTTCTTCCCCTTCCCATTCTTCCTCTTCCTCTGTTTGCTTAGCGTCGGCATCGCAATGTAATTATAATGGCAATGAGCTGGAATCAGCAGATTTTCGTTAATTTCGGAAAAAGCAGACAACAACAACAACATTAACAGACGTAAACTAGCCCGCAGGCCCACTGTGCCACACCCACTGTGCACTGCCTGCAAATCTCCCACGACCACTTGTCACCCCCTCCTCCTCCCACACCCCACACACACACTCTGGGGTGTTTGTCCTGCGTCTGTTATTGTTGTTGTTATAATTTTTCATAATTTTCCATTATTCAAACACTTGAGCGCAATTTCGTTTCGCAATTTTACGCCTTAGCTGTGTGTGTGTGTGTGTGTGTGGGTGTGTGTGTGTGTTTGCCCACAACGTTTAAGGGTCGCTCTCTGGCCGCTCTCTCTCTCGCTCTCTCGTTCAATTCTCGCGAGACTTTTGCGGCGCAAAGTGCGTTTGTGACCCCAGGCACAGTGGGAAGGTTATACAGGCACTGGCACAGTGGCACAGTGGGGTGGTGGGGTGGTGGGTGCGTCCCTTTTTCGTCATGTTTGCTTTACAGTTTTGACTGTCGAAGCGTGTAACCATAGACAAATATTGTGTGTGGAGCGAAAATTGGCCTCGAAGCTGCATAAATTTACACAAAAACGCGCTAAGCCTCAGCCAGTGGAAGGGGGCGGGGGCGGGGGTGGGTCGACAGGTGCACATTGTTAAGCTCTTAAAAGGTCGTCACTGCCAAGACATGCCCAGCGATTAATAACTGCTCGAAATGTTATGTTTTTTGCAATTTGCTGAGATTTTTTAAGAATTTTAATGCAAGATTTTACATTAATATTATACAAAGACTTTATCTGACATAATTGCCAGCTCAAACGCAAACAAAAGCTACAACAACTACTACCAGGCGGCAGTTTACTGTAATTTCCAGCTTCCAGTTTCCCATTTCTCTTGTTGCATTTATGCATTGACAGACAACAGCTGTAGTAAGAATTGAGCAAAGCCCGTTACATTGCCATAACAGTTGCGCAAGCACTAAGTAGTGTCAGTTCAGGAGAGCAGCCACAATGCAGGCTACATTGCCATAACAGTTTCGGCTGCACTGAGCAGCGCTAGATTAAGGCACAAGAGAAGTACATTACATTTCGTTAACAGTTGCGCAAGCACTGAGTAGTGTCAGAAGTAAAGCACAAGAGAGCAGCCACAATGCAAGCTACATTGCCATAACAGTTGCGCCTGCACTGAGCAGCGCTAGAGTAAGGCACAAGAGAGCGGCTATGAAGCACATTACATTTCGATAACAGTTGCGCCAGCACTGAGCAGTGCCAGAAGTGAAGCACAAGAGACCGATTAAGCATACTCACACGATCGTTGTGCTTGTCATACTGCGCGCCAAGTCAGCATTGCCAGCAGAGCCCGTTACATTGCCATAACAGTTGCGCAAGCACTGAGTAGTGTCAGAAGTAAAGCACAAGAGAGCAGCCACAATGCAGGCTACATTGCCATAACAGTTTAGCCTGCACTGAGCAGCGCTAGAGTAAGGCACAAGAGAGCGGCTATGAAGCACATTACATTTCGATGACAGTTGCGCAAGCACTGAGTAGTGTCAAAAGTAAAGCACAAGAGAGCGATTAAGCATACTCACACGATCGTTGTGCTTGTCAAACTGCGCGCCAAGTCAGCATTGCCAGCAGCTGCTAACTTTACTGTAGTTGTTTTTGTTGTTGTTCCCTTTGAAATTGAACAGCGACGCGGAATTACATTTACATTTTATTGAAAATTTTAATTAACAATATTGTAGTAAATGTTTTAAGTAACTGGGTCGCGTGTTTATTCAAATTAAAAGATTCTCTTTGTATTATGGCAATCATTGCCGCAATCAAAAGCCAACTCACCAACTTCACCTCGAGTGGTGAATATATGTAGCTTACTGAGCCAAATCTTCTATGGTGAATATACCAATTTGAATGCTAATTAAAGTACAACATATGAACACATTAGGCAATCGTTGATAATATGAAAATTCCCTGCTCCAACTTGAGCTATTGAAGAGCTTTAATTAACTGCTACAACGGTTAAAGCTTTGTGCCTGTTAAAAACACGTGAAACGATAGCAAACTAGTACAACACAAGCGGCTGACAGGTGGGAAATGTGTGTAACGAGCAATTTTCACGGCTGCGCGATTTTAATCCAACAACACGAACAGCACTACGGTAAAAACAACAACAGTTGCAGCTACCGTTAGCTGTCGTAGTGCAGCAGCCGTTGCTCGCTTTCTGGTGACAAACTTTCCAACCGACTGGCGCTGCCAATTTTCACTAATTAGAGCCTTGCGTTGCGTTTCGTTTCGTTTCGTTCAGTGTGCAAAGCCAGCCGCCATTTTGTGCTGCCCCAAGCTCCACCTACCGCACATTGTGTGTACTATGAGTGCCAATCAACTACATGCGACACTCTCACACACACACACACACACGCACATTTTCAGCTAGAGTTTTTGCGGGTTTTTTGGGGCTTTTGTTTGGATATTTGGCAACATTTTGTGGCGCTGGAAAATAACAGTAAAATTAGCTGCACAGCTGCAGCGATTAACGAAGCGCAAAGTTATCATAGCGACAGGCCAAAACAACGCGCATAATTACACTGAGAGAAATGTGTTTGTACATAATGAGAGTAGTGAAAGCAATAGGAATCTCTGCTCACATGGTTCACTTGTGCTCTAGGACTATGAAATTGTCAAATTCATGGCATTATTTCGCTCAGTGTAGCGTGCATCAATCTGGTAACATTTCACGCTCAGCTGCATTTGGTAATCCTGAGAGACTGGGCCCACACTGGTCAGCATTTCGTCTCGTCTCGACGCCAAAAATCAAACAATAACAAGCACACATGACCGACCTCCAACTCCCTCCCCCTCTCCCACCTCGTCACAGCCTAACCAATCGTTGTCTGATGCAAAAGGCGGCTGTAAAGCGCTTTTGTAGTTAATTAAAAATCAACTGCCGTCGGTCTGTTTGTTCAATGGATTTCATGCACGTTTCCATTGCCTTACGCTTACTGCCTCCCCCCCCCCCCACGCCACTTTGCCCACTCCACCTCTCTCGCAAACGTTGCCCAACACTGGCGCCGAGTGTGGATTTCGACGTATCAGCGATTTATGCGCTTTTGCCTGAAAAATCTCTGGCAATATTTGCCAGATACGCTCGTTGCCAATACCCCTTGGACATACCCCTCCCCTCCCCTCCCCCCTCTTGATCATGCCCATGCATGCCAAGTTGTCGCCCTCAGCGGCAGCCATTTTGTTGTGTTTGCAAGCCGTTTTTTTGGGGCTGCCCCACTCCACTCGTCGAGGCGTTCAATTTGCATGCACCCTTCCTCCCCCCTCCCCTCGCCCTTCCATTCACCTGTCTTTTTTTTGCACTCGTGTTTATTTAATTTTCCAAAAATTTTCACTGCGATTTTTGGCAAAGTTTTGCTAGCGTTTGAGCTGTGGCAAAAAAACGCGCTCGCGGCTATTGAAAATTTCAGTGCGTTAGTCAGATTTTAAACGGGGTGGCAACGCTGGCGTGGCAAGAGGCACGTGACCAGGCACACACACTCGCACACACACACACACACACATTGGCCGCAGCATGTTGGCCGTAGAAATTACGGGATTAGGTTTTTTGCTGCAATCGCTTCACCATCCCCCTTCCCCTTCCCACGCCTTTGCCACGCCCCCTGCCCTGCCCTAGGCCACACAGATTAGAGTTCAATGCGCGCTTTGGATTTGCTGCCTGAACTAACGGTTTAATTAAAACATAAAACTTTAATAAACCAAAGCGAAGCGACGCGACTGCAGCGCGTTAAAAAACGCGTGCGTTTTTTCAGTTTAGGCTTAAACTGTTGCATAGGCATTTTGCGGCTAGCATTGTTTACTTAATTAAGCTCTACAGCTAAATTCATAACGCAATATTTTCACATACTCTGCCAGAGAGAAGATATATCGAAATTTAATTGAAGAGAAAACTTTACTAATTTAAATGAATAGTAAATTTTACTGTATAGAAAATAGTAATGTATAGAGTGTGGACATCTGTTAATCAATCACTTAACTTAAATAGAATCTGAATAACTTCAACAGAAATTAAGTTAAACTGTAGTTTTCTAGCAATTTAGTATATACAGTGCGTTTCATAATCATAAGACACTTTAGAATTTGAACTTTAACGTCTTACATCTTTCTAAAGCCGAGATTTTATTACAACAACAATACGTATACATCTGAGCTTTGAATTCACCGTTAGAATTTTCCGTTTTTCCATTGAACTATTTTTCGCATGAATTTTATTTACTGAAAGCACGATTTGATGCGACTTTTTAGTGTTCATTATCATAAGATTTCTATCCTTTAGACAAGAACTATTTGGTGGAACTTTTTTTTTGAATTTTATTTTATATTTATTTTATCGTCCCCGACTTTTAAGAACCTCTCCCAATCGGTTTGGCATGAATCCTAGTCATTTTATTTTAACAAATTCTAAAGTGTCTTATGATTATGAAACGCACTATAAATTCATGCATCAATCATCTCTAGAGTATCCGCATTATTTTATCAAACACAACTCGAATTTTCTTTTCACATTTTGAAACACAGTAAAAAATCACACTTGATTTGTGTGTGTGTGTGTGTGTGTGTGCGTGTGTGTCTCTATTTATTTTCATAATTTCATAATTTTATAAGCTTAAGTTATTAAAACAACACCAATACACACGCACACACACACCTAACTGTAGGCGTAGAGTTTTGTCAAAATTTAATTACGTTTGAAATGAAAAATTTATTAGATTTAAAATGAAATTTGACGAACGAACAGTTGAAAATGAAATATGGCAAATGCAACGTGACAGCTGCAGCGAGGCGTACGTCTGCGACCATGCCCACTGGCAGACATCAAAGGGCGGACGGATGCGTTGCCACCGTCGTGCGTTTCGCGTTGCCAACTCCCACTCTCTCTCTCTCTCTCTGACTCCCGCTCCGCTGTCAGTTCAAAGGTTGCCAGGGCGCCGCCATTTTGTTGCCAGTGCTGCCATCCTAAGCAAATAAGCCAAAACGCTAGTCGTCCCCACCTCCCCCTTCTGTTACACATTCCAGCTGACAGACAGCTGCAAAAATTTACACAAATTATGCGAAAACTTAAATGAGCTCAAGAGTAAGAGCTGCGATAGGAGGCAGTGGAAGGAGGAGCTACAGAGAGTGGAGGAGGGGGGTGACACTGAGTCTCTCGCTTATGAGTTTAACGCATTTTCATCTACTGCCCAAAGAGATGTTTCTTCTGAGAATTCGTACTTTTGACCTTGTTATAGATAGGAAGTTCTTGATGCAAGATTAATACTCTCGTTTTTTTCACAGTGCATGCTTACATACCCGCAAACCTTCACTATCCTGGGAGCACTTCACTTTGCAGCTTGGCTGCTATAATGAAACTTCATTCAGTCGTTTTGATTAGAAACGATAGTACCGATAGTACGCTCGACTGTAGCCTTACTCTAATGCTGATCCACTGCCTCTTTCTGCTCCTCTCCATCCACTCTCTCTCTCTCTCTCTCTCTCTCTCTCTGTCCACTCTCTCTCTTTGCCACATCTCTATTCTTACGTCAGCTTCTGTCTGCCTTTCGCTGTGTTATTTCAACAAATTCAGTCGATTTGCTGCATAAACATTGCCATTTGCGTGGGCGGCGGAGTGGGCGTGGCAGTGCGCAAACTTTCACTACGAAATGATAACAATATCCACTCAGGGGGAAACCCAACTTGTTCAGCTAATTTTTTCCTAATTAAACTTTTTGCCGAGTTCTGTTTTAATATTCGGTTTCGAGTTGGAGTAGGAATTGGAGTTGGAGTTGGAGTTGGAGTCGGAGTTTTGTATCAACAACAGTTGCATTTCAATTTTGTTAACCAGTGTAGCAACAAGAAATGCTTTTAGTATTTATTTAGCAAACAGCAAGAACAACAATTAGGGGCTGAGGGTTGGAAATGGCAGTGCAGCGTGGTATGAACTGGGATTCGCACTGGGATTGGGCGTTGCGCTCACCCTGCGCTCTCTTCTACTCCTACTCTCTCTCTCTCTCTCTCGCTCTCTGTGGCTTGCTCCACCCCGTTGCTAAAGAGACAAACAGACAAACAGCCCAAAAGTGACAAGCAGAGACAGCGGATGCTGTGGGTGGTGGAGTGTGGGGAAGGGGGGGAAGGGGGGCGAGTGGGTGGTGTATTAACCCTTAAGTCACTTTGCTGTGCTTTTGTTTTAATTAACTAAGTAGCAGGGTGGCTGCAGGTGGGCGTGGCTCTAATTAGCAGCCCTGAAAATGTGAAGAAAAACGCCGTTGCCTTTGCTCATTAATTACAGTTACAATAAGCCAGCTAATTAGCTGTAAAATCGCGAGATAAACCGTAGCAGCCATAGCAAATACAAGTATTTCGCTTTTTTCTGTTTCGGGTCTGTTGAAATATAATTTGAAAAACGGATGAAAGTGTTTTTGAAGCCATATATCAAAGGTTGCCAACGACTGACTAAAGCCTCTCTCCCCTCTTCTCTCTTCTCTCCATCTTCCAGGTGTGGTTCAAGAATCGTCGGGCCAAGTGGCGCAAACAAAAGCGTGAGGAGCAGGAGCGTCTGCGTAAGCTGCAGGAGGAACAGTGTGGCAGCACCACCAACGGCAGCAGCAGCAACACTAACAACAACAACAACAACAACACTAACAACAGCAGCAGCAATAACAATGGCTCCTCGCCGCTAGGTGGCGCCACAGTGACTCAGCTGCTGCACATCAAGAGCGATCCGAATCACTACAGCGATGCGGATGAGTCATCCGATCTGGAGGTGGCCTAATAACACACAGCTCCCCCTCCCCCACCCCTTTTTGTTTTGTATATAAATAAGTAATGTAATTCTGACTTTAAACTGTTATTATTTCAAGTTAAGAAGAAGAAGCAGTAGCTGAGGATTAGCCAAATGTACAGTCACTAAATATATGTGTAGTTCTATGTATAAGTGTGTGTGTGAACGAGTGTGTGTGTGTGTGTGTGTGAATGTGACTTTTTATCTAGTTGTTTTGTGTCAGTGTGTCCATATAGTAAATTACAGCTAAAATATAATATAAGCAGGGGTGTTCACGCTGAAGACAAATTGAGTCGAATTTCAGATAACCGTAAATATATATAAATTGCAAACGATTTATATAATTCATTTTACTCAATCAGTTTACTCTTCCAATAAAATATTATTACTATTATTGATATTTAATTATAATTTTTCCACTTACATCTACTCATTCCCCTTCAGCGTGAACCCTCCTCAAGTGTATACAAATGATAACTGTATAATTGTACCCACCCGCCCCTCACTCAAGGCGCAAGCACCCTAATCTAATGTTAAACTCTAACTTATTGAACAAAATGCAAAATAATAAAATCAAGCCAAAAGAAATCAAGTAAAAAAGAATTTGACTAATTCACTCGTTTTATTGTGGGTGGCAAAAGTTAAGCGTAAATTTGGGAAGACCCAGCGGAACTCAGTTCACACCTGGGCAACGTAATTTGAGTGTAAAAGTTTAAGCAAATCTTGACTAGCTTTATGGGTATCTATAAGGATATAGGGATGCCTTTAGAGACTGGTCAATGGACACTTGCTATCCGAAAAGCATTTGTGGCACTTGGAGGGCATCTTTCGCAAGCAAACCAATTTACAGGCAAACTCAATAGCCAGAAACAGCAAGTGTATATTTACACTGAGAGAAAGATCAAATCAACTATTTAGACTCTCTACTTTCATAGAGAAAATTTGATAGTAAACCAAAAAAAAAAACCTTTTTTATAAACCAATAAGTTTTTCTCCCGTTTTTTTCAATTACACAAAAAGTTATCTTAAAATTGAATTTAAGGAATTTAAGGTTCAAGCTGCCATTTAATTGAAAATATATGAATGTGCATAAGCTCGCTACCTTATTGTTTACAGTGTACATTTTCTGAGTCTCTTTCGCTATACCTATCGAATGATAGGTAGCCCTGAATAGGGCTGCCCACTTTTGATAAGAAAAAGCTATTTATAACTCGACATGAAGAGAATAAAGCTGAAAAATTTAGAACAAAATTTCAGTTAAAGAATTTCAGCTCATTCTCATATCTTTGTCTTGAATTCTTTTACTTTTTATATAGTTATAGTTATAGTTATAGTTATAGTTATAGTTATAGTTATAGTTATAGTTATAGTTATAGTTATAGTTATAGTTATAGTTATAGTTATAGTTATAGTTATAGTTATAGTTATAGTTATAGTTATAGTTATAGTTATAGTTATAGTTATAGTTATAGTTATAGTCATATAGTAGTTATAGCTAATTGTGGATAGTAATAAATCCATAATTCTCGCTTCCGTAACTTCTTTGTCCTTCAAATAAAGCCAGATTTGACGGGAAACAAGCGACATAGGCATCTCTCTCTTTGTTGTTCGATTTGATTTGCATTTCTACATGCAAATCGTTTGCCATCCTTTTTTTAACTGCTTCGTTTTCCATTTCTTTTTGCACCCACTTCTCCTCTCGTCTCCTCTTTGCTCTGGCTTGTTTTGTATTTTGCAATTTGCAGTTGAATGAGCATTTTAACAATGACTTCTCGTTTAGTTCAGCCTGGCCATCGTCTCTAGTGAACCACTCCCCCTCAGTCCCCTCTCCCCATCCCAGAGGTTCTGCAGAAATCTTTGACCATGTCCATGTGCTGACAAATTGTGCTTTCAGACTGCAAATTTTGTTAGCCATTTGTTTTGCTTTACGGTTTTTCGTTTTTCCTTTTCGTTATTTTCCCCGTAGTACGACATCTTTGTCTTGTTATTTTCCTTTGAGCAGAGTGGAGAGTCGACAGTCGACAGTCGAGAGTCCAGGTGACCAAAATTCAAATTTATTCAGCTCACATTCCCCCCCACTCCCCTCTTTCTCCCTTCATACATATCTTTGCCTTGTCATCATTCGACTTTGGCGTCGCCATTTTGTTGCCTTCCATCTACTACGCTCGTTCTGTCCTCAGACTATTTGCATAGGTCCGCTCACACACACACACACACACACACACTCACACACATGCAGAGCTCAAGTTTCAGTCGGGTTGTACCCTAATATTTAGGTCTATTTCTCCGTTTTCGAGGTTTGCCCTGTTAATAGTTCGTGTAAAAATCTACAAATATTTGCAGTCTATTAATTCTCGATTTCTTTTCCTCTCCGTTTATTTTTATTCCTCTGCACACGCTTCATATTTTATTTTATTATACACATATATTTGTTGGGTTTATTTTTTCCTGCTGGAAATTTAATACACCTACGTCTCGCTCTCCTTTTTGGGGTTTTTGTTTTTAGACCCTGTACTTTAAAAAAGTACAAAAGGGTCTATTAAGTTTGTGCAAATGACATTTGTGTGTAACAGGCAGAAGGAGGCGTGGCAGACCCCACAAAGTATATATATTCTTGGTCAGGACGACGAGCTGAGTCGATCTAGCCATGTCCGTCTGTCCGTCTGTCCGTCTGTCTGTCTGTCTGTCTGTCTGTCTGTCTGTATGAACACCGAGATCTCGGCAACTATAAGAGCTAGAGACGTAATTTTTTTTCTGTTTGGTTCGTGTATTACATAGGCAGGCCAAGTTTATGTTTTTAATTTGATATCTCATCCTCCTCCCCCTCAAATTTACAAAAATGTTCTTAGTATATACAGTTTTAGAGTCACTGGATTCATTTAGATGCAGGATAAAAGTTTTAGATGCTTTGCATGTTTGGTGCAAGTTGCAGCCCAATCGGATAATAAACACCGGAGATATTTAACAAACCATTTTCAGTACTAGGCATTTGGCTAGGGGAGGGGGAAGCCACAGCGTACGCGGCCACTAGGGCGTATGCGTGATTTTTGATTGTGAGTTTGAATTTCTGTATGAGTATTGGTTATTGTTTGTATTTTAGTATATATTTGTATGTATAAGTGTATGTGTGTGTGTATACACACATATGTATATATGCATGAGTATGTGTATGTGTATGTGAGTCTGTACATATATGATGCTGCTATTATCGACTCCCAGGGCAAATCAAAGTACAGGGTCACCTACTGTCGGTTGCGTCCGACTGTAGCTTTCCGAGTTTTTTAAAATAAAAATTATACCAACATTTAAGCGTCATATTTTTTCAGTCAGACAAATATGTACCATTCACGTATGAGTGTGTGCGTGTGTGCGTGTGTATGACTGTTTGTATGGCAGCCATTATATGGCTGAATATGAAATATTTACCCATTAAATTTGCCTTTAATTAAATGAGACTCGCTTTTTTCCATCTGCCAGTTCTCCAGTTCTCCCACTGTTTCGTTTGTTGAAATAAAAATATTGTTAATTGCAATTTATTCACATGAACACCTCCGACACTCGGCCCTAGCATGCCCCATGGGGCATAAACGGAGAGTCGCATTGATTTTAATATTTCATTATTTCATTATTTAACAGGGCCCTGGCAGAGGTACCGCTCGTTTACTCTCCACTCCCATGTATATGCCTCATGAATAATGAACTCCCTTCGTGTGGCAAATGGCAGAGATTCAGTAGGTTTCGGTAGCAAGTATTATCCGGCATTGCTCGTACAGTCTGCCTAAGGATTATCTACCTTATTTAGACGAACTCGCATTGCCAATATACTATTTTGTACATCATTTAATAATAGCGTAAATCAGAGTTGAATAACAAAAGTCTATTGAAAATATATATTTGGTTTAGCATTTGATAAACGAATTGAAGCAACCGAATGAAATTCTATAGAAATATGGATTAAAATTTACAACCTGTAGCTTCTATAGTTTATGAAAACAAGACATTCTTATAGAGGAACAAACTGTGTGTAAGTCGAATTAGCTCATTGTCATGATCAAGAATACAGTACTATGTATACTTTATGCAGTCTGTAAAACTTACTTCTTCATATACAGTGCGTTTCATAATCATAAGACACTTATATATACATATTATATCTAGTGATTAAAGCCTAATCATCGTTTAAACTACAACCATTTGTTGAAACATCTTTTTGAATTATTTTTTATATATTGTATATCGTCCTTGACTTTTGGGAACCTCTACCAATCGGTTATGCATGAATCCTATTAATCTTCTTTTAACTAATTCTAAAGTGTCTTATGATTATGAAACGCACTGTATTTTCACAAAACTATTATACTCTATTTTTACACATTTTTAAATATTAGAAATATATTCTTCTGAGTTCTATAAAAGTTGAAGGGTTTTAATATTGTATTAACGCATCACAAGACCGTGGGAGAATCCATAAACATTTTAAAAATGTAGTAAAAACTCCTTGGAGAAAACTCCCCTTCATACCAGTAGTACACATATGTATATATACTAGTGAATTTTCCTTTGTCCTTGCAGATTTTCCATTTTCAATTTAATGATTGAGAGCAACTGGGAGCCAACACTGACTGCAGTCAATGCGAGGCAGCAGCATCAGGAAAGCAGACGGCTTTCGCCTCGGGGATGGAGTGCAGAAATTTGTTAATAGATTAGCAGTAGAGCAGGTGAGTTTAATCCATAAAATGTGCGATTATTGCGTTTATGCGGCCCCAAGCGAATTCAATATAAAATATAAACAAACGTTAGAGAAATTACAGCACAAAAGCCACAAAAGATTGAAAATTGAACACGGCATGCAGGTGCTTTTAGTACTATACACAAAATACACTGAGCGAAATAGTGCGGCATAACACAAGTGAATCAATTATTATGCTCAATATCAATATGGATTGCCACCAGATTATTATTTAAGACTGCTGAAAATCTTGATTTTATTTTATTTGTTTAAACTGAGTTTCTCTCAGTGTACACATATTGTGCTCTGCTGCTCGCTTATTTGACTATCGATTAAAGTTTGTGGTCCTTGTGCACACAGCCTCAAGTCGTTGCCTTGGCTCAGTCTTCGTCTCCGCCTCCGCCTCCGTCTCCGCCTCCGCCTCCGTCTCCGCCTCCGCCTCCGCCTCCGCCTTCGTCTCCATCTCAGTGCAGTCCTGGTGTCCTTTGAAACAAGCTGGAAAACATTTTCGATTAATTTCAAATCATGTGTGTGCATGTCTGACAGGCTCACAAAGAGCGAAAACGAGTGCCCAGGCAAGGGGTAAATCCCAGCCCAACCCTGTCAGACATTTACTTCAGTGCATCGCATTGTTCCGCCGGATTATCCAATGGCAACCAGGCAGCCAGTCAGCTAGTCAGTCCTCCATTTGGCTTGTGTGGCCAGTCGCCCGCTGTGCCCGTCAACCTCATCCGCATCCGCATCCTCAATTAGCTCATTGTGTCTGCCCCGGCACAGGTTAAGCTCACAACAAATGTCGCAATACTGCCTGCCAGCCATTCGCCCGAGCCACGCCCACCTACCCTGGCCAGCTCACATGAAAATCCACAAGGAGCTTACCAAAGTGTTAAGCTGAGACTCTCTCTCGGATCGCTTCGCGACGGTTGGCTCTCAGTCGACAGTCCACAGTCCTCCAGTCCGAAATCCGGAGTCCGGAGTCCCGAGCTTATTTTAAGCCGTGCGACGTTGCCAAAGGGCAACTTTTCGTGGTTTAGGCCAGGGCTTTGGGCTAGCTTAGGACCAGGGCCAGTAAAGGATCCGTCCGGACACTGCGCTAATGACGCTAAATGGAACACAAGCCAAATAAGGAGAGGCGAGAAGTGTAGGTGGGATTATGCAGTCACTTTCTACACTGAGCAAAACTAGTATATACCGGAAATTCCCTCACACGTATCGAATTTTATAATTTCTCCAAGTGCACGAACAACACACGGCTTGCCCTTGCCGCCCCCCGCCCCGCCCACGACAGCTCCCTACCCAATTGTTAGAGCAAGCAAATGTTATTTTGAAACAAACAAGTAGAGAAACCCGAAATCCATTCAAATCATACAATTAGTTTGGCTCTAATCCGAGCCACAAATACTACACGACGTGCGAGTGCTCTAGGGTGTTGGAGGGCAGGGGAAAGGGGAGTGGCAGGCGTTGTTCTTTGTTACACACACACACGCACACACACAAACACTTGGCGAGAACTCTGGCATGCAAAGGAATCCATAGAAACATAGAGCATATTAGGATATCAGCCAAGATACAGGGTGAGAGATAGCGGAGGAGAGAGGCAGTAGGACCCTTGGTGTAGTAGTCAAGGGCGGTCAGGGTAGTTCCAGTTGTATTTACTGTTTTGAATGTAAGTTATAGACTATAGAATCTAGAGATTATACTAGTAAATGGCGAGGGTATATTTAGTCTGTTCTGAGGTGTCACTTCCTCACTCATATCAAAATGGTATAACAAAAACTTCCTAGGATAGGAGGGGAATTTCCAGTCTGTCTTAGGTTGTCTAATTTCGAATAACTCCATTGTTTATTGTCCAATCAAGCTGAAATTTTCAGAATAGACTTAGGTAGCCAATAGCGACTTATATATTAAGCCGCAAGTTTTTATCTTTAAAATTGTGGCTACAGTTACTCTTCGCTGTTGGAAGGGGGAGGGGGTTTGCAGATATCAGCGCTTAACGTGCGTCTAAGGCTCACAGGCAATCATTCTGCGAAAAAATTAGGTCGCTATATCTTACCGTTTGGGCTGTGCGTTGATGATCAGTCACTCAGTCAGAACGAACTACTTTATATATATAGATGACTAGGATCACTACAGTAAGGGGTATATACAGTGTGTACAAATCTGACTTGGTTCTCTCATGCTATAACAAAATCGTCCTAGAGTAGGATATAGATTACATCGGATCATTCCCATACGACACAAAGAGTTCTCTCGATTTAAATTTATATACATCCGTGCCAGATATCTGGCCATATATTAATGTGAATGGAAAGAGCAAAAGAAGTCGAGTCAAGATTATAGCTAGGTTAGAAGATTAAGAGTTAACTATGCTAAGAATTCGCCTAGAGAGACACCATTGTGTTTAGAGCACATCGCCACTGACGCCGACTTGATGATGCAGCTGCTCGACCAGGTCCCCAATGCTATCCACACCGATGCTGAGCGAGGGCAGGCTCTTGTCCAGCACCAGGAGTGAGGGCGGCGACTTGGGCTCTGTTTCCGCATCGGCCAGGTGGGAGGAGAGCAGTGAGAGGCTGCCAAAGCTGGGATTCATGTCCAGGCAGAGGGAATGCAGCACACTGTTGTCGGCGGAGAGAGAATGATTCTCGTAGGCACCAGCGGCAACAGCAGAGATGGCGGCCTGCGTCAGCTGCGGCTCATGCTCCATGCTCAGTATGCAGTCCGCCTTAAAGCTATCGATCGTGAACTGATCCACGCTGAGAAACTTCATCTCATCGTAGGCGGAGGGGCCATCGCTCATGTCCAGATCCAGCGCTGCGCCAAAGGCATTCGCCAGCGCCTGTTGCTGATGCACTGCATCCAGCGTGCAAACCTGCTGCTGCTGCTGCTGCTGGTGTTGATGATGATGATGATCTTGTTGTTGATGATGATGATCCTGTTGCTGGTGTTGCTGCTGTTGTTGTTGCTGCTGCTGCTGCGGGTGCGGGTGCTGCGTTTGCTGAACTGCGTCCTGAACTGGGTCCGGCTGTGTGGAGTTCGTCGTGGGCGGATATGTGGACCATTCCATGGACAAGCCGCTGCCACCGCGTTCCAGCCCCAGATGATCTATGTTCAGATTGAGAAAGATATTCGGCGAGAGACGAGAGGGTGACATGCCAGCGGTGCCATACGGCGCCTTCAGCTCATTGTCCAGCGAATTGGAAGACTGCGGTGGCGTGTCCGGCAACAGAGTACCTCCACCAGCTGGAAAACAAAGCAGAGATTAGTAAATCTCAGCGGAAAGACACTTTAGCTATGCCTACCCAAGGCATTGTCCAACTGTCCCAGCACCGCGCTATCATCGAAGGACACATCCAGATCCAGTCCGGCTCCCTCTTTGTAGTCCACGCCCAGTTTCTCATGCTTGCGCCACTTGGCACGACGATTCTGAAACCAGACCTGGACACGCGCCTCCGTTAGCTCAATGCGCACCGCCAGCTCCTCCCGGAAGAATACGTCCGGATAGTGAGTACGCTGGAAAGCACGTTCCAGCTCCTGCAGCTGCAGTGTGTTAAATGTCGTTCTAGGGAAAGGTTTAGATTGAGGTTAATTTGAATATGGATTACCTATTGATGTTACTATTGATATTAACCTATTGAGGTTAATTTGAATATGGATTACCTATTGATATTACTTTTGTTATTATTAAAGCAGTGGTGGGTATACTATATTGCCCTGATCGCTCGGGCTTATATATGAACTAGTTAAATATCTATGATCTTTTTCAATAGTGAAAAATTATATAGAACTTGAAGGTAGTTGGCAATACGACTATATCGGAGCTCCCATTCCAGTTTACTATAGAAATGATGAGATTTTCTATATGAATACCAAAAAATGGGTTTTTTCCTAGGGTATCTCCCAGTCTGATCATTCTGCATTCCCTATAAGTTATATACGAACCTGTATCTTCTCTGCTTGCGCTTCATTGTGCCTTTGTCCATACGTCTCCTGCTGACTGCTACTCTCCCTCCGTTTCTGTCGTTGTATAGGTTTGTGTGTGTGGGTGTGGGTGTGTGTGTGTGAGTGTTGTGTGTGTGTGTGCTCAAACGTATCGTGACATAGTAGCAAAAGTGTTTTTATTTGTCTATTTTTTAACGATTTTCGCTGTGACTTGTCGAACACTCGGAACACTCTTGGGGCTTCCTCCCCCTTTGGCAGCTGCCTCGCAACTGTCTCGCTGTACGTATACTATATATAACTGTACACACTCCAATGAGAACGGGCACAACGATAACAGTTCAGTTTTTAAAGACACATTGCCACAGCATCCTCAGACATGGCCGAAACTTTCATTTATACACTACACTCACTCGTTATCTGCGGGCAGTTTGACAGTCGCTGCAGTTTGAGAGTCATGCGTGTCAAACTGTACGGTGAGGCCGTGCACCGTGCTAGACGACGACGCGCATTGAACTGAGGCGAAAACGTGGTGGAAACGACAACTGGAGGATTGCTTCCACTAGGGAAGCCGTACAAGTGCTCCATTTGGTATTTCACAGCAATATTTCGGGCCACCTGAAAGCCTAGAGCTCATAGTGCTAGCTGAGCAGTCCATGAGCTCATAGTGCACGCTCTGGCTGAGCGGGCGGGAGAGTGGGAAGGGAGGGAGCAGTGACTGAGGTATTAGGATATGTCTGGGTCACTGGGTTTCCTTAGTTTCCTCGCGAGGAGTCATAGCCAAAGGCTATAAATAGCCTCCCACACACTCTGACACTTGAGCAGAAGTGTCCCCCACTCCTCCCACTCCCACTCACCCCCCGCCCGCCACTCATTCGCCTTTGTCATTGTGTCAACAGTTTAGCCCTTTTGTTCGCCTGCCCGTCCAGGTGACTCTTCATCATAATGGATCCTTACAAAAGGTAATCCGAGCGGCGTCCAGCATCTGTTCTGCCATTGTCCTGGCCTTGGGCTATAAAAGCACCACAGCGATGCTGCCCAAGGCGCAAAACGTGTTCAACTCTGCACAGGCACGGAACGCGAGTCATGCCATGGGTGAGTCACTTGACCAGCTGGATACACGCACACACAGTACACAGTACACTCTAATCTCCTCAAGCAGTTGCCCAGTTTATTGTTGCTCCTTTTACTCTACGTGGTCCAAGGCCATCGCTTCACTGCCTACGATGAGCTAGCCACTGGAATTGCAGGACCAGCAGCAGGAGCATTGGCAGGCCCTGTGCTGCCCAGGAATCTGCCCAAGCGCTGCAGTCGTTTTCGGGATTGTGCCACACCTGAGCAGCTGGAGCTGGACGCTGAGGAAGAGGAGACAGCTGCAGATGGCACATCTAAAATGCTCAATGCGCTCTTTGGCTTGGAGCAAACAACTGTTCGTCCAGGCACAGAGTCAGCGATCAATCCCTACCAGCTTCCGCCCATGTACTACAATGATTTCTACGAGGATCTGCTGATTAGCAAGCGTAATGATGTCCATTCCGTTGGCTGCGATTGCAAAGTTATGGTGGGTTTATCTGCTGCAGTTGCCCAATGGCAACGCGACTCACATTTTTCTCTCTAATCAGAATGATCTCATGGATCTGGGCAGCGCCCACTTTCCTCGCTATCTCATGAAGGCTGTGTGCGAGTCGAGACCCGCTCTGAATGCCAAATGCACGCTGGGCACCAACTGCAAGCCACTGGAGTACAAGGTGAAGGTGCTCACTCTAGATCCGGAACAGGCACGACCCAAGTCAAGCGGTTCCTCCTCTGTATCAGGCCCTGCCAATGGTCCCATGCCGCCAATCTGGCTGCCCGATGAGCTGGCTCAGCCCTGGCAATGGCACTTCAAGACGGTCACAGTCACAGCCGGATGTTTCTGCACCAACTGAGCCAGTTGGTTGAGTTAATAAAGGAAATACATGTTCATATATTATTCATGTAAACATCAAATAGAGCGCCAATTGAAAACGCCAAATATTGCTTTATTGAGCTGCCATGCAGATATGGAATACTAACCCCAAAAGGGGGATTTACAAAATGATTTCGACATTATTCGAGTAGGATTACTAAAGCTACCAGGCCTCAATTCGTTTAATGCTGTATGATAATTGTGTAAATTAGGCGTCTAAGAGAGTTCAGCTGAGATTCAGTTAGTTAAATAATCGAGTTACTAAGGATAAACTGCAACTTCTGACAAGGCACTTAAACAATTCGAGTTACATAAAAATGTATGTAGAAAACATAAATGGACGGCACAGTGGTGTGAGTACACTACTAATATGATTACATATAACTTTACGCTTACTTATCCTTGGAATGTAATTGTGCGTTGGATATGTGAGGTTCATTGTTTGTCACTAGAGAGCTGAGACACGTCTTAGGAGCAATCCTATTCCAAGTGCCGCTGCGAGTAGCGTCAACAGGCCGCCTTGTCGTGCCGGAGCACCACTCTGTAATGCAAACAATATGTATTAACATTTCGGAGCACAGGCAAGATATTCTTACGATGACAAAGTAGTTGCATCTATCGCCCTGGCAGCACTCGTTACAGCCCCAATCCTCGTACCAGATGTGAGTGCAGTAGAGCTGCATGTAGCGACGTCGCTTCGACTGGCACTGCTCCTTGGTCATGCAACGTTTTGAGACGTAATACTGCTTGAGGGCTCCCTCGGAGAAGTAGGGCTGGCTGCCCCAGCGTATCTCTGTGCCGCACGTATTCTCAAAGGGTTCGCAGGTCTTGATCGTATTGAGGCACTTTTCCGTGTTGCCCGTCTGATTGGAACACACATAGCACTCAAGTCCAGCCACAAAATCAACTGAAAATGCAATTGTTTAGTATCACATGCGTCAATGCTGTTATTGTTCTAAGGTGTGGCAGTACTTACCTTGCACGCACAGATAAACGGCCATCAGTGCCAGCACAGCAATATGCCAGGATTTCAGCATGGCTACTGATTCACCTGTTGCACTTTCTCTCACAATAATGAGTAACAATTAGTTTACTAAGATTGTTAATAAGCTAAATTGCAACAACTACAAATCAACAACCACTCCCTACACGGTTGCCACACTTGGCGTTAATGCGGCAAAATTAGCTCTTTTTAAATTGGCTTGATAACAATGCCACTCTTGGCGTTAATGCGCCAAAATTAGCCCTTTTTTAAATTGGCGCGACAACTAGTGTACCAACTAGCTTAAGATCGTGTAATTGAGAAAAAAAAGAACTGAAATCTGAGAAATGTATTAAATAGATTTTATTTAGGTATAAACAGCAATTTAAAATAATAATTCAGAAAACCTATTTTATGAATACCATTATTACCAGCAGCACAATTTGCAACACTAATTTTCATAATTGCCGCCATAAACAAAAGCAAATCAACAAGTAATGCATTGTCAAAGTCATTCAATCTATTTAAAGGTATTCAAGCAAGTGATAGTATAAGTAGATATATTGTTTTGTTTACCCATCTTGCAATAATGGTAAATAAACCTGTTGGGTAAATCTAGAAAATCAACAACAAACATTTCCACATTTACCTCTACCGATACCTCGATAATTTCGCAATCACAGGCATGGCTTTGCAGCACTGTTTTGCAAAAAAATTCCGCTTAAACTATATAAAAGCAAATTAACGACATGACATTGCAATTTGTGAAAGAGATATAATTAAACACTCGCCTCTGACTGGAATTTAATTATCCCCCGTATTAATTAGAACCTTCGAAAAACCGCTATTATTACCTGTCGTACGCCTTACAACACTGCTTGTTTTTGCGCTGTTTTTGGTGCCGTTGCTGGTGCTGTGATTTTTGAGTGCGAGACAGACAGACCCCCAGAACAAACAGCAACAGACACAACATGGCCAAAAAGGAACAGGAAAATGTAATAGTAACACCCGCAGTGCCGTTGGGCTATCGTCAATTGGGCACACAGGTAGCCGGTCACACATTCGAAGCGAGCAACGCGGCCGCCGTGGGGCTGCTCCAAGACGCGGGCGAGGGTCGTGTTTTCAAGCCTCTGGGCAAACCGGAGTGCGGTGTGCGTGAATTAAACTTCTATGAGTCACTCGCGACGGCCACAAAACAAGCAACAGGTGCAACGTCCCCCACAGCCAATGACCTCAATGGTAAAGGTGATTCAGGGACGTCGATGTGGGAGGAGGCGGTGATGTCGTCGTCTCGAATGCTGGCCGACTTGGCTCCACATGTTCCACGTTATTATGGCTATTTAAAACTGATTGTGAATCAACGCGAACATGCATTTATCAAATTGGAGGATCTGACTCATGGCATGTCCAAGCCGTGTGTCATGGACGTTAAAATTGGGCAACGCACCTGGGACCCGCTCTCCTCGCCCCACAAACGCACCATTGAGGAGCAAAAGTATGTGATATGTAAACAGAATCTGGGTCTGTGTCTACCCGGCTTTCAGGTCTATCAGCCAGCTGGTGAGGATCAGCCGGGCAAAACTGTGCTAATACGCAAAGGCAGGGATCATGGGAAAAGTCTGAATGTAGAAGGCTTCCGGGAATCCTTGGAACTGTTCTTCAACACCCGCTGCAATCCCAAGAATGTCGCCTCGCGAGAGACGCTGCTCTCTGAGGTACTCCGTCAGCTGCGCGGTATACACAACTGGTTCAATCAACAGCGTCTGCTGCACTTCTATGCCAGCTCCTTGCTCATCTGCTACGACTTCGAGCAGCTGGAAAAGACCTACTCCAAGCAGCTAATCAATGGCTACCACAAGAGAGATCCAGTTGCAACTCCCACCTTACCACCAGAGCAATGGATACGCATACGCTGCATTGACTTTGCCCACATATTTCCTGCTACCGATGGCCAGCTCGATCACAACTACATCTTTGGGCTCAAGAGTCTCATCGAGATAGTCGAGTCCATGCTGCAACGATAGCCATAGCAGGATTAACCCAAATCACACACACTTGTATTATTGTTAAGCCAAAAGATTAGTACACAGCAGAGCTGTAATTAACCGACTTAAACAGAACAATTAACTTGGTAATTAAGCAATTAATTAACCGAGTAGTTAATCAGTAATTATGCCCACTCAGCTAGAACTAAATGTCTATCATTTTTTGTACAGAGAGCTAAGAAATACTTGTTAAGTAAATCTGTAATTAAGCATGAATAAACAATTAATTACGGATATTTAAGACAGTAATTTAGAGCTGCAATTGCTCACTGATAAACACTACTACTAACCGAGAGTAGAGTTTAGCAGAGGAATTATATATATGTATACTATACTAGCCCGGTTGGGATCTCCTAGACCTATTGGTCCCTAGTGACATCGGTGAGGAATTACTTTAGATACTTGAAAAAGTATATACATACAACACAAATCTGAAATTGGATATTTTCAACCGATTTCCGTTTATTTAGGTATTCTGAAAACTTAAAAAAAATACTCTATAAATTCCAAAACGTCAGATACGCATTTTGGCGCCAATTTGAAGTCATATTCTAATAGATACTATTTTTTTTAAATCAGCGACGCTCTGCCCGAGTTTTAACATTAACTTTCTGTAATCCGAACGCTTCGGAGAGACCTTCCAGATGCTTTCTACAAGCTGAGTTCTCACTGGCAAATAAGAAATGTGTTTAATGAATGTATTTTATATTTAAAAAAAAAAATTAATGGCGCAATTATAAATTAAAATTAAAAAAAATACTTTAGATACTTAAAAATCAAACTAAAGACAGTGGAATGGCCACAACACAATTATCCTGGCAGATTCCTCAAAGTATTAAAATGGGTCAAGTACTTATAGTACTGATCTAACCAACTACATGTATGATAGTAACCCATTTGCTCAGTAATTAGTCGACTAATTAACTGCAATTAAGGCAATGTTACAGCTCTGGTCCAAATAAAAGCAAATATTTATTTTGTACGATCCTCTGTATATTGTATTCTCTTTGCTTTCTTTTCAGAAATTAATTGTAATTAGTATAATTAGAGCGTGTAGTCGAGTTCGTAGCGCTCGTACTGGTTCTTGGGATCGTTGGTGATTCTCGGATAGCCGGCACTGAGCGCATCTTGTCCTCCAATGTACAGCGAATTGTATATCTTCCAGTAGACGTCGCGCACCTTGCGAGCGGGGTGGAAGAGACCTTGCAATGTGTATTGGAGTATCTTGATAGAGCCGAGGGAGACGCGCAGACCATCGACAGAATCCATGAAGGCCTGCACCAGATGTGGCGACGTCTCAAAGATGTTCGGCCAGACGTAGTTGAGGAGATGCGTCAGTGCATCCTCGCAGCCAAAACCATAAACGCCTAGGGACATGTGCTTGATGGCCGAGCAGGCTGTCTGCCGATGTACCAGGTCGCGATCCATGAGCGCATCCTCAAGCAGTGGGCACACGGCATAGATGTAATCCTTGCCCATCTCGCCAATGTACTCGAAGAGAAAGGACAGAGACTTCAGGACACCATTCTGGACATTCAGCTCCGGCACACGGTATTCGTTCATCAAGGCGGGGAGCACAGTAAAGGGACGACAGGTCTCGGCCACAATCGCAATGGCAACGGTGGTGCAGACACGATTCTGTCGCTCCTGTACCTTGAGATTGTTGAGCAGCGTGGCCAGCACATCGTGTGGACCAATTGCCTTGGCAATATACCCAAAGGTGTTTACTGTAGCTCGTCGAATGGCCTTCTTGTGCGCCTTGAGCAACTCGAGGAGCTCAAAACAGATGCGCATCCACTCTCGAGCGGACACATACTCCGGTCCACGATCTGCTATGCGTCCAACGAGATCAATGCAGTTCTCCTGCACCTTCTCGTGGCGATTTTTCAAAATGGGCGTAAGGCGAGGCAGTAGATCTTTGATGGGCGGCGTCATCTTGGTCATGCCGATGACATTCACAATAGCCTTCAACGCGCCCAGAATACTGCCCAAGACCTCGGGATACTCCTCGCCCAGATACTCGTACAGCACTACACCGAGATGTCCCATCAGCTTCTCCTCCTGGCAGGTCTTCATGACGACAGCAATCCGTGAGATTAGATCCGCTGCCTGTTGACGCACCTTGGCGGATTTGTTGTTCAGACGCCAGAGTATAGTGCCGCAGATCTGAGGCAGGTAGGGCTTCACTCGCTTGCCCAGCTGATTGACAATGGTGCCGAAGCCATTCAACATGACCACATCCTCGGTGGTCTGCTCCTGGAAGGCGTACAGTATTCCATCGATGAGCTGTTCCTCCAGCCGGGAATCGATGTCAGCAGCGCCTAGATTGCCCATAATCTTCTCCACGGTTTCCATGACCATTTTGCGATACTGTTCGTTCTCATCCTTGAGATCATCCACGACACGATTGATGATCTCGGAGGTGCCCACCTTGTTGGCAATCTCCACTGTGGTGTCCACCAGCTGGCGATAGTTGCGCCGATCCAAGGCCATCCGATGATTCCAGAAGAACTTAAAGAAGTGCGGCAGAATCTCCTCCTTGATGTACTGTGGCTCCACACCATCTGTGGCACAGCACTGTTTCACCACCTTCAGCACAATCTTCTTCATCTCCTCATCCGGGGACTGGAACTCACGTATGAGAATCAACATGACCTCACGAGTGTAGTAGTTGGCATACTCCGCGTCCATCAGAGGAATGAGGTAGCCAATGGCCTTCAAGAAGGCAGCCAAACCCTTGCCTCGATGTGTCCGGATGCCCTTCCA
Organism: Liodrosophila aerea; assembly: GCA_035045005.1. NCBI lineage: Eukaryota > Metazoa > Arthropoda > Insecta > Diptera > Drosophilidae > Liodrosophila > Liodrosophila aerea. The sequence continues at coordinate 765,770 of JAWNNL010000650.1, forward strand.
CAGGGGCTTCAACACGGAGTCAAAGGACTCAATACCATAGGGCGTGGCTGCCTCGGCGAGGGCGGCAATTGCCAGCGCCGTAATGGTGCGCACCTTCTGCTGCTCATCGACCAGGCCGTGCTCAATAATCTCCACCAGCGCCTTGAGATGCGGAAGAATAGCGCAACCCATGAGGATGGCAATCTGTTGCACAATCTTGATGCCTGTGTGCCGCGCCTGCCATGACTTCTTCGACTTACAAACGGCCTTTAGGAAAGGCAGCAACGAGGGTATGCCCAAGGCAGAGGCGACTACGGCAAAGGCTCGCGCCGTCGTATTCCGCACGTACTCATCAATGTTATCGATATCCGGGCGCATAGTGGAGATCATGGTAGCCAGGCCAGCTGCCTTAGCCAGATTGGAAATGATCTCTCTGCCCTCGATGCGAGCATAGTAATCCTCATCAATCAGCAACGGTTCAATCACCACCAGAATCTTGTGCACAAACGGACGCACCAGATCATCCAGCTTGTAGAGAACACGATCGATAACTTTGACGAGCAAATGTCGTTCCTGATCCTCCAACGTGGGTGACATGAGCAGCGGTAGTATCTGATTGAACAGCGGACCTGCTCCAAATTCCCTGGCCTTGTCCGTCATCTGGCGGAGCGCCGACTTGCGCATAGGCGGTGAACCGTTCTTTATGGTAAGCAATAGCTTCATAATTTTGCGTTCCTTGAGCTCTTCGGGCGAGAGGGAATCCTCGTTGACATCCACTAGCAGTTTGTCAAAGTATTGCGCATCCTCCGGCTTCATGAACGGTAGATTCTGTCCCTTCGGTTGATTATCCATAAACTTAGCATTCTTATCCTCCACCTGGATGAAGAACCCAGCTGGTGTGCCGGCTATGGGAGTTGGTGTGGCCATCAGTTTGCGACCAGGCGTACGGAGAGGCACGTAGCCAGCGGGAGGAGGCAAGATCTTATAGCCTGGCGGAAACATCTGATCTAGCTCCTCGTCAGTGTAGGGTCTATTACGTTCATCGATCTCCTTCTCCCAGCGATAGGCTTGCAATTGCTCCGGAGTCATGGCTGCCAATGTTTCTGGCGTGGGCGTGGCCATTGCCATGGCCTTTACGCCTATTGGAGTGCTGCCGCCGGGTGTAAGCAGCGGTGTGGCATGACCGGGAGTGGCATGCGGCGTCATACTGGGCGTCATGGCATTTGCATTGCTTGGAGTTATCGCTGGAGTGGAATTCGATGGCGTCTCATCCCAACGTGAGCGACGTTTAGACGCACCTGGCGTCGACTCAATGGATATACTCTCTCCAGCACCACTACCGGTGCGATCCGGCTTGGGTGTCTCTGCCCAGCCACTGTGTCCGGGTGTTTCACGTTCTGTCTTTGGTGTCTCATCCCAACGATTGCGTCGTGCCGACTTCTCATGCCCCGGCGTCTCATGTCCTGGTGTCATGGCATGCGCCGGCGTAGCATCCCAAATGCGTGTGGCCAAACCAGGCGTAGCTCCAGGCGTCTCACTGCCTTTGTGTCCCGGAGTCTCATCCCAGCGATGATCTCCAGGAGTTTTCTGCAAGCAAACGTATAAATACTCAGTGCCACATTTCATTTTCATGGTACTTACATCTTCCCAGGTTGGCGTGGCAGCGCTGCTGGGCGTCGCCGACACTTTGGCGGGTATGAAACTTTCGCTAACAGTCTGATCCCAGCGTCCACGCTTGCGACCGCCTTCGGACTTGGAAGCGGCGGCTTCCCCATTTGATGACTTGACCAGTGTGCCGTCTTTAGATTTTTCCATTATGCGACGCCGCAGCTCGGATTCCTCTCCTTTGAGCATCTGTTCTCGCATGATGTCTGTGTAGGTGCGCGAGCCGACATCCGGCGTCTTGCCACCGTCGGCAAAGGGATCCGCCCGATCCGGTGAAATGATAATACGACGCCTTTTCTGTCTGTACTCATCCTCACGATCTGCAATTGTTGGCCGCCGGCGATCTGCCATGGGATCAATGTCTTCTTTGCCTTGGGTCACATCCTTTAACACAGATGTGGGAGCGGTGTAGGCAGCACGCTTTTGAGGCACTGGGAATCCATCGTCCTCTTCATCCTCGTCTCCCTCATCATCATTGGCCGCAATCGATGTATTGTAGCCCTCGTAGCGACCCTTCGCCCCCTTCCCCACTGCCCCTTCATCGTCATAGAGATCTGTGTCGAAGAAGCCGCCGCTCTCCAGCAAGCCGACACCAGCGGCCGCTGCATTGTTTTTCGCTAGTTCTGTCTTCTTCGCCTGTATGTCTGAGATTTGCGCCTCAATATCTGTAAAGTATAAAAATCCAAACATTAAAATTCATTTTCGCAAACCAATAAGCCGATATCAACGATAATACAGAATACAACAGTAGGTTGAGCGCACTTGCATTATTATCAGAAGATATTATTACAAATTGAACAACATTTTCTTACTTACCTTCATGAGTACGCGGAATATTTTCCATTTTTAACAATTCTCAGTCAATAAACGTATGAAAAACTCGTACATGAAAAGAAAATTGTGCGACAGTGTTGCGAAATGAATGCACCCTTACCATGTTAAACAACACTCTCTCGCCAAAATTGGCGCTTTTTTATGTTGGAATGAAACTTTTTATTAAATAGTCAATTTTTTAATAAAACTGGCGACTGAATTGAATAATGAAATTATTAAAATAATGTAATAAGCCTTTTGACGAAAATGCTCGCTGCTCGTTTTTATTTTGGTGCTTTTTGAAGTAGCCTTCAATGAACCGCCAATCGAAATATCGCCAGAAAAAGATTTGCCGATAGTCAAAAATCTATCGCTTTCAAGCACGTGTTGTTTGTTGTTATTCGTGTTTTCTCTTAGAAATGTTGGCGAAAAAACAAAAAATGGTAGATGAGGCGGAATCGGAACAGATTGTCTTGCCGCACACACTGCAGGCCCGTCTTATATCCGACACAGGTGAAGAGGCAGGGCCACCCATTGATCTGCCCTCAGGCATTACAACACAGCAATTGGGGCTTATCTGCAATGCGCTCTTAAAAAATGAGGAAGCCACGCCGTATCTGTTCTTTGTGGGCGAGGATGAGATCAAAAAGTCACTGGAGGATACGCTCGATCTGCACAAAGTGGACACTGAAAATGTCATTGACATTATTTATCAACCACAGGCCGTTTTCAAGGTGCGTCCAGTCACAAGATGTACTAGTTCCATGCCGGGGCATGCAGAGGCCATTGTCTCGCTGCATTTCAGTCCAGACGGCACGCATTTGGCCAGCGGCAGTGGTGACACTACAGTGCGTCTGTGGGATCTGAATACAGAGACGCCACATTTTACTTGCAGCGGACACAAGCAGTGGGTGCTATGCGTCGCATGGGCACCGGATGGCAAACGTTTGGCTAGTGCCTGCAAGGCGGGAAACATTATTATCTGGGACCCGGAGACGGGGCAGCAAGTAGGCCGCACACTGACAGGCCACAAAAAGCACATAAATGGTCTAAGCTGGGAGCCGTACCATCAAAATCCCGAATGCCGCAAGCTAGCATCAGCCAGCAGTGACGGCGATTGCCGCATCTGGGATGTGAAGCTGGGCCAGTGTTTGCTCAACATAGCTGGCCATACAAATGCAGTGACAGCTGTGCGCTGGGGTGGTGCTGGCATGCTATACACATCGTCCAAGGATCGCACGGTCAAGATGTGGCGCGCCGCCGACGGCATACTCTGTCGCACGTTCTCTGGGCACGCACATTGGGTGAACAACATAGCGCTGAGCACAGACTATGTGCTGCGCACGGGACCCTTTCAACCATCCAAGGATCGCCTCAAAGGAATCAGCCACATGGAGAGTGAGTGCTTATTGCTAATTCTTCTCAATATTATAATAATCCATCTTGCTTACAGCTGAAGAACTGCGTGCCGTAGCACTGAAGCGTTACCAGACCGTGTGTCCTGACGAAGTGGAGTCACTGGTGTCCTGCTCTGACGATAATACATTATACTTGTGGCGCAATAATCAGAACAAATGCGTGGAGCGCATGACGGGCCATCAGAATGTGGTCAATGATGTCAAGTACTCGCCGGATGTTAAGCTCATTGCCTCGGCCTCCTTTGACAAATCCGTGCGTCTCTGGCGTGCGCATGATGGCAAGTTTATAGCCACATTCCGAGGTCATGTTCAGGCCGTGTATACGGTTGCATGGTCAGCGGATTCACGCCTCCTTGTCTCCGGCAGTAAGGACTCCACGCTGAAAGGTACGCATTAAGCTTAAGAGAATTGTGATTGTAGATGATTAAGAGTCTCCATTTCAGTTTGGAGCGTGCAGACCAAGAAGCTAGCACAGGAGCTCCCTGGACATGCGGACGAAGTTTTCGGCGTAGACTGGGCGCCCGATGGTTCCAGAGTAGCCTCTGGTGGCAAGGACAAGGTGATAAAGCTGTAAGTAAATCAAAAATAGAACGCCAGTTGCCAATTACAAACATTCATCACATTTATTGCCTTTCAGCTGGGCCCACTGAGGAGCGCAAATTGTCTGAACATGTATGGAGTTTATAAATATAAAAGAAGAATAAAGTTATCCACTGATCCGTCTCTAGATGCTCTGGCGTTCTAGACGTTTCAGCGTCTCCTGCAGGCAACTTTCAAATGTGGATTTATCTGCAAAATATGTCGCCGGCACCGCTGATTCCGAGAGCAATGCCCGCTCAGCAGCCACAAAGCCCGCAGCAACACATGCATCTAAGGTATGTTGCTGGAGCAGCGCTGTAATGAAGCCGGCACAGAAACTATCGCCTGCACCAGAGACATTCACAATGTTATGAACCTTGGGCGCTGCATAGAAGCATGTGATGTGCTCCGAGCTGGCAGAGAGTGAGAGCAATTTGCTAGAATCATGTAGTGCATCGGAACGGCAGCTCAGCAGGACGCCGTGGTTTCCCAGGGTGGCAATGATGCAATTGAACTGTTTTTCTATGCTCTGCAACAGCTGCTTCGTCTCTTCGAGCAGCTGAGGACGATCCAGTTTGGTATTCACCTGCCACGTCACGGGCTCATCCGTTATGGTCTCCACTATGGTCTTCAACTCGTGCAGATTGGGTTTCAGCAGGCGAATATGCCGGGTAAGTTTTGGTGGCAGCTTGAAGGGTTTGCCGGCAATGAACATATCCGTGGGTTCGAAGAAGACGGGCAGTTGATAGCGCTCCGCCAGTTGTAGCGTGCTGGCCATAGCCCGCTCGGAGAGATTGCTGTCCATAATGACCAGAGGCGCATGGCGAAAGAGCTCAGCCCTAGCCGCTAGAGCATTGGGTGTGATGCTATCATGCACCTCCATGTTACCCAGTATGAGTTTGCAGTCTCCTAATCGATCGAAGATGACCGAACAGAGCGACGTCGCCTGCGTCTCATCCACAATTAAACCATGCTGCAGCGCCTCAGGCATCAGCTGACGGAGTATGGTGGCGTAGTGATCATTGCCCACAGCTGAGATGAGATTCACGTGGCCATGCAACTTATAGATTCCTTCGGCTACATTCCGTCCTACGCCACCCGCTGCCTGCTTAGCTGTCGCCTTATAGGTGGCTCCGTCCAGGTGCATACTGCGCTTCTCTTTCACCTGAAACGAGAGGTCTAATATGGACGCCCCTACAACCAGTGGTTGCTTATTGGAGCTCTTTCTGCTTGAGTAGGCACAGGCAATTTGGGCCGCCACTTTAGCGTTGTTCTTGATCAGTGCTATGTTTGCCTGAAGGCTGCGACCCTTGGTGAGCTTTGCTATGTGAGAGAGCAGAAAAGGAGTCACCTCTTTGCCAGAGATGCCTTGTGTCTGTGCCTCGGCAGTGGCTTCCCGTATAGCTGCATCTATGGCCTGCTTGTCGGCGGCGTACTCGGCGGGTATAGGCACACCTATGAGAACGCCCGACTGCAACTTTAGCTGGCTCCAGGCGCGCAGCAACTCGGCTGCTTGGGAGGCTGTGGCCAAATTGTATGGCACCTTGGAGCCACTGTCCCGCGTGTAAAAATCTGGAAAGACACCCCCGGCACTGTCATAGCTGGCCACACACACTCCTTGTGTTTCCAGATACTCTAACGTGCGTGGTATGTCCAGTATAGATTTGACTCCGCTGCAGACAACGGCCACAGGTGTGCGTCCGAGCTCCATAAGATCGGCGGACACATCAAGCGTTACGTGGCCCTCGCGATGTACACCACCAATGCCGCCAGTGGCAAATATTTGTATGCCCACACGATGGGCCACAATCATTGTAGCAGCAACTGTGGTGCCACCACTTTGCCTCTTAGCCACTACATAGGGCAGATCTCGGCGAGAACATTTGATGACCTCTTCACGCGGTTTGTGCGCCAGCTCGAGCAGCTCCTCTTGCGTTAGGCCGACTTTAATGCAGCCATCAATTATTCCTATTGTTGCCGGCACTGCTCCCTGGTCGCGCACAACCTGCTCCACCTGTATTGCTGTTTCTACATTCTCTGGCACGGGCATGCCATGTGTGATAATCGTCGATTCCAGTGCCACAATTGGCTGTTTTTGAGCTAAGGCATGCCTGATCTCTGGATGTACCACTATGTGCTGTTGCCTCGTGGAAATTTTACGGCAAAACACCGGTCGTAAAACAATCGACCAATATTTCCGTGGAAACATCCTTTTAATTCCAGTGAAATTAGCTAAAGTCAAATAATTACCGATTATATTTATAATATAGACTGCACTTGTTACATGTTATCAACAGGTGCAGTTCAATTAATTGATAAGAAACTTTCATGTGGTTATAACAACAAAAATGTGTTTACAAGCAACATCTGACCGCCTACTGGATATGCAATTGGTATTTTTTAAAGGCTGGTCACACTGCTCGATTGTGCTAATAATTGTGGTGTTTTTTTTTATTAGTGCAGTGGTATTTATAATTTAAATTGGTTCGTTTCTCCTAAACAAAATAATTGTTAACGTTTATTTAATATACTTAAATATTCTACTCAACTAATTGGTAATCAACTGCAATTAAAATTAGGCGGTTGATTCTGCCTGTCAAATTTTTTGCTCCACGGATTGTTATCGGTACACGCTATCGTCATGCTTTGAATTTGAACCATCGATAGCAATTTCGATATTTTTTAACCAATTCCCGCCATATTGTTTGTGTTTGGCGTCATTTTATTGTAATTGTTTTTTGTCATAAGTAATCAATTGAAATTAATATAATTATGGACTTGGATCAGAGCGCGTACAACTTGGAATACTTTAATTTTACGGCAGAGCAAATATCTGTTGAACGTAAGTCATATTTAATGTACTTAACCAATCACTCTGCAATCACTCTGCACTTGCATCCTCTTTAAGGTAATCATCTGGTGAAATCGCTGATTGGTAAAGCCATTGATTCTACTATTAAGAAAATTGAAACTCCAGCCACTTCTGAATTGTTGAAAGCGAAAAAAAAAACTGTGATGGAGCTTATGCATAAAGCTTGTCAGCAGAGACTTGATGATCTCAGCCAGCTGGACAAACGCACATTTCAAATACCCGGTCATGTGCTGCTCATACAGGACTTTGATTTGGCTCAGCCGTGTTCCAGCGAAGATGAGAAGGCACAAGCTGCAGTGTTGGAAGAGGTGAAGCAAAGATATAGAATGGTACGTACTATTTATAGTTAATCTTGAGTTAAGGTTGCTTAAGTTTATCTAATTGGTTGACAGAACATGGCAATGTTGGCTGAGCTGGAGGCGGAGCAAGAAAAGCATAAGGCCTTGGAACCACTTATACAGCGGGAATTGCAAATGTATAAGCAAATTTACGATACCTTAAGTTCTGATGTTAAAAAGTCTTATGAGTTTGTCAAATGTGTGCTAGATAATTAGCCGCACTGAAAAGGATGCAGGGAGCGTTAAGATAATCATTAGCATTAGTTCGTCTAAGGTAATTCAATTTATTATTATAGATTATAAATCCTATGCTTAACTTGTTTGGTATCCTCACTGTAATTTCAAAGCGAATTCTATGTTCGTCTCTTCCTGAATGAATTGGCACTCTCTCTCTCTCAGAGAGTGAGTTGAGTCTTTCTATTTTTGACGCACTGCCTCCGCTCTGGCAGCCAGTGCGTCTATAGTTCAACAGCCGCTTCGCTATAGGATTTTATACGTTTTGGCATCGGCGTATAGCAGCCACACGCCGAGTCGCTCACAGAACTCTGCAAAAGCAGCCACAACCATGCCTGTAGAGAGATGTGTTCAAGCTATTTATAAAATAGTGCGAGGCGGCAACGACATTTCACATTTTGTTTTTCTTTTTTGCGGGGCATATTTTAAAACAACAAATGAGCATAAATACTCTTGGTCTAGCCGACGTATTAATGCCCTAACTAAGCGGTGCTATAAATTAGCAATGACAGGAATTTTCAGATATTCAAAGGAGTAAAGGAATCGACTCTTGTCATAGTAACTGGGACGAGCAAGAAATGGAAAGTAGATTTGATTAAAGATGCACTTATGTCTTACCTTTCCATTCGCTTTTCCATTCGATAGGGTATTTACTATACCCTCTGATAGTGTAGCAAAAAATGCGAAAATTGTTGTGAAAAACAAAATGGGAAGGGAGCATATAAAAATAAAACGGAATCGAGAGATTCGCAGTTTGCGTTATTAATAAAAGCAGCGCTGCTTGCGGCTCGGTGTGGGTTAGCTATAGCTATCCACTAGCTATTGGATCGGGTGGTGCATTCATTCGAATATTTCGCCCGTGGAGTTGCACGTCGTCGCTGACAGAAACGAATATATATACCGTATATATAGATATATCTGAGGTAATCTTTTGAATCATTTTTATGTAATAAATGTATATCTTTTAACACTATATATTTAAATATATCTTTAGTGAAAAATGAATGTGGAGAAGCTGAAGCGGCTGCAATCGCAGGTGCGCATCGGTGGCAAGGGCACGCCCCGCCGTAAAAAGAAGGTCATGCACCAGACGGCGGCCACCGATGATAAAAAGCTGCAGAGCTCACTTAAGAAGCTATCGGTTAGCACTATACCCGGCATCGAGGAGGTCAACATCATCAAGGATGACCTCACGGTCATTCATTTTAACAATCCCAAGGCGCAGGCCTCGCTCTCGGCCAATACGTTCGCTGTTACGGGTCACGGCGAGTCGAAGAAAATCATGGAAATGCTGCCAGAGATTCTGCCCCAACTGGGCCAGGAGACGGTCGTCCAACTACGCATGTTCGCCAATGCCATGTCCAACAATCAGAAATCGGATGCACCAACTGCAGCCGGCAATGCTGAAGAGGATGATGAGGTGCCCGCCCTAGTGGGTGACTTTGACGAGGTAGCCAAGCAGGAGGCGGACAAGCAGCAGACGCAGGCACAGCCCAAGGATGGAAAAAAATCAAACAAGCAGGAAGCCAAACAGGACCGCAAGAAGCAGCAGCCGGAGACAAAGCCAAACGACGCCGCCAAGAAACAAAACACTGCTCCTCAGCAGGCACAAGGTCAGGGCAAGGGTAAGCAGGATAACAAGCAGAAGAAGCAGGACAAGCCCAAGGAGGCAGAGACCAAGCAGGACAAACCAAAATCCGAATCCCAACCAAAACCTAAAGAGCAACAGCAGCCTCCACCAAAACCCGTCGAGGCTCTGCCTCAGCCCCCAGAGAAGCCAACTAAAGAAAAGCAGGCAAACCCTGTAGAGCAAGTAAAACCTTTGGACCAAGCTAAGCCTGTAGAGCAACCGAAGCCAGTGGAGCAACCAAAGCCTGTGGAACAACCAAAGCTTGTAGAGCAAATAAAACCTGCGGATCAAGCTAAGCCTGCAGAGAAACCGACTCCAGTGGAGCAACCCAAGTCTGTAGATCAAGCGAAGCCTACAGAACAAGCGAAACCTGTGGAGCAAGCAAAGCCAGTGGAGCAACCCAAACCTGTGGAGCAAGCAAAGCCAGTGGAGCAACCAAAACCTGTGGAGCCAGCAAAGCCTGTAGAGCAAAAGAGTCAACCTGCTGCCACGGCAAAAGCTCCCGCTGCTCCAGCTGTCCAAACATTGGCACAGATTGTAGCTGCTGAGCCACCCAAGCCAACAGAGACAGCTCCAGTCCAAGAGAAAAAGGAGGTTGCTCCAGTCGCAGAAAAGAAGCAGCCGGATCCAGCTCCGGTTGAAGACAAGAAGGAGGTTGCTCCAGTCCCAGAAAAGAAGCTGCCAGCTACATCTCCAACTCAAGACAAGAAAGAGGGGGCTCCAATACCCGCTGCAGCGGCTACACCAGCTACAGCTCCAGCACCAGTTGCTGCTGCTACTTCACCTACAGTAGCAGTTCCAGTAGCAGCTGCACCTCAACCCAGCGCTCCATTAAACCAGGTCAAAGCTGAGGTTAAGCCTGAGAAGCAAGTTACTCCTGCAGTAGCTCCTGTTCCAGCTCCCGCTGAACAGCTCAAGGAAGCTAAAAAAGAACCTGTAGCAGCCGCTGCAGCAAAGGAAGCACCAACTCCTGCTCCTGCTCAGCAGCAGCCACAACCAGCTGAAGTTAAAGCTGCACCTGCTCCCAAGCCTTCGGAACCTACTGCAGCTGCTCAGCCACCGAAGCAGGCCGAAGAGGTTAAAGCTCCAGCACAGGTTGCACCCAAACAAGTGTCTCCACCAGCCGAAGCCAGGCCTACTGAGCAGCCAACGACAGAAGTTGCTGCTCCAGCTCAAGACATAAAGACAGAACCGAAAACAGATGAGAAGCGAGCGGAAACTACACCAGCGACACAGCAGGAACCAAAGCAAGCGACTCCGCCTCTATCTGCTGAATCCAAACCAGCTGCTGCTGCTCCAGCTCAAAAGCCAGCAGTTGCTGGTAATGACAAGAAACAGCAGCCAGCTCAGAAACCAAAACAGCAACAACAGCAGCAGCAACAGGCTAAGTCTGGCCAGACTCAGCAGCAGGGACAGCAAAAGCAGCAGCAGGGGCAGCAGAAGCAGCAGCAGCAACCAGGCAATGCCAATGCCGGCAACAAGCCTGCACAACAGCAGCAACAACAACAAAAGCAGCAACCAAAACAGCAGCAGCAACAGCAGCCCAAACAGCAACAGCAAAAGCAGCAACCGAAGCAAGAACAGCAGCCGCAGCCTCAACAACAGCAGCAGCAACCACAGCCACAACAACAGCAACCACAACCACAACAGCAGCAACAGCAACCACAACAACAGCAACCACAACAGCAGCAACCACAACAACAACAAAAGCAAGCAGCACCAAAGTCTGCAGCTGGTCCAAAGTCAGACAATGCTGCTGCTAAGCCTGCTGGACCAAAACCTGCTCCACAGCAACAACAGCAGCAGCAGCAACAGGGCAAAGCTAACAAGGCATCGCCGCCAAAGCAACAGCCACCCAAGGCAACCCAACAGCAGCAACAGCAACAGCAACAGAAGGATGCCAAACCAAGGACTCCAGCAAATACACCAAATTCGCAAAACTCACCCAAGGCCACGCCATCACCCAAAACAGGCGCCTCACCCAAGGCCAGCTCGCCAAAGGGTACAACTCCCACACCCGCTGCTGCTCCTGCCGGGTCGACAGATGGCGCCAACTAAATATTCAAATGCATTTTCAAACATTAACGATCAACAACATGTGTGATCGACTGTCAGCCACGCATGCATGTCGATAACTTATCTTATCGATTGCATTTGAAATCTGCAGATGGCGCCAACTGAATTTTCTCTCTTCTTTTCTCTTGTTCTCAATGCATTTTTATCAAGGAAGAAGAAGCAGATTTTCAACAGCGTGTTGCACTCAGTGTTTTGTTATCGATGACGGCGAATTCGATTTTATTTTGTGACAATTACATTTTATATTGACAAAAGATAATAAAAACAGTTTTCATAAATTACAATTATGTGAGGATTAGTTCTGCTTGGCCTTCGAAGTTGTCGGCTTTTCATCTTCTTCTGAATTGAGTTTCCACATGGCATAATTCAGCGCGGTTGCAAAGCCCAGCCATGCCATGTACGGCACAAACAGCAGACCCGCCGTCTTATTGACTCGATAGAAAAGCACTCCGCACGCACCGGCCGCTGCTGTCAGTGCGACTATGTCAATAAGCCCCTGCAAACACGAAAGATAACAGTAGATAAGAAAAAGTGACAATAATCCACCAGAGACTGGTGTAACTTACGCCCTTGATGCTGTGCTTGCCAAAGAATATGGGCGTCCACGCCCAGTTCAAGGCCAACTGCGTGCTGTACGCGATCAGTGGCAACTGCGCATCGCCACCAAAGCCGCCTCCATCGCGCCAGACCAGGTAAGAGCCATAGCCCATGCCGGCATATAGACTTGTCCAAACTGGTGCAAACACCCAGTTGGGTGGCCTGAATGTGGGAAAATTCAGATTTGCATACCAATTCTTCAGATGCGCCCTCGTTATTTTGCCATTAACAATACCGCCCAGATTGGGCAGAATAACTGCGCCCGCAATCTTCAGTGCGGTACTGTCAGATGCTTCAATGGCCGCCATGTTTGTTTCAGTTGTTATTACTTTTCAACTCTAGATACACTACTTGAATTCTTGCTGTTCTTTCTGCTTCCAAATGCGTCGCAATAATGAAAATTTACTCGCAAACTTGCCGGTGATTTCATGCATACATACATACATATACTCAGTGCGTGTGTGTGTTTAATTGCTGTCGCTGGTGTTTGCAATAGTATGTGCATGTGTTTGTGTGCGACTTTTGCACTGCAAGCACTGAGCTGCAAAACAAATGAAAAATTAGTAAAACTAGCAAGTGAAAAGAAATTAAAACAACTGAAATTAAGTGCTCGTATAATATATTTCGAATATTTTCACTAGTATGTGTATTATTTATAGGCACTATCACTATTAACACATCAATATTTTTGAATTTAAAATTGAATCAAATCATGGTTTGGAATTCTTTTAATTTCAAAGTTATAATTTTTGTTTTATAGAAATATATTGCAAAACAAACCTGAACGTATTTGTGAGCTTTGTTTTGCTGCATAGTGTAAATTATTAAACGATCATGCGCATAGTATTAGAGAGGGGCGCGACCGACCGTTAAAACTATCAGAAATATGAAATCAGTTTTTACAATTGCGAAATGCTTTTTATGTATGTTTACTTAGGCATTACAACCAATTACACTAATCACTAATCACAATTTCCTAACGACCAGGGCTGCAGACATGTGGCTTTCCCTGGCAACCGTTGCCCCGTGCTTTGTTTGGCACCACTTTCGTCCTTCTGAATATATAACTTGAACGGATTTGAACAAGCAGCAATGACGCTCTATTTTGATACAAAAATTGAATTCCTGGATTCGGATGCAGTGAGCACGATCAGCAGCTGGCATCCGAATGAGCCACTCTTTGCCGTGGCCTCCTACAGCCAGGAGCGTGGCGGTAGTGTGACCATCTTTGCAGATACAGTGAGTATTCATTAAGCACGACTGAAAGTATTATTCTCACATTTCCTTTTGCAGGGTGAGCCTCAGCGTGACGTGACTTATCCAGTGCATGCCACATCGCAGGCAACAGCACTCTGCTGGCATCCGGAGAAGGCGTTGTTGGCCACGGGCTGGGAGCATGGCGATATACATGTGTGGTTTGCCGGCCATCGGGAGTTTGCCAGCGTCAGTGGACCTCATAAGGCGCCCATAGTGCTACTGGAGTTTAGCGAGCAGGGCGGACGCATGGTAACGGCGGATGCGGCAGGATTGGTTACGGGCTGGCGCTGTGATGGCCAGTATCAGTTCCTAACCATGTTCTCTCACGATCTGCGTGAAGTGCTGCTTCTCATCTGCTTTCGCCGCACTGTGGAGAGCGAAGTGCGTGAGGAGATGGCCAACCTGGCAAAGGCGGCCGTGGCAGGAGATGAGAATGCGCTGGATACTTTGACCAACTGGCGTCCACGTACAGCGGCGCGCAGTCACTCCGGCGTGAGGGACAATCATTGCTTCTATGCATGCACCCAAGGAGGCGTGGTCTACTATATCAATCAGGGCGGCAACTGCTCGGAGATACTGAAGAGCGGTGCCCATCAGCCGGCCATTATGCAGATGCTCTGGCATCCCAAGAAGTAGGTTAATTCATAAGAAAATGCTCTCCTACTAATGTTTACTATTTGCTTCAAGGGATGCGGTCATCTGTCTGCTGGAGGACCTCACCATTATGCTGTATCTGGTGGAGTCAACAGGCATCTTAACGGAGCTAGATCGTGTGAAGCTGAGCGGACGTGGCACGGGAAGGCATGGCGCCATTGCCTGGGCGGGCAATAGCCTGGCCATCATCACAGGGGATCTATCCGTGCGGATTTGGGACATTGAACGCAGCGATAACTATCTACTGAAGATGGAGCTGCCCAGTTCCGGTCAGTTGGCAGTGGGACAGAGCATAGGCTCGTCACTCTCTAGTCTGGCGAATGGCAATTCCTCCTCCTCCAACAACAACCACCACTTCTTTAGCCCGGAGAGCAGCGGCGACAGCCACAACATGCTCAACAGAAAAATTTCTAAATACTCGCAGTTATCCAGCTCCAATGAAATTTTCACCTGCCTGGCCTACAGCTCGGGGAATCAGACGCTCTGCGCCGCCACAAACTTGGGCAATCTCTTCACCTGGAAGCGCATGGTCAGCTGCTTTGTGGGAGCACCTGAGGATGCCTGGCAGCGTGGCAACATCTCCACTTTATCCCGCCAAGGCGCCATCAAGAGCTGCAGCTGGGGATTCAATGAACTAACCAAGCCTTGCATACTGGTCAACTGTTTGTCGAGCGTGTTTATGCTGAAGGAGCAGCCACTCTTGGCCTGCCACACGCGCAGCCTCTGGGCGGTGCAGTGTTCCGCCAAGTGCTTGCAGCTGACGCACTGCAGCGGACGGCAGTGTATGGTGCAGGCGGATTTCCCAGTGACGGCTTTGGCACTGAATGAACTCTCTCTCGTGGTGAGCAACGGACGTGCCATCTCCTCGTATAGTCTGCAGAAATTGGAGCAGCATCTGGACGAGTTTGAGCAGATACTGGAGGCGTCTGGCGCAGATTCCAGTAGTGCCACACCCCCTACACTCAACGTGCGGCTAATGCAGACCTTCTCCGCCGAGTGTCTATCGTTGTATCTGCAGAACCAGAACATCTTCTGCCTCAGCTCCAGCGACATTGCCATCTACTCCGTAGGCGGCGTAATCCTGCACAGAATTCTGGGCAACGATATTGAGGGCAAGATCATTGGCATGGATCTCACCGGCAGCTATCTGTCCGTGTTCACCATGAATGGCTATGTCAAGGCCTATGATGTTAGCCGGCATGATCCCAAGCTGCTCTTTCCCAGCAAGTCGGGTCACGAGATCTTCGATGACTTTGGCGAGTTCATAATGGTCAAATGCAATAGTCTGGGTAGTCATCTGGCTCTGGTCATAGCCAACAGCAACTTCTCGCCGGTTCATGCCATCTACTGCTGGGATTTCGAAAGGAATAATCTCTTCGGCCATGACCTTACCAAGTCGGAGCAGGGCTCCAGTCTGGCTGTACGTATGCAGTGGGATACAGAAGAGCCGCGATTGCTGGCCGTGGAAGTCAAGTCGATGATTATGCTGCCCCCGGAAAAGAAATCGAGCAGGCAATCCAATCCCATGCCCAGTCACTATGTGGAGTCACAGATCCTCGTCATGTTCTACTCGGAGAAAGGAGAAGGCAAGCTGAATGTGTTGGAGTCTCAACTGCTGGCTGCCGGTGCTCAGCTGCTGAATCTGTGTGTACCCAGCGTCATCTGTCTGCTGGTGAATGCCGTGCAGGAGCATCCTCTGCAGGATTTCGCTGATCTGCAGCAGTGTGACGTCACCACCCGGCGTCAAGTGCTCAACTTCAGTCTGCATGTGGCAGAGGGTCAAATGGATTTGGCCTTCCGCTGTGTGCGATCCATACAGTCGAAGGTAATCTGGACAAATCTGGCCAAGATGTGTGTGCACACCAGTCGCCTGGACGTGGCCAAGGTGTGTCTGGGTCACTTGGAGCAGGCACGTTCGGTGCGCGCCCTACGCCAGGCCATGCAGGATGACGATCTGGAGCCGGAGGCCAAGGTAGCCGTGCTGGCCATTGAGCTGGGCATGATTGAGGAGGCTAAGGAGCTCTACAGACGCTGCAAGCGCCATGATCTGCTCAACAAGCTGCTTCAGGCCACAGGCCATCTCGACGAGGCAGTCGAGCTGGCCGAGACCGAGGACAGAATACATCTGAAGCACACCTACTACCAGAAGGCACAGGCTCTGCGTGAGCGTGGCGACATCAAGGGCGCCTTAGAGTACTACGAGAAGACGCAGAATCCTGTGCAGCATATTACCCAACTGCTGCTGGAGCAACCGCAGGCCATGAAACGTTACATACAGACCACTACCGATCCCAAACTGCTCAGGTGGTGGGGGCAGTACGTGGAGAGCTCCGGGGACATGGATGCTGCACTGGCAGTCTATAGCAAGGCGGAGGATTGGTTCTCCCAAGTGAAGATACTGTGCTATCTGGGCAAGATCTCCAAGGCGGATGCCATAGCGCGACAGTCGGGTGACCGTGCCGCCTGCTATCATCTGGGCAGGCACTACGAGAACGTGGGGAAGTTCCAGGAGGCCATCATGTTCTACACACGCGCCCAGACCTTCAGCAATGCCATTAGGATATGCAAGGAGAACGACTTCCAGGAGGAGCTCTGGACGGTGGCCAGTTCATCGCGCAGCCGCGACAAGGCCATTGCTGCAGCCTACTTCGAAGAGTGTGGGAACTTCAAGTACGCCGTGGAGCTGTATCATCGCGCCGGCATGTTACACAAGGCCCTGGAGCTGGCCTTTGAGTCGCAGCAGCCGGAGATACTGGAGATTATTGCCACGGAACTAAATGCCGAGTCGGATGCGGAACTAATCGATCGCTGTGCAGACTTCTTTGCCAGCATTGAGCAGTACCAAAAGGCCGTGCAGCTGCTGGCCAAGACGAAGCATCTGGAGCGTGCCCTCAGCATCTGCCTAGAGAAAGGAGTGCCTGTAACGGAGGAGCTAGCTGAGCTGCTAACTCCGAACAAGCAGGACTTCGAGGAGCCCACACGCATGTCCATACTCATTCAGCTGGGTGAACTGCTGCAGCAACAAGGGGACTACCACAGCGCCACAAAGAAGTTCACCCAAGCTGGCGACAAAGTTCGCGCCATGAAATCCCTTCTCAAGTCCGGCAACACCGACAAGATCATCTTCTTTGCCAACATGTCGCGTCAGCGGGAGATCTACATCATGGCAGCCAACTATCTGCAAGCTCTGGACTGGCAGCTGGAGCCCAACATACTCAAGCACATCATTAGCTTCTACAGCAAGGGCCAGGCCTACGATTCACTGGCCAATTTCTACGCCATCTGTGCGCAGATTGAGATTGAGGAGTATCAGGATTACGAGAAGGCCCTCACTGCCATGCAGGAGGCGTCCAAGTGCCTGGAGAAGCTCGCCCATGCCCAGCACGCCTACAACAATCTCCAACGTACCGTGGCCGATGTCAAGAGCATTCTGGAGATGCAGCAGGCGATGCGTGCCGGCGATAACCAGACCGTCATCGGCGCCTGTCGCAGTATGCTGAGTAAGTTCAATCTCTGATTAGTAATATTAAAGTCCAGGATCTACCAGAGCAGACACAAGATGTTCCACTTACGGATATCTGCTAGAAAAATCACCTACACAGGGGTTTATCCACACGCTGTATAGGAAAAGCGTGAAGCTTGATTAATCAAGTCTTATAATCATTTAAATATTGATACCTCTGCGGAAAATCCATTGGTCCTATAGTAGCTCCGGTTTAGAATAGTTTTTCAAGACTAATATGCATGACTGTAACACTGGGGAATCCTCAATTTGACAACTCACCTCTTCCCTTTACAGTCAAGCCGGAGCTGCCGCCCATACGCCACTCCCACATACTGGCCATGCTGGTGCGTGCGCTGGTCTATGCCAAGCAATATCCGGAGGCAGGACGTGCTCTTAAAGAACTGGCCGTCAAGGATAACTCGTGGAGCGCCTCGGGGTTAGTGGATAGGGCACTGGTGCAGCGTGTGGCCAAGGAGTGCGATTTGGACTTTGATTTGATATGGAACTCGGGCAGGCAAGTGAGCACGTCCACTACTGCCACAGCCGCCACAACGATCTCAATGACAACCACCACATCGACCGATGACGAGGCTGACGATGAGGAAATCAGAGAGGAACTACACTAATGATCATGCTATAGCAAACTAGTCATTGCCTTAGGGCGAAGTTCGCGTACTCTAATGCAATAATATAATACACCTAATGACCTAACCCGATCGTGATTCCCTGCACAATTTTCCCCATGTGGATACCAGTTCACATTTAAATCGAAAGTGAAATTAAAGCTCAATGAAAACACCTTAAATAGTGCACGTTGATCAATGAATACTTCAGTTAACCACAGAGCAAACAATTGTGTTGTGTTATGGAAACAAGTTTCGCTTTTAACTACTATAAATAATAATACTATATGGAGTATGGTATTCCCTGAACAGCGGATTATTCATGCAGTGAACCCGGAGCAACTGTGAGTAGTACTATGTATACACCTTCTAAATTTATTTTAATTATAAATGAAACTATAAGTGATAAGTGTGCCCACATAAGAAGCAGATTAACCTATAGACATGCTATATATATAGACTCTAAATCCAGATCTTATACTCTGATGATTCATTAATTGTATCAAAACGAAATCCTCATTTAATTAGTGTGTTAAGTCTGCACTTTCAACCCATTATTTTACCTCATCAACAACTACACCTGGTCATATATCTCACGACCCCGGGTAGTATTTCAACAGCTAATCGTAATATTGTACAAGTACTAATTGTTTATATGGTTCCCCAGCCTAAACACTGGGTAATTAGAACGTCAGCATGATAAGAAAATCAACAATCAGACTCGGGTTATGAATGAGCAATAAGAATTTCATCAGATCGCAGATCGCAACCAATACACATACACGCGACAGCTCATCAGACAGACACACACACACACACACACACACACACACACACACACACACACACACACACACTGTGGTAGTTAATTTATGAATGAATCTCTACGTGTGGCTGTAGTAAAAGCTCGCCAAACAGGTCTCGCAGTCATTGGGAAGGGTGTAGATCGTATCTTTGTGTCACTAGCGCAAAAACCAAAAATAAATATTAAGAATATAAATAAATAGTAGGAATATCTGTGGCGCCGTGCAGCGAATGAATCACTTGAACTAAATATGAGTGTAAGAAACTACAAACACTGAACAGTATGAAATCACAATTGTTTCTCGGAATTTCGCACTGAATTCGAATAATTTTCAATAGAGCAATCGTCTATTTGCTCCACATAACACAACACAACACACACATCATTGAAAGCCTCGTAATGCGCGGTTCCCATGAATGAATCAAAAATAATACGCGAAAAGATACACACAGCGAATGACCAAAAATGTGCCTCTCTGCCGGCAGAGCGATGCGATCCATTGCGATGGGCAGAGATGGTAAGACTCAGCGGCTTTTCCAGGAATCATGACGAGCCAATCAACAGACAAGACACACTGAGAGAGACGGGAGAGAGAGCGAGCTTTCGGTATGAATGAATTCATTTAATTGAACAGAACGACCTCATGTGCCGTTGTCTCTCACGCGCCCGCAAACCTGTGCCTGGGGAACTCCGTGATAAGCTCTCCAAGTCCATTTGTTTGTCTCGCTATGACTCACCCACACGGTCCGACGTTCAGCACACACACAGAGTTGCCGACGTCATGCTTGCGAGCGAGAGATTACGCCAAGAGAGCGCGAGATAAGGCAAACACTTGCGATCCGTTCGTCACCAGTGTTGGCCATGCGAGCCACAGCTAGCTGTTTATAGCGGAAAAAAGCTAAATGACCAGGGCTAGCTGTGTGTTGAGTGTGAGAGGGCAAAGCCAAGAGAGCGGCACGGGCTGAGCGGCTTGGCAATGGCCAGCTTTGAGCTGAGTCTAGCTATTTCTGGCAATCTCAATAGCTAGTTGCAGCGGGAAAAAAGCTAAATGCTCACTGCCCGCTGTGTGGAGAGCGAGAGAGCGCCAAGCGCAGAGAGCGGCGTTTGCTGAGCGAGGCGAAAGCTTTTTCGCACTGACTTCGTCATGACTATACCGTCGTACCTTCTGGTGGATCATTAACTCACAGTACTCGAGCGTGTGCGGATCGCAGTTTCGATCTGATCGGATCGTGAGAGTATATAGCCGTTATTTAATGGAGTGCGCGTCAATTAAATATTGAAATAATTTTCCATAGCACAACAATTTTCCATAGGCGCAAGTGAAGCGTCTATTCTGGCGTCTATTCTGATTCGAGTGCCTGACTTGCAGTAATTCCCGCGCAGATAACGCTTGTGCCGGCGCGTGGAGCCGCGTGAATCATTCGATTGTGGTGATATCCTAAATACGTCATGATTACCCACCATGACGCAGTGCAGTGCAAGTGTTGATTGATATTTCGATTGCGATTTATGCTTGGGGTAGGCCCACGATCCATGGCCGTATTGCGTCAGACCCACAGCCAAATAGTGACTAGCTTCTTGTGCGGGCAAAGACCGAACCAAGTGCCGAGCTTTAATGCCATGCACCAAGATGCCCGACCGCACAGTGTCGGCGCATCCTCAAGAGAAACAAACACCAAATCCTCTGCAGCAACACCGCTGGATGCTGCGGAGAAGAAGGAGGAGGAGGCGGCGGCGGCCAAGTGCAGCAGAAGCAGCAGACGAAGACGCCATCCTAGCAGCAGCAGCAGCAGTTCCACATCCACATCAAGCACATCCTCAGCCGAGAGCAGTAGTAGTCGGAGTAGTTCCAGCTCCAGTTCCAGTTCCTCCCACTCCAGTGCCCGCCTGCGCACTCCACTCAGCTGTCTCGCCCCGCCTCCCGTCACCGTCTCCCCGCCCACACCAGTGCCGCACAACTCGGACTCGGACACAGATAGCTCCAGTGCTCCAGCGTCGCCGGTGGTGGTGCCAGTGGATCCGCATGCCTGGACCACCGAGGACATTGCCAGCTGGGTGAAGTGGCTGACGCGTAAATTCAAAATCGAACCGGAGCCGGACATTACCCGTTTCCCCAAAGATGGCAAGGAGCTGTGCCAGCTGAGCCGTGCCGACTTCTGGGTCTGCGCTGGATCTCGCCTGGGTGGCATACTGCTGGCCAAGCACTTCGCCTTCACGCTGTACCGTGCCACCGGACGTGAGACGAGTCCCATGCTCAACGAGAACGAACCAAGTGAGTAGAAACATATATAGTACATAAATAAGTCAGCCGCAATCGCAGCACACATAAATCCAGCTGATGTGAGTCCTGATTGCTGTAGCCATAGGTATTCCCAGTGGCACGTTTATAAGCCAAAACAATTCCATTCAAACTGCGAGTCCTTGTCCGTTTCCCTTTGTGGTCAAGCGTCAATTGAATCCTTTTTGCCAACTTAATGGCAACTGATTAAGATGTGCCTGGGCTGATAACGCGCTTACTTATGTGCTCCATTGATTGTTTTGTCCAGTCCAGCCCCATCCAACCCTGTAAGAGATTGCGCTGCCATTTGATAAGGGCGTCAAATTAATGGCCAGGGAGAGGGCGGGCTGAGAGTGTGAACAGCTCGAGATGAGGTCAAAGAGACAAGGGCAATCGAAGTTAGCCTAAACTTAGCACTTGCCTCTTAATTAGGATTCTATCTGCAGTGGGCATTCGATAAAGCGAACGATTCCAGTAGTTTGGCAGCTAATGAAATCAAATTTAGTTGATTGAGTTTAGGTAGATACAAAAGTATCTGTAAGATACAAAAGTATCTGTAAGATACAAAAGTAAGCTAATCTCTCTGCAATCTTGAAGCTCTCTTTATTCTATAATTATAATATTATATTTAACCTCTAAAAAGAACCAATAATTCACTTCAAACAGAACCCTTGAAACTTAGTCTCTGTTTACCAAGATTCTTTTTATGTTAATGAGAGAGTGAGTGAGAAAGCGAGTCTATGCCTGTCTCTTGTCGCTGTCTCCGCGAGTTTCTCAGTCAAGTGGCGCTGGCTTAAAAACTTTCGCTCATAAAACGCCAAACGCCTGAAATTCGCCTTTTGACAGCCGCGAAAAGTATGCAACACTTTGCGACATTTATTAAGCGCGCCTTGGGCGTGGCAGTTGGCGTTGGCGTGGGTGGAGCGCCACTTGTGAGTGCGAGTGATGAACTTAATAATAAACGATGTAAATATGATAATTTCTCACAGGATGTGGCATCTAATAATAAAATCAAAGTAATCCAGCCCAAAAACTCGCAAAGTCAGAGGTTAAAGCCTGTCCAAAAGCGCAGAGGAGGGGAGGAAGAGAGTAGTGATAGAGTGACAACAGCGCCACGGGCGGTCCAGTTAGTGTGGAGCAGGAGTCGGCAGTAGAACAGGAAAATATTCAATTCGTCGCATCCTTCCTGTTGCAGTCGAGGATGGAGTGGGAGTGGGGAGTGAGGGGTGAGGGGTGTCTGGGGCATATGTTAA
This sequence comes from Liodrosophila aerea, assembly GCA_035045005.1. Taxonomy (NCBI): domain Eukaryota; kingdom Metazoa; phylum Arthropoda; class Insecta; order Diptera; family Drosophilidae; genus Liodrosophila; species Liodrosophila aerea. The sequence goes on from JAWNNL010000650.1 coordinate 788,346, forward strand.
AAGAGCATCTCCTTCGCTGCCTTTGCCAATTTAATTGATTTGTTTTTTATGCCAAAGAGGATTACACGTCGTCGTGGCGCAGATTACGGTCGAAATCTCTGCGGCGACTCGTGCTACGCCCCCCCACTCCTGGCCCGAGGGTTGAGTGGCTGCACGTGGCCTGTGTGACTTTAGCGACTTTTGTTGTATTGTCTCGGAGGCGGGAGAGGAAGTGCGTGTGCCGGGGCATTTACCACCAGCTGCGCAGGTGAGGCTTCGCTTCGCTCTTGCTCTGCTCACACACATCCTCTTGTTGATAAGGAGCAGTTGCTACTGTTTGGCATCAGTTGCCAATTGCAGTTGGCCCCAAACAGTTCGCTTTTGCTCCTCGAAATAGAGCCAGAAAATTATTGGGAATTCGCATATAAAATAAACTAAAAATACATTTTAAATTTAATTTTAATAGTAAATTTCGAACCTTATCGTTTGGAATACTGAAAGTTAACCCACGTCACGACTTTAGAGTGATTTGCCAATTCCATTTAAGTAATCTAATAAATAATACTCCAGTCAAGTTATACGCACACGAGTCTATATAAAAAGACCGAAAATAAACTGTTTTTTATCTAACAAAATTGAGCAAGAAAAACGAAAGTTAAATACCGAGAAATTTACCAACGGTCGTGCGTCAACAATTCTAAATAAACCCAATCAAACATCGAACATTTTAAGAAATATAAAAACTAAAAACTTTGGCATATTCAGGAGGAAATTATAGTATCGAAAGTAAAAGTAAAGCCCAACCCAATATGATTTTTAAATGGAATTATTAATATATAAAATTTTAATAAAATATATATGAATGAAAATATATATTTATTTAAATTCTGTAAAACTCGAATCTGAAAGTAAACTTATAATTTAATCCAAAAATATTCAATATATTTTATAGAAGATAAAAATATGTCATTTCTGAAGGCATAACTAAGGCAGAGAGCATAAAGTAAACTAAACATCCATTAAAAATAAGAACAGATCAATTAAAATCCCCAACTCAATTGGAATATGTGTGTCTAGTCGCCAAGTTAACTATCCCAACTCAGAGCTTAGCAACAATGAGCGTGAGCGTGGATGTGGGCGTCATGTGGCGCCTCTCGGAGGACTTTAACCGACGCTTCGGCCTGCGCATGCAACCAGCACCGACGGCAACGCATCACCACCCTCATCATCCGCACCACCACACAGCGGTGCACCACTATCACCATCAGCACCACCATCATAATGCCGCCGCCGCCGCTGCTGCCACACATGGCTCCATGATCTTCAACGGTATGCAAAGAGTAGAATCATTGGCATTTCCGCAATAGAAAACGGATGTCAAGAGCATAGCGAACTAGAGAATATGGTTGAGCAGAGACAACAGCGGCACAGAAGAAACGGGCATGCTTTCATTTTTGAATTCTTCGCTCTTTGCTTTTGATGCGGCACGCTGTTCGCCACTGACCATGAGTCACCTTGGATTATGTTGTTTTCGTGACTGTCAAGGGGGTTTTCCTCGCCTGCACTGCAAGCAATTCTTTCGAATAGTTAGTTTAATAAATAATAACAATCATACTTATTCCAATTTGAAGATTTCTCGGTGTAACTTGTAGCCTTTTAACTTATACAAGCTGATTTAAATCTTCCACTCGAGATGAATTTAAGATTGAGATTTATGAAGTTGAACTCTACCATAAGTTCGGGTATTTTGCTCTTAATCCTAGTGTATCATATATGTATATTTTAACCCCTTAACAGACTCCTCATCAGTCTGAATGGATTATAACATACTTGAAGAATTCTGTAAACTATTATTTATAGTTTATTTTATTAATTTATTTTATTGTACGTTATGAATGCATCAAGAGTTTAGTTCAATTTGTTTTATAGATATTTTATTGTCGTTTGGAAAGTGGCTAGCAATTTGCCACCTTTTTTTTGCCGTGTAGCCTTGAGTGCGGCCAGCTATTTGGCTACTATGCTCCTGCCTGTGCTCATATTAATACGTGCATTATGGCTGGAATAACCCAAGCCTGTCCAGCGACTGCCCACACCAGCTCGATTCAGCAGAGGATTTATGTGCGCTTGCGGCTGATTTTCTGTGGAAGTGGAGTTTGCACTGGCTCGAGGGGCTTGGGCAAGGGAAGCGTGAGCTTTTATTCGCTCTCTCACACACACAGTCGCTCGCTCGCACGCTCACTCTCTCTCTCTCTCTCTCGACGTGCAGCCATTAAGCAACTTCTCTCTCTTTGTGTGTGTGTGTGTGTGTACTTCTATCTGTATCTGTTTGATTTATTGTGTGTTTGTGTTTGTATTTTCAGATCCATATCAACTGCTGAACGCCGCATCGCACCGATTGGTCGCTCAGGGCTCTGGCGGGCAGATACAGTTGTGGCAGTTTCTGCTGGAGCTGCTCGCTGATTCGTCGAACGCCAACAGTATCAGCTGGGAGGGCCAATCGGGCGAGTTCCGGCTCATCGACCCGGACGAGGTGGCCAAGCGTTGGGGCGAGCGCAAGGCCAAGCCGAACATGAACTACGACAAGCTGAGCAGAGCTTTGCGGTGAGTCAACGAAGCCCCCTCCCCCATCCTTGGACAGGTTAATCCACCTGCTGCCACTGACTCATCTTCAGCCGAAAACAAGTTTCTCTCTCTCAACTTGCTCCTCTTTCTCTCTCCTTGCAGCTACTACTATGACAAAAACATCATGACCAAGGTGCATGGCAAACGCTACGCGTACAAGTTCGACTTCCATGGATTGATGGCCGCTTGCCAGGCACAAGCGCAGGGCTGTGATCCGTCCAGCAGCATGATTAGTTCCTATAAACATCATCATGCCGGTGCAGCAGCTGCCGGCAGTCCGCACGGCTTGCCTCCACAACATCTGCAGCATCATCTGGCGCACCATCCACATGGTCATCCGGTACACACGCATGTGCATCCGCATGCCCATATGCTCACCTCGCCGACATCGACTTGCTCCAGTCTGGGCTTTCCCTCGCCCTCGACGGCATCATCGCTGCCATCGCCTGGCAATGTGCCGACGGTCTTTGCCGGTACGGCTCCAGGACCCACAGGACCCGCAGTCTCCACGGCTGTTACCGCCGGCACTTACTCGAGTCAAGCCACGGAGACGGCGGGCTACGAGCAGCATTCTCCGGCCAGCAATGCATTTAATTGAAATGGCCACCCCAATTTGTTGACTTGGGGTTGACACTGAGTGGGGGGATGGGCAGCTGCGCAAGGACCGCCCGCTGCGCACAAGGCGAAGCTCACTCCCACTCCGCTGTCTCCAAAAAGGTCATTTGGCTTGATTCTAGTTACTTTTTCGGTTAATTTGTGTAATTTTCGTATGTGATAAAATGGAGCAATATCAGCAGGAGCAGAGCCGGATGGAGCAGACACTGGCCCTCGTAATTTGTTACATCATCTGTTATAACTTGTACGTTTTTAAGCCCACTTTTTGCTTTAATGTGTGTGTGTGAGTGTGTGTGAGTGTGTGTGTGTACTAGGGTGTTCCCAGCTTCAGTTTCTGCACTATTCCACCAGAATTTAAACCAATTATCTTAAGCCATACATTTCAATTCCCATTTGTATATATACATCAAGGAAGTATTTTAAGCATTACACTATGCAACAAAATAGTACTTTTGTTAGAGCATCTTAAACCAAACCGACCTGTTTGTTGGAAAAACCTCTCGGTTTGGTTAGGGATGAAATCTAACCTAGTGTTATCATACATATTTGTATATTATATTAAAAATTCCATAGATTAAGCTAAAAGTTAAATTTTTCTGAATTTATCTTATTATATTCTGTTGAATACATGTATAAATTAATATGTACTTAAATTTAAAAATGATTTTATGAGGCGCAAAGCCAACTTCATTTTATACGAATCATTCCCTATAGTCAGATGGAATGGTAAAGATCTACTATAAACAGGAAGTCGAAACGTTTCCTTTCTATTATAAAATCGGTTAAGTAAAACTAAAACATAATAGAGGTCTTCAGGAACCTTTATAATATCCGTACTTTTAATAACCGTATGGGAATTGAAATACATAAGATTGGCATTAGAAATAAAATGAAATGTATCATTACATCTAGATGTATAGTCAGATTGCTAGACGGCGTATACGATGGCCAGCACCAGGTAGACCAGACTGAAGCCAATGAAGCTAATACGATCCACCGCGGTGGCCAGGAGCACCCAATCGAACTGTATGGCACGAGCAGAGGGCATCTCAGCGGGATTTATGTCCACGGGATTGCTCAATTCGTCTGCATTGTCATAGAGTTGCTCGTCCAGCGGCTTGAGTATGCCATTGCCCGGGGTGGAGCCCGACTCGTTCTCATTGGTAAAGTGAGAGAGCAGCAGCCAGGTGCCCAGCCTGCCATTAAGTAGGCGCTTGAGGTAGTCCGGCAGACGACGCTTATGCTTGGCAGTGGCCAGGTACAGCACCACCACCTCCACGATGGTGGCTATGCTCAGCAGCAGCAGGCAAGCACTGTAGAAGACCACTGTAGCGGAGTGGAAGGGATTAGTTAAGGAGTAATTGGTAATTTGGAAACTCACCAATCAGCGGCGTATTCTCAGCCAGCACTGGGAGCAGCTGGGCAAAGTACATGAGGAAAGCAGCTATGAGAACGATGAGTATGCCATTGAGCAGTATCTTCTCGCCCATTTGTGGTGGCAGCCAGAACGTGGAGAGTGCCAGGATGATAATGCACGAGGCGGGCGTGTAGATAACAGCCGTGTACATAGAGGAGCGTCGTTGAGTCGTGAATTTAAACTCGATGTAATTGTAGTAATCCTGGCGAATGAACTGTGTATTGCCCTTGATGATCTCCCACTCGGTGGACTGGACCAGCTCCTCATAATCCATCGCCTGCGGCCGCTCATTGAACACCGCCTCGATGTTGTTCTGTGACCAAGTGCCAATCTTTAGCTTACACGTCTGCTCATCGTAGGGCCAATTGCGCATATTGAGATTGCAGTAGGCCGTGTACACAGCCGGAGGCACCCAAAGTCGATGGCCATCATGCGAGATAATCACTTGCGACTCCGCCAGATAGTTGCCATCATCGGCAGCCGCGTTAAACAGTGTTATCTCTGGTTTCCACACCTTGCTGGCCGAGACGTGCACCTTGCTGATGTTCTCATATTCCTCCGGCTGCCACCTGCGCTCCTCGTCCATCCAGCGCTTAAAATAAAGCAGTTAAATCAATCAATCATCAAAGAGATAATGGATCCACTTACCACGTTCAACCAGCAGTGAAGCGTGATCTTGCCGTTGAGCTCATCGATGTCTATGTAGTTCACCGAGATGCCAAGGCTGATGTTGGTGGGCTTCTCGTCCACAAGGGGCTGTGCGTTGATATCGTAGTTGACAAAGAGACTATTCTCCAGTCGAGCCAGACTGCTAACATTTGCAAGTGGGGCATCTTTAGCTAATCGGAATATCGACTACGATAAGGATCTCTCAAATATATACGTACATACATATATGTGCACTTACAAGTGGCGCCTGGCACGGAAATGAGTAGTGCCAACACAAAAATTCCAATTTGAAACAACAACGACGTCCCACGACCGGAAACGAACCTTTTTATCGCGGTCAGCATTGTTTTCCTCAAGTTCACAGAGTGTTCTTATTAATATTTAGTTAGTTTTCGTTTGTGTTGTGCTTATACTTATTCTAATTAATGTGCGCTCATCGGTCTCCGCTCTTCGACTGAACTCAAATCTCGCCGAGTTTCGCACATGGCTGCAGCTCGGCTCTGATAAGTAATGACGAGCGAGTATGCTGCAGCAGCAATTTCTGTGTATGAGATATGATGATATACCATAATGAGAGGCTGCAGCTCACACAACGCCCACTCGGTGAGTTACCGTTAACATTTAAAAATTTAATGAAAAAGAACGAAATTAAGTTTATTTCCAATTCCGCAAGTAGCGCCACGTCGCATAACATAGTTAACGATAGATGGCGCCACAAACGAATTCATTTGCCATTTTGAGTTAACGATAACTATCGTGTGCTTGCCAATTGCAAAAATGTTTCATTATGGCGCCAATTAATAAATTTAGATTACACATAATTATATAGATAATCATGAATTACTACAACTCCAAATATTTGGTCGCTAGCATTATTTCGTTTCGATATCTATCCCCAAGCCTGCATGCCATTTTGAGTTCGCAACAATTCTCGATTATTGCTATCGTTGACGTGTGCGTGTGTTGTTGTCTTCGTCTCTAGTTTGGTGGCTGCGTGTCAATTTTTACCCCCAAACCGGAGAGCCGAACGATTTTGCTGTAAATCGTAAACGGCAAATAAAAAGTTAATTTGTAAGATAAATTGAAAGAAACAATTGTCATGGCTGAGGAAATCATTAATGGCGTTAAGGCTGCCATCAGGGGAATATTTGAAAACGTAAATGGAGCAGTGAATGCGACGGATGCGAAAAATGAGACACTTGCAGCAGCTGGAGAAAAGAAGCCGTCGACACCGGAGGGTATTGCCGTGGCGTATGGCAGTCTGATCGTAATGGCAATGTTGCCCATCATCTTCGGCTCTATTCGTTCCGTGAAACTTCATAAACAAAAGAAGGTACGTGCAGTGCCCTTTCTTTGGTCGTAACTTTCTCAAGTTAACTTTCACTTTATTGCACAGTCATCGGGCGAAAAGGCAGACACAATGACTAAGAAGGATGCCATGTACTTCCCATTGATAGCGTCAGTGGCCCTCTTCGGTCTGTACATGTTCTTCAAGATATTCCAGAAGGTCCACATCAACTTGTTGCTGACTGGTTACTTCTTTGTGTTGGGCGTGATTGCGCTCGCCCACCTGCTTAGCCCAGTGATCAACTCGCTGATGCCCGCCGCCGTGCCAAAGGTGCCATTCCACATTCATTTCACCAAGGGTGAAGGCAAGCAGAAGGAAGATATCATCAACTACAAATTCTCCACACATGATATTGTCTGCCTGGTTATCTCCTCGGTTATCGGTGTATGGTATCTGCTCAAGAAGCACTGGATTGCCAACAACATGTTTGGTCTGGCGTTTGCCATTAATGGAGTCGAAATGCTGCACTTGAACAACTTTGTAACTGGCGTGATCCTGCTGAGTGGCCTGTTCTTCTACGACATCTTCTGGGTGTTCGGCACCAACGTCATGGTCACCGTGGCCAAAAGCTTTGAGGCTCCCATTAAGCTAGTCTTCCCCCAGGATATCCTTGATAATGGCGTTAATGCTTCGAACTTCGCCATGCTGGGCCTTGGTGATATTGTCATACCTGGCATATTCATTGCCCTGCTGCTCCGTTTCGATGACAGCAAGAAGAGGAAGACACGCATCTACTTCTACTCTGCACTGGCTGCCTACTTCCTAGGTCTTCTAGCCACGATCTTCGTAATGCATGTCTTCAAGCATGCTCAGCCTGCACTTCTCTATCTAGTACCCGCCTGCATGGGAACACCTCTGCTAGTGGCCCTTATCCGAGGCGAGCTGAAAGTACTCTTTGCGTAAGTTTCATCGAGTTTAATTTACTGTCAAAGTATTGACATTCAGTCTATTCCTTTCGAACAGGTATGAGGATCACCCCGAGGAAAAGCCTGAGAAGAAGGAGAAAAAGGAGAAGGACGAAAGCGGCAGCAGCAGTAGTAGCAGCAAAAAGAAGGAGTCCAAAAAGGCAAAGTAAATGCCCCAGTCCAATTCCTCTCTCCTCCACTTTAGAACAACTCCCTGCGTACATGTCTTCTATTTTTATTGGCTAAGTAACAATAATAGCACATTTAGTTTCACTTTATATAGTTTATCAGTGCCACCATATTGAATCCATTTAGTCTCTGTGCTGACAGCAACCGCAACTTCCAATCTATAAAAGACGATACTGACCACTATTTTTTTGAGTTAGAAATGTTCCTTCACAAGGCACAAGCACCTTACTGAGTTCGATTAGGTTTATATTAATACAAACTGCTGATCTTTTAAGCCAGAATCAAAAGGCATATAAATGAATTGTAACTAAATTACGTACATACATGTAAGAACAATAAATTGAAATATTCCAGATGTAAGCATAAATACTTATTTTAAGCAAAATTAATTCTCTTCTGTCAATTTGAATTGGCGCCATTGTTCTTTGTGTATTTTCGTATTTAGTTCATACGGCCACACTCTTAAAATCACGAGTATCGATAAATTAATCAGTAGGCTGTATTGCAATTGTGAAAAATTGGATTTTATTTCATTTAAAGTTTCATTTCGGAAGTAAAGGTGACCAGTGCAACTACCAATTTGTTAATGAAGTTAAATAATTATAATTTACACATGAACTAAACTGAAAACGATTGTTCCATACGTACGTCTGAGAGTGGTGTTATCGTTTTACAACAGTTGCGGAACTGTTGCGGTTACTGTAAACACAGCCAAAGCCGTCGAATTGCGCTAAAAATTGTGCGAAAAATTTGTAAAGTATTGCAAATTCTCGTCTTTTTTACATTAAATTATTGGTGTAAGGCTAAGACAATATAGCGGCGAGGTATGTAAGTGTTTTCGTCTCGATTGGCATTGCAGTAATTGCATTTCTAATGGTTGGCAATTTTTCTTCGAACAGACGCGAGCAGCGTGTACAGCGTAGGTAAGAAGCAGAGCGACAGAAAGACAAGGGAAAAGAAAAGCGAAAAGTGGAAACCTCTTGTTAAGACAGCAAATAAACAATATGTCTGGAATTGCTATAACACGTTTGGGCGAGGAACGTAAAGCCTGGCGCAAGGATCATCCATTTGGATTTGTGGCACGTCCGGCGAAAAATCCCGATGGCACACTGAACCTCATGATCTGGGAGTGTGCTATTCCCGGCAAAAAGTCGACACCATGGGAGGGTGGTCTCTACAAGTTGCGCATGATCTTCAAGGACGACTACCCGACATCACCGCCCAAGTGTAAGTTCGAACCGCCACTCTTCCATCCCAATGTTTACCCCTCGGGCACCGTCTGTCTCTCGCTGCTAGACGAGGAGAAGGATTGGCGTCCAGCCATCACAATCAAACAGATTTTGCTGGGCATACAGGATCTGCTCAATGAACCCAACATCAAGGATCCGGCCCAGGCCGAGGCGTACACCATCTACTGTCAGAATCGCTTGGAGTACGAGAAGCGTGTGCGAGCTCAGGCGCGTGCTATGGCTGCCACCGAATAAATAAGAACCAACAGCAACAATTACTACTACTACACTAACAATAACAACAGCCGATAAACACAGACACACATCCACACACACACACACACTTGAAGATAGCAAACGTTTAGGAGAGCATGCTGCATCTTATTACAAATAAAATTTTAATACTTAAGTTGATATAAACACAATTGAAACGAAATATGATATAACACATTGTAAATTCGGTTTGTACTAATTATAATTTAATATGCTGGTGTATTCATATTTTATAATTACATATAATATCGAATTTTGTAAACTCAACAGCACTGTAATAATGAAAGACGACGTATTTGTTTCAATAAATTCATATATCTGCATCACTTGTACGTCACAATAAACGGTGACGTCATTTATATATATATTATATATATATATATGTATATAATATACAATTGTATATAATATAGTATATAATATACAATAGTATATAATATAGTATATAATATACAATAGTATATAATATAGTATATAATATACAATAGTATATAATATAGTATATAATATACAATAGTATATAATATAGTATATAATATACAATAGTATATAATATAGTATATAATATACAATAGTATATAATATAGTATATAATATACAATAGTATATAATATAGTATATAATATACAATAGTATATAATATACAATAGTATATAGTGCTTAGCACATAGTACATATAGTTGCTGTGGTTGTTGTAGCTCGAAATTTGTTGTAAGCAAAACCCAAATCGTATGCAGCCACCAGCTGAAGTAACAGGCGAACAGAAATGAGTAGCAGGCAACTCAAAAAAAAAGCGCGCCCGAAAGTATGCCCCACTTTATTTACACTCTGCGCGGGTCAATTTAAATTGCCTAACGTCGCCCTAGTACACCAGCAGCAGAAGGTTACCTGAAAGTATGCAATGAAAACGCATCCAAAGAAATGAATGAAATTTTGGTTGAATTTTGAAAATCCTTAATAACTCCGTTGTTTGAAGGACGATTTGGATGTCCTTTGGCCAGTTTGTAGTCCTTAATAATCCGCGTCCGTTGCCACTAGTTTCGACAGGATCAGACAGGATACGGCGGAGTTATAGCGATTTTTCTCTAAACAAAAAAGTCCTGCTAACTCGGCTCCCTGAAGGACCTTCGTCCTTTTGATTACAGATTATGATTCTAGAACACAAGCCGCATCTTCCTGCCAAAGGACATCGTCCTAGCTCCTTAAATGGCCAAGTTATCGCTGTTTTTGTGTTTTGGTGGCCAAAAGTGCATGCCTACCCCTGCAATTTTTTGCCATGAAAATCGAATGAAAAAAAATATTTTTTTTTCAATTTTTTTAGTTAAATTTTAGTTTATTTTGAATAAATTAATTAGTTTTTACTGTCGCAAACTCTTAATAAGCAAAATTTATTTAATTTACACTGTTTTTCATAGTTTAAAGTTATGCGCATGCTTACATACCATACATTACATGCCATACATTTACATACATACATTACATGCCATACATTTACATACATACATTACATGCCATACATTTACATTATATTTGTTTTAATTAGAGCATTATCGACATATATGTATTGGATCTATAGGATTATTAACCGCTTAAACCAAATATGGAACTGCCTGGAGCGTTGGTGGACGTGACGTCTGTTGGACGTGGGCTGAGGAGATTCTCCGGGAATACTTTCGATACTGTGGCGGTTGTAGCTGCGTATCCTGCTGTGGCTACAGTTTTAGAAGCACTTGTAGTACCATTCCAGCTGCTTGCGTTGCGCCTCCCACATCAACTGGCTCTCTCAAATGGCCGCCTCCTGCAGATTCTCCTTATTCTTCTGCAGCAACAGCAGCTCGCTTGGCGATTGCAGTGGCATGGCAGTGGCCACAGCAGCCGCTATATGATTCGGACTGGGGCTACCGTTGCCCTCTGGTCGCTAGAGCTTGCTCGTGCAGTAGAGACAGAAACGTTTTCACATAGTTGAAGGATATGTCGCAGGTGGAGCAGTCCTTCCTCATGGCTTCGGCGGCGCTTGGAGTGAGCGGCGAATCGGCAACAGATAGCGGCAGCAAAGAAGATCCATGGCCTGATCCAATGGCTTAATGTGGCTGTGGTGCGTGCCAATGGGAGACTTTTTCTCATGCACCAGACTCAATGTAGCATTTGCTTTTAGTTGCTGCTGCGGTAGTGGAAGATCCAGTGGCTTCGATTTGATGTCAAAACTAAGGGCAAATCAAGGAAAGATTAGTCTATGAATTTTATGAGGAGAGATCAGATTACCTGCCGGTCTCATGCTAACCATTTACCAGGCCTATGGCTGTGTGCGTATTTCCTTTCAGCTCACGTGATTCTGGTGAAATCGAGGACGAACAGAGATCACCGGGGTGGTCTCAACATTGAAATTCCTGCAGTTGCTTCCACTGGTAGCTGTTGCACCCAGAGTCAGCCATCTTCCAATCGCCATTTATATTCCATTACTCTGCAGCACACTTACTGCGCATGCAACTATATATACACTCCCAGCGCAGTCCTGTCGGCATACAGTTGAGCCAAATAACTGTACAGTGAGACTCCACAGGGGTCAGAAATATATACATATGTACACAATACCACAGAGTGCAATTGCACTATTTTTCGCACTTGATTTATTCTTTTTCACAGTTGTTGCATATAATACATAACAAAAAACAAAACAAAAACACCGCTAACTATTATTTTCATGCTATTCCAAGCGCCAGCCACATTCACTTACAATAAATCTTATTGCGCAATGCGCATGCAGCTATGTACATACATACATACATATGTACTTTTCACATTCAACTGCATTGAAAAAAGACACTCTCAGGTGGCAAATATTGTTTTCTTGTTGCATTTATTAATTTTCACATTGAGCTTATTAGCAACACTTGACTTACTCTTTTTCAAGATATTACAATTACACCATCACAAAACACAAGAAAAAAACGCCGGCAAAATGACACAACCTACCACGAGGCCTAGAGCGGAAAAAGAGAAAGAATGAGAAAGAATCGATGGCACTATCGATTATTTCGTGTTTTGGATGAACATCGATTATTCTGGGCCCATCGATTGTTTCCAGCTCTAGAAAGAGAATAGCGAAATCTGCTTGCAACAAGTCCGTGCGTTCCGGTGCGAACGCGAACAATTTCGTGCGTTCCGGTGAGCACGCGAACTCAAGCATGTCCGCGAGTTGTTGTTGGTCGAACGAAAAAGGTAAACAAGGTAAGTTGCATCGAGCATCGGCATACAGTTGAGCCAAACAACTGTACATACATATGTACATAATACCACAAAGTGCAATAGCACTATTTTTCACACTTGATTTATTCTTTTTCACAGTTGTTGCATATAATACATAACAAAAAACAAAATAAAACACCGGTAACTATTATTTTCAAGCTATTCCAAGCGCCAGCCACATTCACTTACAACAAATCTTATTGCGCAATGCGCATGCAGCTATGTACATACATACATACATATGTACTTTTCACATTCAACTGCATTGAAAAAAGACACTCTCAGCTGGCAAATATTGTTTTCTTGTTGCATTTGTTAATTTTCACATTACTTGAGCTTATTAGCAACACTTGACTTATTCTTTTTCAAGATATTACAATTACACCATCACAAAACACAAGAAAAAAACGCCGGCAAAATTACACAACCTACCACGAGGCCTAAAGCTGAAAAAGAGAAAGAATGGGAAAGAATCGATAGCACTATCGATTGTTTCGGGTTTTGGGTGAACATCGATTATTTTGGGCCCCATCGATTGTTTCCTGCCCTAGAAAGAAAACTAATAGCGAAATTTTTTGCCATGAAAATCGAATGAAAAAAAAAATTTTTTTATAATTTTTTTATTTCAATTTTAGTTTATTTTGAATAAATTAATTAGTTTTTATTGTCGCACACTCTTAATAAATACAATATATTTAATTTACACAGTTTTTCATAGTTTATAGTTATGCGCATGCTTACATGCGATACATTTACATTATACTTGCTCTATATTTTTATAGTATTATCGACGTATATTGGATCTATAGGATTATTAACCGTTTAAACCAAATATGGAACTGCCTGGAGTGTTGGTGGTATGTCTAGATACAATGCTATATCTAGGATCTACAAGATATATAGTATAGCGAAAACTTTTAGTTTCTTGCACTCGAATGTGGTTTCTCTCTCTCTCTATGTGGTAAGCTTTGGCATGCATTATATGTCATGATTTCTACACTCTATATTTATGTGTATCTATGTCTTTAGGTTCTGTATAATAATCTATATGTGTTTGAGAGCTGTCGAACTATCTTATACTCTGTTCCGGCCTGACGTCTATTGGAAGTGGGCTGAGGAGATTCTCCGGGAATACTTTCGATACTGTGGCGGTTGTAGCTGCGTGTCCTGCTGTGGCTACAGTTTTAGAAGCACTTGTAGTACCATTCCAGCTGCTTGCGTTGCGCCTCCCACATCAACTGGCTCTCTCAAATGGCCGCCTCCTGCAGATTCTCCTTATTCTTCTGCAGCAAGAGCAGCTCGCTTGGCGATTGCAGTGGCATGGCAGTGGCCACAGCAGCAGCTATATGATTCGGACTGGGGCTATCGTTGCCCTCTGGGCGCTGCAGCTTGCTCTTGCAGTAGAATTGCTTGTGAGCCAGAAATGTTTTCACATAGTTGAAGGATATGTCACAGGTGGAGCAGTACTTCTTCATGGCTTCAGCGGCGCTTGGAGTCAGCGGCGAATTGGTAACTGGTGGCGGCGGCAACGGAGGTGACACATCGATGCCCAGATCCAATGGCTCCGACTTGATGTGGCTGTGGGGTGTGCCAATGGGAGAGTTGTTGTTCTCATGCACCAGACTCAATGTGGCATTTGCTGTTGCTTGTTGCTGCTGCGGCAGTGGATGATCTAGTGGCTCCGATTTGATGTGGAAACTAAGCAGATCGAGAAAGGATTAGACTATGTGTGGTTTGAAGAAACGACATCACTTACCTGCCGGCCTCACGCTCGCCATTTACCAGGCCCATGTCTGTGTGCGTATTGCCTTCCAGCTCACGCGATTCTGGTGAAATCGAGGGCGAACTGATGGGCACATGTGGATGCAGTAGCTTCATGTGGCGCAGCTGAAGAAAAAGTAAGTAACTTATTATCATCTATTTTACTACATTTGAAAATGATAATAATAAGAAAGTCCGCCAAAAATTAAGTTGAATGATTTGGATTCAGACTCACCACATTGCCCTTGTAGGTGGAGGCATAGTTGCAATAGTCGCAGTTGAATATCTGTGGCGGATGCTGCTGCTGCGGCTGCTGTTCCAGTTGCTCCTCTGCTCTGCCCAGGCCGGGCAATTCCAATGAGAGTGGCGGCGGAACAACTGCAACAGCCGTGGGTTCCTCCTCGAAGATGCAGGTCATGTAGTGCTCCTCATTGACATCCGCTGTCTTCTTGTCGAAGTGGGTGCGTATGTGGGTGCGCATGCCACGCAGCGTGTTGCCCTTGTACTGGCAGATACTGCAGCGGAAGGCCTTCACCGTGCCATGCAGTTCCATGTGCTTGCGTGCCAAGGCAGCAGTGGGACTCACCACGCCACAGACGGGGCACTTGTTGACGCTATTCGAGTTTGGGGTGCAGGCGGCGCTGGCTGTTGAGGGCGTGGTGGGCAGCGGGGCACAGACTACACCAGGCTCATGCAGTGTCTTGCACTTGCCGCACTTCTCCTTGGGCAGAGTCAGCAGAGGTGCTGCAGTGGCTGTGGTATCTGGTGTGGCTGTAGCTGCAGCCACCTGTGCTCCTCCCTTGGGGCAGTAGTAGTTCTGATGGGCACGCAGATTGT
Organism: Liodrosophila aerea; assembly: GCA_035045005.1. Lineage (NCBI taxonomy): Eukaryota > Metazoa > Arthropoda > Insecta > Diptera > Drosophilidae > Liodrosophila > Liodrosophila aerea. Next base: position 803,436 of record JAWNNL010000650.1, read on the forward strand.
CCAGCGAGGTGTACTTAATGCCACAGGCGGCACAGATGAGTTGTTGATAGGCCACCGGAGTAGTCTCCACATTGGCATTGTTGGAGTTGCCGCCAGCGGCAGCTGTTGCTCCCGTTGGAGAACTACTGCTCTTTGCGTCCGCATCGCCCGTATCCTGATTTCTGGCGGAGCAGTAGTGCTGCTTGTGGGCCAAGTAGTTCTCATACTTGCAGAAGACTATGTTGCACTCCTTGCACTTGGAAACGCCCTGCTTCACGTAGATCTGGGGTTGAGCAGCAGCAGCGGCCGGTGGTGCTGCATTCGCTGCCGCTGCGCTGCTGCTGCCGGCGACTGCAGCAGCTGCAGCTGCCGCCAGCTTAAGTGCCAGCTCCGGATTTGTCTTGGCCAGCAGCGACTCGGTCAGTGCAAAGTCAGCGGGAAGCATGGAGCGCAGTGGTGGCAGATTCTCCAGCAGTTGTGGCACGCTCACTGCCAGCGCTGGAGGCGACATGGAGGCAGCGCTGCCAGCGCCAGAGCTTCTTGGACTCACTGCACGGCGCTTGGGAGAGGGACTCATTGAGGGGCTGCTGGGCAGCGAGGGAGCGCACACAATCTGCTCCGGGGTGACGCTGCCGCCACTATCCACATTTTCCTTGCCCACCGCCAGCAACGCCTCCTCCGCCTCCAGAAGTGCGGCTGCAGAGCGCACAAGACGCTGACGCTGTAGCAGAGCCGATATGGGTGAACGTCGCAAGGAGAGATCCAATGGAGTGGTTTCGCTAGGGATGGGAAAATGGAGATTAATTGAGTCTGTCCATCTCTACTCACTCTCTACTCACCGTTGTCCCGTGGCCTCCTTACGCTTCGGCTCCGGCGGACTGCTCTTCGTCTCCGCTTCGACAACATTGGAGTTAGCGGCAGTTGGACGATCTGGTTCCAGCGCTGGAATGCTTGGTAATGGTGTGGGCGTAGCTGTGGGCGTCGCATTACCTGTCAATGCATTTATATTAAGAGCGGTGGCCAGGGGCTTGAGGGCGCCATTGTCGAGCGTGAAGCAGGTGGACTCCGGATTAACTATGCCCGATGTCGAGGTTGTGCTGTGCGGGAGTAGAAAAGGGAGATTAAACCATCGGTAATACTATAAAGTTGAGTCTACAAGGCTGTGACAAATAAACGAGTGTTTTAGTCTTGAATCAGATTCGAAATATCCAATACTAATAAGATAAATCTCAGTCTTAAACTAATCCTGGCCTAAGATTAGATTAACAACGGGTAGAGAGAAAACATTGATATTCATATGTGGAAGAATATCACATAGAATATCATATTACAATAGATATCGACTATATCGATATCCATTCCCATTTAAATCGTATCTTTATCGATAGTATCGCATGATGCTACTCACAGTGGTCCTGGTATCAGGCTAGCTGCCCTTATCAGCGAGCAGGGCACAATGATGATGGGATTGGTGGGCAGCGCCAGGAAGGGCTGAGGTGGCGCCACCTGTAGTGAGGCAGCGGCGGCTGCAGCTGCTGCTGCTGCAGCAGCAACCATTGCCGGCGTGGGCGTCTTGTTGCGTGTCTGAGGTGAGTGCTTGCCGGGAGCACTGACACCGACAGCGGCAGTTGTGCCGGCAGAAGCGACATTCCCTGGCAGGGAGGCGGTCTCCGACTTGGGGGTGAGCTGGCCATCGCTGCGGCGGGAACTGCAGTAGTGCTGCTTGTGGGCGCGATAGGTTTTGATATTGTTGAAACGGATATCACAGTCGCTGCAGTAGCGATCGATTTGCTGTGGAGGAGGCGGAGAAAGAGTTGGATGAGTTGAGGGAGTGTAGAGCAGGGAATGGGGCAACACACTACTACTCACTTGACTAGAGCTCTCCTCCACACCAGCTGCTGCAGCGGGCACACCATTGGCTGTGAGGCTGGCGAGATTGGGCAGACTGGACAGACTGGAGGCGGGCGAGGTCTGATGCATGCGCATGTGCCGGTTGAGGGAGACCTTCTTGTCCGCACTGTAGGAGCACTGGGTACAGGCATACTGCTTCCCAATGCGTGCCACCTTGGCTGGAGGTTCCGTGCTGTTGCTGTTGGTGCTGGCCGAGCCGGAGACAGAGGCAGAGGAAGAGCTGCCTCCCAGTTTATCGCCGGCATTTGCCTCCTCCTCCGTCTCCTTGTTGCGATGCGAGCAGTAGTAGGCCTGATGCGCCTCCAGCGTTGAGGGTGAGCTGAAGGCAATGCTACAGGGCAAGCACATAAAGCGTGCCGGCTTCATCATTGGTTCCACCAGGCTACTGGCATCTGGCTGCTCCGGCTTGATCAGCTGCGGTGGTGGCGCCAGCAGACGTGCCTCCGTCAGATTGAGCTCCTTGGCATCTGGTTTCAGTGCCGGATCAGAGGCAAGCAGCGCATTCAGACGCAGCTTGGGCAGCACAGCAATGGGCGTGGGTGTGGGCGTCGTCGGCGGACTGGGCGTGGCTGCAGCTGAGGGTGGCGTAGCCGGCTGATCCAGCAGCTCCACCTTGGGCACCAGATCAGGTGTTGGACTGTGCGGTGGCGTTGTCGAGGAGTTGTCCACCTGGTGCTGCTCCTGCTCCTCGACCATATCCTGGTCCATGTCAGTCTCCACGGGTTGCTCTGTAGTATTGCTAGCTGGATTATCATCCAGCTCCTGCTCAAGTTGGTCCTCGAACTGCTGCTGCTGCTCCTTCTCCTCACTCAGCTCTTGAGCGCCTAATTCTTTGGAATCTGTAAAGAAATAGAGGAAAAAAGTATTATATGACTTGTAGAGGTTTTTCTTTTCTTTAAGTTAACATCGGGAATATTTTCTGTTGCTTTCCTTAACTCCATCTTTCTTTTATTTGCATTTAATTGGAGTTTGCAATTTGAAATCTGTTTTTCACTTAGCTAAGTTGCACTCAGCCACGCGGTTCACTGTCTATGCTCGATGCGACTGCGCCTTGTTTACGTTTTCTACCGCTTTGAGCGAAACGACTTGAGTGGCGAACGTGTATGAGCTCTCTACTGCGCAGTTTGCAATCGAACATCAAGCTTCGAACATCGCCTTGATGTATGAGAGCATTGTTGCCATTTTAGCTTATTTCAAGCTAGATTTAGCATATTTTAAAATGAAATAGCTTGAAAAATACTTGAAATGCATATAGCTTAAAATCTGGCTTATTTCAAATTTAATTTAGCTAATTTCGGCTTAAAAAAAATTTATAACAAAACATGTTTTGTTTTTCGATTGTATTATAATTTTTGGTTATTTTTATCGATAATTTGGACAAAAGTCATATTTGTTGTTGGTATTTTAATAATAATCGTTAGCAAGTTTCGGTCACAATGTTTTGATGTACAAGGATGCTGGTCAAAACAAAGCTTTCGAGCAACTGGCGTTATTTGCTTTGCATATACTTTCACTGCCATGGTCGAATGCTGCGGTTGAGAGGGTATTCAGCCAAATGAACATCGTAAAAACAAAATTGCGCAACAAAATGTGTTCAAAAAGCTTGAACGCAATATTAAGAATAAGGTTTGTTTATGAAATTTTAAATTATTTAAAATATACTAAGTATTTTTTTTTTAATGTTATAGATATGGACTGCGACGTCATGGGAAATGTTGCCATGACTACCAACTTCCAACGAAATACCTCGCTTTAGTTCAATCATCCCCCAAATATATGGAATCTAATGATGAAGTTGATGAAATTATTTCTTTACTATAATAGTTATATAAATATCATATCAATATCGTATCAATAAAAGTAAAAAATCAACTACTTTAATGTTTTCCATGGTTAGCTTATTTTTAGCTTTTTTTTTTAATTTTTAGCTTATTCTAGCTTATTTTTTTCTTCAATCTAGCTTATTTTATCTCTCAAAATCTGGCAGCACTGTATGAGAGTCCAACAAGTCTTTGAGAATTGGAAATCATGTTATTATTCTTTGTTTAAAGTTCAATAACACCAAATCTTTGATTCCAATTGTTGTTTTGTTTCATAGACAAGCAGAGTTAAACTTCTACTTACAGCGTATCTGCAGAATGTATAAACTGCTGCTGCATTCAATTATGACGTTCACTAACTATGCTCGATGCGATTGCGTCTGGTTTTAGTTATATGGCTTGTAGAGTTTTCTGTTTGATTTGAGTTAACATTGTGAATATTTTCTTTTGCTTTCCTTAACTCCATCCTCCTTTTATTTGCATTTAATTTGAGTTTGCAATTTCAAATCTGTTTTTCACTTAGCTAAAGTTGCACTCAGCCATGCGGTTCACTGTCTATGCTCGATGCGACTGCGCCTTGTTTACGTTTTCTACCGCTTTGAGTGAAACGACTTGGGTGGCGAACGTGTATGAGCTCTCTGCTGCTCACCGGTGCCAATCGAACATCGAGCTTCGAACATCGCTTTGAAGAGTGAGAGTCCAACAAAGCCTTGAGTATTGGAAATCATGTTACATATCAGAGAACGGCTTCCGTTGAGCGAAAAAATGTTCATACACGCTCAATACCCGAATAATCAGCCCATTCGGCTCAAGTGCTCAAAATGGCATTCGTATATGTTTTCGCTCTTGAGTTAAAATCACTCAATAGCGTTAAATTCGTTTGCTTGCTGAGTTTATTCATGATTTTCGCTCAATGCTGTGTTTCGCTCAGCGACTGGAATTGAGTAAAAACTTTTGCATCTGAGCTGACTCAAAAAAAAAGTGAGTTTTGCAGTTCTCTGTTACATATATTACTTCTTAAGAGTTCAACAAATAGTAGAACTTTGATCCCAACTGTTATGTTTGAAGCAGAGTTAAACTACTATTTACAGGGTATCTGCTGCTGCTGCTCATTGTGTCAAATGTGGCTGAGAGTTTAGCAATTATTATCGAACAAATTGTCAGCGATGCGAGTCGAGTGAAGGCGACAGCGTTGCAGCTGTGAAAACAATGCGACAATGTCCAAGTTGCAACTGGACAAGCGGAGGAGCGGAGTAAGGGGAGTGGAGTTGGAAGAAGTTGCCGGGTTGCTGGTTGTGGAGGTTGTCGACCATTTGGCTCTTTGGCTTGAGCTTTTATCCGGCTAACGCATCTGAACTCTGTCGGATTACGTGGAAAACATGGCGAGTGGAAAAGCGCATGGTGGTCAGAGCGAGTGTGTGGTGTGTGGTGTGTAGTGTGTGTAGTGCTCCTTGGCACACACAGTGTACAGTTGATGATTAGAGCTGGGCCTCTGCTCTGACATCTGATTTGTTTTTGGGCACAAAATATTATAACGACCAGCGATGCAGAGGATAAGCCGAGGCCGTGGCAGGAAGAGACAGAGGCAGAGACAGACAGGCTAACATGACTTTGGCTCTCAATAGATATGACGGCAGAGATAAGCGCAGAGCAGAGGACTCTGTGGTCAGTGGATTGTGTGGAGTGGAGAGAGAGTCGGCCTACCATTTGCATTACCATTTTGGCTACTCGTGCGGGCCGCCAGTGCGCGTTGAACTGTCAATTGTGGGCTATTGAAATGTCAGCAGCCCAACTGCTGTTGCTGCTGCTTGTTCTTGTTCTTGCTGCAACTGTGTGGCAAGTATGTTGCCTAAGTCTTTTGATGGGCGAGATGTTTTGTGCAATGTTCTGCTGGCTCTGGCCCTAATTGCCGTGTCGATTTTCACGAATTCACACAAGAGTTGCACGTGAACAATCATCGATCGATCGGCTCGACTCGACTCGGGCATCTCTGTCTCTCGCAGCTCGCTCGCACTCTCGCTCTCTCTGCGGAATTCCTGCGCATTCTGCTTATTTGTAAGATATTTATTGCCTTCGATTGGCGCGCGATAAGCAGCACACGTAAAGTGTTGCCACCACTGGAGAGAGTAACAATGGGCTGAAGCTGCTTGAAGTTGGCTGCGATTGAGGATTAGCTGCGTCATTTTTATTGTTGTTGCTGCCTCTCGCATCGACGATCGTTTGTTTAGCCATTTCGTAACGTTACGCCGCCTCACACACACACACACACTCGCACACTCGCACACTCGCACACTCACACACACACACACACAGACACACGCAGCTTGCCAACGCCAACAATTGTTTATCAATTTGTTAAATCAGCCGCAGCCGCCGTGGCCGTTGCAGTTGCGATCGATCGTCGCCGATAAGAGCACACCAGCAACAACAACAACAACAGGCAGCAACAACAGGCAGCAGAGCGTGGGCAAGAGAGACAGGGGGAGGGGAGAGCGGTGGGGTCTGTTGCGGGGGCTCACTTTATCAGCCGGCAGATTATTGTTGCTGGTTTCTCACTTGGCAGCAGCAGCATTGTTGCTGTTGCTGTTGCCGCTGCTGTTGCTGTTGTTGCTGCTGCAGTTGCACTTGGTGGGCGTTGTATTGCAGCCATAAACAATCGAGCAATTTGGCTCGCAAAGGGGGAGAGACTTGGGGGTAGCGGGAGCCAAGCGTGCAGCTGCAGGGAGGCACAGGCGACCCTTTGTTCATTTGTCGCTGGGCCCTCAACGGCTGGACCGCCGTCGCTGCTAATCGCTGCCAGCAGAAGGTCAGTTAACCCGAAAAAAACACACTTAGTGCATACACTGTGAGAAACACGAACTCCAACTGGAAGGCAGCCCAGTAAAGTGGCCTTGGCTTCACTAAAAATGATCGAGATTATCGTTGAAGATGCGAAGAAGAAGTTGGCAGTTGTGCGCGTTTTTAAACGCGTCAAAACTACAGTCAGTAGAAGGTTGCAAACGTTACTTTTTCATAGAAATCTCAGCAGAAAACTGGGATACTCCAAGCTGGTAGTTCAACTCATAGTGTGAATGTGAGAAGTAATGTGAGAAGGCATAAATACAACCAGGTTTTCAGCGGGAAAGACCTGAAGACAAAGTTAGACTGGAATATTGAAGTTTGATTTTAACGCGTTTTTAATCGCCTCAAAACTACAGTCAGCAAATGGCTGCAAAGATGACTCTTTCACAGAAAACTGGGATAATCTCAGCTGGAATTGCCACTCTCCAGCTTTACCTTATCTTTTTCGTTAAATATTTTTCTCAGTGTGCCTGTCTGCTCGCAGCTTATTTTTGGGCTGCATCGATCTTGATCTAGCTCCGACTGAGGCTGAGACTGTGACTGTGGCTGTGGCATACCAGACGCTGCTCTGCCTCCGTCTGCCTAGATGGCCATGACGACGCCAGTTGGTCTGGCCGGGCTAGGCCTAGAGTCTAGAGTCTGGGTTGCCAGACGGTTGCCAAAGGGGCGTATGCGTAATGGGCGGGGGCGTGTTAAGAGCCTCGTTTTGCATGCTTATTACTGTTGTGGACGGGGGAAGGGAGTTAGTGCGGAGGGGGAGCAGCTAAAGCTGTTTATAATTAAACAAATGTAGCCAAACGGGCAGCGAGTGGAGGCAAACAAATTGAAAAACGTGAGCCAGAGTTGCCAAGCTGCCAAGTGGCTGCAGGCTGATAACGAAAATCTTCATTTTCGCGCGAAAATGTTGCCACCTTGTGTTGCAGGCAGCGTGGCAACTGTGGCAGCAATCAACGCCATCAGCAGCCAATGCAACTTGCGACTCCACTTGGAGTTGGAGTTGGAGTGGAAGTCGACCCCAGTCGATCCAAGTGGCAGGGCTTATCAATTGTTATTAATCAAAAAAGGCAGCAAAACAAATGCAGAGAGCACAAAAACAGCAATTCGCCAATTCTCCAATTCACTGAGAGATTCGTTCGCGGTGCGGCCAACATTTCATTTCACACTTTAGCTCTAACCTTGGCTCCAACTCTCAACGCTCGACTCCCGACTCCCGACTCTCGACTCTGGGCAGCATCTTTGGAGTTAAACCCGTGCAAATAATCAACATTCTCATATCTTTTGGGGGGGTTTCGCACAGCGCTATTCGTGATTTACTCGCCGAGTTCTTGCCTTTATTTTTTATTTTTCAGCACCTCCTTAGCGCTATGGGAAACGGATGAAATTCTTTGATCGTTGCGATAACCAATTTGGTTTCTCAGTTACTTATTTGGCCCTCTTATGTGCTCAGAATGCGCAAATCAAAGCATGTACGAGTATTTCAACAAGCTCAAGCATTTCATGGCGCCCGAGCAGGGACCGCAGAAGAAGCGTGTGCAGGTAGGTACAAAGCGTTTCTTCTGGGGGCCCTTTTGTATGTGCCTTAAGGTACGAGGTAAGGCATTTTCAAATTAATTCTATGCATGCTTAGAAATTCAAAGTGCTGCCTGGCGACCGAGCAGGGACTGAGGTATTTATTTACCTAATGTCAAAAATCAATAAATGCACTTGAGATATTGCACATTTTAGTTATAAATTGAGAAGAAGAGTAAATTCGGGTTGCAGATTCTATCCGAATGCTACAATTGTCTTTAGATAAAACCAATTTTCCTGTATTGCAGTTTTATATTTTCCTTCGACTTGGCTTCTAAGCTCAGAGTTCACTCTGAGGAACTAATTTAGCGCACGTTGCATTCGAGTTGCAGATTGTCGCTGGGAAACAGCAACAGAAAACATCGACTACTACGGGTTAGCCATGTGTACTCTATCTGTAATCTATAGAACCCGAATACAAACCAAACCAAGCCAAATAAAAAAGAGACTGAGTCTGAGTCTGAGTCTGAGGCGGACGGACATTGGCAAGGACTGTAGTCAATTCCTCGAAATCAAGCGAGTCTCAAACTCTTTTTTGATGTCTTAATTAAAAAACGTGCAAATGATGCCAGAGTGAGGGCAGAGGGAGGCGCTGAGGGGAGGTGAAGGGCTGGGGTCTGGTTCGCTCTCTGTGCACAGAGTTCAATGTTGAGCAATTGATGCAACTGTTGAGATGTGTTGCTGCTGTTGCTGCTGCTGTTGTTGTTGCTGCCGCACGGCATGCTGATAAGGCAGTGGTGGGGGCAGCAGGGGGAGGGGCAGAGGGGCAAGAAATTGTCGCAGTACTTGAAAATTTCGTGTGAGCACGCTCAGCGTCGGCCCAGCGCTTGATCGCTTAATCAGCAGCAGCAGCAGCAGCAACAGCAACCGCTACAGCAGCAACAGTTGTCGTCTGTTGCACACGCACACACACACACTCTCACACACACATTCGTCTTGATCAATTGCAATCTTTAGTTTTTGTTGCTGTAGTTTTTTTTTTCAGCTGTTGCTGTTGCTCCCACAATCTCATATGTGTTGCTGCTGTTGCCGTGCAGCGCGAGCAACTGTTGCACAAATTTAAATTGACCCAAGTGCAAGTTTGAATGTTGCTAATCTAAAATCGCAGCGAGCGACTGCTGTTGCCGTTGCCATGGCCATGTTGCTGTTGCTATTGCTAGTAGCTACAGGCAGCAGCAACATGTTGCTGGCAGTCTCATAATTTGCGTTTATTAAACATAGACGATGCTCATTTGCATAAAGCGCTGCGCTTGTTGTCGATTAACATCGCAGCCAATGTTGCTGCTGCTACATCGGCAACAATTGCTGCAGCAGCAACAGCAGCCAATAGCAACATTTGCAATTGCTGTAAACAAATCACGCTTCCAGCAGATCAATCAAAAAGCATTTCAGCAACTCACATTGCTGACAATTCAATTGCAATTGCTGCCGTTTGCCCTACCTAACAACAGCAATCCCTTCCATTAGACACGACAGCAACATGTTGCTGCAGGCAGCACTGAGACAAGCTTGCCCTGCTTTACTCTTACAACAAATTCGTGCGGGCCCCCCGACCACGCCCACCACCACCACCAACACCGACCGCCCACTGGGAGAGAGCAACAGTTGTTGTTGCAACAGTATTGCTGTTGCTGGAAGTCGTGTTGCTCGTATTGTGTTAACTTCATCGTTTCTCTGTTTTTGATGACTTTGATGAGTTTATCAAACACGACACTACGAGGGGTAGAAGAAGGTAGTCGAGAGTAGGGAGAGGCGAAGAGGAAGAGACAGTGGCAACTATAGAGTCCAGTTATGTCGCATGCCACATTGAAGAGGCAAGAAGTTTGCTGCAAGCTGTGTGAATTACGCGCCAAAAACGAAATGAAATAAGCGGCAAAGGTGCAAGAAAAAGTACACTGTAAAAAAGTTACAACTAAAATGTAAACTATAATACTGTAACTCTCTTAGGCGCACACTCAGGCGAGGCGAGTGTTTGCTTAAGAGAATGCGCATTAATACAACTAAAACAATTTGAATGTTCTCCAGGAGTGTACTTTTAAAGAGAGTAGTAGGCCGTCTAAGAGAGGTTTTTAACTATAATACTGTAATTCTCTTAGGCGGACACTCAGGCGAGGGGAGTGTTTGCTTAAGAGAATGCGAATTAATACAACTAAAACAATTTCAATATTCTCCAGGAGTGTACTTTTAAAGAGAGTAGCAGGCCGTCTAAGAGAGGTTTTTAATCAAAAATTAATATACCCGCTTATGGAGACACTTCAGGCATATGAGCAGGGCACGGACCGCACACACAGACGCAGCCAAAAAGCAGGCGTCGTTCGTGTTGCTAACAAGATGTGCGCAGGCAACGACAACAGCAGCAGCAACAACAACAGCAGTAACAGCAGCAGCAGCAGCAACAAGCAGTTAAGCAGAACAAAGCCTAAATGCCGACACGCAGGCCACAGTCTCCGTCTTAGGCTTTGTCTCAGTCCACCAATTGGCAACGCAACTTCTGTCTGTGTGTTCGTGCAACGTGGGGCAGCAACGGGCAACGAGCAACGAGTGGAGTGACTAACAAAGCGGCACGCCAGACACATCATTACCTACCAATTAGGCCTCCAAAAAAGTGTGTGTGTGTTCGCAGTTTTTCAGCTTCGCAGTCTTCAGCTCCTCTTGAATACACACTCTCTGCGAGAGGGGGGGAGGGGAGGGGCAGAGGTGTGTTCTACCTGTTTTGCCTACCTGTTGGCTCAACTGCTACCTTGACTGCCTTTTGATGAAGTGCAAAGTGTCTTGCTAACAGCTTGTAATGACTTGCCCCCTCGAATTATGCACAGCACTTAATGAGTCCAAGGAGCAGGCTCTGCACAGGATCAGCCTAACCCAATAACACTAGCCTACAAAGTGCGGTTAACGAAGACAAACTGCGCACTTTGGGCTGAGTAGTTTAGCTTATTATATAAGCAAATGGCATGTATTTTATGCATCATTTCAAGCTCATTGTTCAAGCTGATATCTTGAAGGAAATTTCAATTGAAAACGTTAGTTGAAATATTGGAAACTGTAGAAAAAAGATTTGGAAAGAACGGCTTTGAGAAAAAGCTTAATAAGCAGCTTAAAATTGGATATATTGACAGAACTTTATTATGAGAAATGTTTGTTATTGTAAGTATCCATTGCAGAGCTAGAAAGTTCTATCTATATACGGAAAATTCTTTGTCCTGACAGACTGACTGACTATTCAACAGCGCACAGCTCAAACGGTACGACATAGCAATCTAAATTTTTCGAGAGGTGAGACCTTAAAGGCCCTAGGAATCCCTGTAGGGAAAGAGTAGGCAATAAAATCTACGCCTATTCCAGTGTTAGAAATTTAATTTTGATATTAATAGTTGCTTAGTATATTTAGCTAGTTTAGTCTTTGACTATGTTATTTAAAGCTTTCACAAGGCTATGAAGACTTGCTTAAAGCCTTTCGTTGCTAGCTTAATTTCCTTTAAGCTTCCTCAAGTCACACCTCTCGAAGAGTTTGCCCTAAATGCACAGTCATTTGGCGTTAATCAACACTGAAAGGCGCACACACACACACACGACTGACTCAGCAAATATACCAGTCCGATGTCCATTCAATACAGAAAAGAGTTTGCTGCAATACAATTCGCGTCATGTTGAAGTTTCAGCTCAAAATGACTTTATGTGCTTGCCACAGAATGTGGCAGCGACAACTGTACTCTTACAACGAATTCACATAAATATTTAGCCATTGACATGGGTCACTCTCTGTCCACACAAATGATTTGCAAAGTGAGCAAATCAATCTTCCCCCAGCGCACTTCCTACAAGTGCTACAAGCTCTACAAATGTTGGCTAATTGACAAGTGTCAAGGCAGCATATTCATGGCTAAACGAGTACCCGTTATTCATGCCACTTATTCAACTTGATTCGAGCATTCATTCAAACTGTTATTCAAGCCATTACAAGTTGGACATAACCCGAAAAAAGAATGATGAAAAGTCATATAATGCTCGTCATATCACATAAAAAAATTACAACATAAATCACACACACAAGCACACACATACACACTCATGCACACATTTATTTTTTGGTTATGTATTAAAAATAATATCGTCGTCTGGTCGACAAAGATAAGAAAATTTATCCAAAGGATTGCGTGGTGTTAGGGCCAATACACACACACACACACAGAGCCACTAGAGTGGGGACAGTGACATGTCCTTACTCCTGTTACCCCTCCTCCTACTCCCACTCCCACTCCCACTCCCACTGCTCGCCTCATTTGCTTTGTCTGCGCAACCGCAGGCTCTGCCTCCCCCTCTTGGCATAGGTTTTATGACCAGCCCAAGTCGAAGCCATCATCATCATCATCCTCCTCCTCATCATCATCAGCATCCTTTAGCCTCTGCATCATTCCGCTGTACATCATCTTCATCATCGTTCAAGACAGCAGCAGGCCAGCAGCCAGAACTTAGGCACAGTCAGCGCTGCCTGCGGCGATCTGTGGCCAACGATAAGCCATAGTCTCCCCCTTCCCCACCTCCACCCACTTTCACTGCTTTTCTTTTTTGGCGTATAAATTTCATAAAAAGGATTACGAGCACAGACCAACTGCCGCCTGTGTGTGTGTGTGTGTGTCAATATTTGCCCACACACATGAGTGTGTGTGAGTGTGTGTGTGTGGTGCAACGTTGTGTAATTTATTGTTAAAAAGTATACATTTTATTTACCTCACTCTTTGGGCCCCAAAAAAAGGCAAAGCGTAAAATAAAGTGCAAATAAAACAAGTGAGCGAGCGTACAACAGTAGTGTGTGCTGTTGCTGAGTTACTATTAGACTGCAGACAGAGCAGACATGGCGATATAGAACGAGATATTAAAGTAGTACTTAGGTCAACTAAAGACAGTAATAATAAAGTAATATGAAATGGAAATTTTAATGAAAATCTAAATTAAATTAAAAGTAAATAATGAAATTATAAGTGGATAAGTAAAGAAGAGAAAAAAGCAAGAAGAGACTATCTCTAAGTAATTATCTTTTAAGCTACAGTCCCATTTGCCACGAAACTCATATACCCTATCTTAAGCTAACAGTCTACCGGGCATAATTATGCGCTCCTTTTTTTGAGGCAGCGATATTTGGCCTAAAGATAGCGTATATACATAGTAGTACCACACACACTAGCAAAAGTATGTACACACACACGCACACACCGTTGGCTTGCACTTAATCATAAATAGGAAAAATATGAGCTCAGGCGCCAGGCTCAATTCCAAGCGAAAGTTTCATACAGTGCGTAATGTGATATGAGACATTGTTGCAGTTGTTGTTGCTGTAGACGATGAACGTTTACCGATAAGCAACATCGCGTAATGGATTTTTGTTTTTGTAAACACACCTAGCCCCCCGACCACCCACCGCCCACACCCATACCCAAACCCTGTTTATATGTTGGGTATATAATATTATTTGATGCAGCAGCAACTGTTGTTGCTGTTGTAGCTGCTGCTGCTGCCATTAGCCCGCAGGCACTTGAGCTGCAATATATCCCGCATGCCTGGAGCCAAGCTGCTGCTACACAGTAAAAAAAATGTATATAAAAAATAGGCAAATGATTAATTACATGCCGAAAAGCTATCTAACAATTTGACTCGCTGTCTCGCTGTCTATTTTGGATTGTCATTAAGCCATGGCAAAAAGTACTACTACATATAAAAGGCAACAACAACAGCAGCAGCAACAACAGCAACAGCAGCAACAATAATAAAAAATGATGCCATAGATAAAATGCCATTAGAGAGTGGCGCTCATGTGGGGCCAGCGACAGAGATAAAGCGAAAGAGCAGCGCTGGGCGAGAGGGGCAGGCGGAGTAAGGTAGCTCTCACTTAGCGCCATTAGAAGACACACGACAGCAGCAGCAGCAGCAGCAGCGGCAGCAACAGAGCCAACAGCAACACAAGCCGAGGCCAGCAACAGCATCCAAGCCCTGCGGACTGCAAGTATGCAATTCGACCAGATAAGCCGAAGCATTCATGAATTTCACAGATAAAACCACACACACACACAGGCACACACACACACAGACAGGGAGTGAGATATGCAGCCAGTAGATGCGCTTACACTACATTGCACAGCAGCAACAACAACAGCAACTACAACTACAACAGCAGCAGCAGCAACAGCAAATGAAGAGCGCCAAAAGTGAGCAGCAACAACTACAACAACTGCAGCCTCAGTGGGCGGGCCACCTGCCTCTGATGTAGAATGAAATAGACCACGAGGACGCTGGCAGAGACTAGCACAAGTCAGACAACTGCAGTCGAGAGTGCACGACTTGCAAGTGTAAGAAGTTGATGCATGCAAATAAGTAATATTTGAAGTTTATAATAGCGAAATAAATAGCTAAAATGGTTAATGTTGTTGCAGTTATTATTATCATAACATTAGGAACTAATTAAGTTAGGCTTTACATCAGCTGTAGTAGAGTTGTTGCTAGAGGAAGAGTACGCAAACACACACACAAATCCCGATTCACATACACTGCTCACCTGCACAAGTTATGAGTGCTACCGCACACCACAGCTTCTGTCCGTATACAACGAGAGCAGCCATTGAATGCAGGGTTATCATAGCAACGAGCTTTAAGCTGTATGACAGATGTTCGATGTTTTGTGCGCATAGAACAGAAATGTTGCCATCTTGTGTGAGTTCGTCCGAACATTTTAGTGAATACGACGAACGTAGATGAATCTGTTGCTTTAGCCTACTGATAATGGATGCATAAGTTAAATGTATATATCAACTCTATCTGCAGATTGTTTCTGCTACACTTAGCAGGATGACAACACTGCGCCTATTCACTCATTTTCCAACACTGGCCAGAGTATTTGTCAAACGAGCAAACAGCTCGTTGTAGTGGTCATAGCCTGAACCTGAACAGGTGTCAAGGTATTAGAATTCCAGCGCACAGCAAAAGAGCAAAACAGTTAGAATATAGTAGAGAGTGAGGCCAGCAAGAGAGAGCGGGGGGAAGGGTACGAAGGGAGTACATGGTGACCACTGCATTGAGCAGAGAAGAGGGAGGTGAGGCTGGGAGAAGGTAGGGCGTGGTGTGTGGTTAAAGCAATGTGACTCTACGCTTTGCCATACTTTTTGTGAGCTGTTGCTGCTGTTACTGTTGTTGTTGTAGCTGTTGTTGTTGCTGTTGCTGGCTTTTGGTCTGCAGCGTCGTTGGCATGGAGTGTCAACAGCTAGATAAAGATTAGCGACAGAGACAAACGCCCACTTTTGGCGGCATTTGTTACGCCCACTTGGCCACTCAGTCTCTCTCTTCTTTCGCCCTATCTATCTGTGTGTGTGTGTGTGGCTGAGTGTGTGTGTGTGTGTGTGTGCTGCTGCAAATCTTTCACTGACACAGCACAAAAAGAGAGCACGTGGAGCCATGGGGAGGATTATTAATGATGAATGCTTGAGAAGGCAGCGAAATGGCGTGGAATGTTGAGCTCAGTATACACTCGAAGAAATGGGCTACAAATATAGTGATATGAACTGCTCCGTATACACAGTAAATATTCATTTAGAATGGTTGTCATATTTCAATCAATTCATAAAATTAAAATAAATATCGAATTGTTAAAGAGAAATGAAAAAAATCGAGCAATTATTTAAATGAAACTCTTTTTATCAGTGTAACTAATCTGCAATACCTTAATTTCTTTCAGTGTACTGCCTGAGTTCGCAGCCTGACCAGCCACAAAATGGACAAGTGTAGCATGCCTCTGCCTCATCAACAACCTCATCAGTTTCCCATTCAGTCGAGCAGAGGTGTAGGTAGCCTAAGGCTAAGGGTTGCAGGGGCAGGGGTAGGGCTAGGCTAGGGCAGAGTGTGCCAGGGGGTGCGTTGACATTGCTGATGATTATGAAGTGATATGAAATTGATGCCAATGATGATGCCAGTTAAGTCAAAACACGCACAACTTGACAGCTAGCTCTGCCGGTACTGCTCGTAGGAGGAGGGTGCCAAAAGGGGTGCAGGGTGACTTTTTGGTTTATGCTGTCATTTCCTGAAACTGCCCAAAAAAAGGAGAGACACCACAGAGACAGGGGGTTGACAACTCTGGACAAACTTCGAAAGGGTTCGCATTTGGTTCGAGGTGTCAGAAATATGTAACCGCACTCAGAGCCAGCCGCAGCTTAAGCCAAAGTCAGGGGCAGTGGTTGAGGGAGGCGGTGGAGGGGTTAACTGTTAGCCGACCAATCAACGCATTTCGCTTGGCTTTGCACTGATAAAAATGTTGAAAGAAATTGGTATTATATGAGCAATGGCAGTAAACCCCCTCCTCTCCTCCTCCTTCTCCTCTCTTGGATATGAAAGCAGATTAAATTTTTATTGGCAAAATATCAGCAGCATGCAGACGACAAAACGCGTTGGAGGAGGGGGGCAATTTATTATTGGCATTAACGGGTTATATGTCTGCCTGGGATTTTTGCAACTTCTGACTGCAAACTGATAACGGTATTCGGCTGCTTGGGTCAACTGTAAAAGCGTACTGTACCAATGCCCCGACCCGACACTTACCTCTGCTGTCGACGGTCATCTCTTCTGTGGTATCGGAACAATCACCTGCAAATAGATGAATTCAACTGAGTGTTAGTAAAGTTCAATTTAGTCATTGTGTTTAAGTTATTTTCCTATGAAAATATAGCAGTAAATTCCTGCATTAATCACTCTATTCAATCAGTTTATAGCAGTCTCTCTCTCGACTCTCGGATCGATCGATGTGCAACCCGTGTAACCTGAGCTCAATTATATGATTTCCACTCAGATAACTCGTTAGCTGCAATCCAATCGGATAAATTACTGCATTCGCCCCTTTTCTCTCAACATTTTCAATAGATTCGGTCGAGCTGATAACACTTTGGTTTCCATTGATCCCATTCAAGCGATAGCATCACGGTTTATGGAGAGAAAAAAACAGAATGCATAGCGCTGATAAGACTGGGTTTTATCTCGACTACACTTGAAATATTTGGGACTTGGTTTTGATATTATATAGAGAGAAATGTGAACTGAAGAATCTGTTAAAACTTAGTCTAAGTATTATAACTAGTATGTATTATTATATTATATTGAAGTTAACTTAGCTGATTGGTAGTGAAATTTATGCTGATGAACTTTTAATAGAGTCCTTATTGGAATCTATCGATTAACGGTAGTTAATTAAGTAGTACTAATGGTCTAATTACGGGTATGTGCTCTGCAAACAGACCCCTATATCAGTCTGTTTTTCAGCCTTTTTCTCTTACTATTTCTCCTTGTAATGCTCTTACTTCCTTTAGGTTTTTTACTAGTTTTTTCGACCCCTTTTCTGCCTCTTTTCCCACACCTAAGCTCATAACAGATTCCTCTCTAATGCAGCTAGATTTAATTTAGATTAAAGAGTTTTTCACAGTGTACATATATGCATATTTCTCTTTAATTCTCTTTATCTAATTTCATGGCATTTGATTTCGTTTTATGCATAAAACGTTTCCATCGATTGCATAGAGAGAAAAACCCCATAATAATATGCACAATAATTGCTTCGACTGAAAAAGCAATGTTTCGCTGTTTGTTGATGTTGTTGTTGTTCTTTTATCACAATTGTATCTGCAGAGTACGCACCACAGCAACAACAGCAGCAGCAGCAGCAGCAGCAACAGCAACAACAACAACAGTAGCTAAAGCCATAGCCATAGCCAAAGCTTCAGCTATAGCTATAGCCAAAGTGCCATGCTCAAGTCCAAGTCCAAGCCCCAAACAACTCAACACACACTCACACTCACACACACACACACTCGTTGTAGTTGTTGTTGTTTTCTCGTTTTGATTATATTTTGCTGATATTCACTTCAAGGAATTATAATAACAATAATAACAACAATCCGCAGAATTCCTCGTTTTCTTCGTTCGCCAGATTGTAGATATCATACACACACACACACTCGCACACACACTCGCATGTGTGGCATGAATGTGTGTTGCCACACAGCGCAGATAGTCCACTGATAAGCCGAGAGAGAGAACGAGACTCTGAGAGAGCCCAAGTGGGAGCTCTCACTCCTCTCTTATCCACTCTCACCTTTTGCTGTTGTTTGTGAGCTGATCATGATGTCGCCTGTGTCTAGTGGGTGGTGTCAATGGTGTTTTTTGTGGTGTTTTTCTTCGGCTAATATTCGTTTGCTTATTTCTGTGGCATTTGCACTTTTGACATTTTGTTTGTGTTTGCTTTTCATTCACAATATGCCAGCACTTTATTCACAATGCAGGCTGGCGTTTTGCAGGTGATTTTGTGGTGATTTCCAGGTGATTTACAATTGCGGCTCAGCTGCTGCTTCTGTCACATATTATGTTGACTTCTATTCACAATATTCATGCACCTTATTCACAATTTTAAGCTGGTGTTTTGCAGGTGATTTTGGGGTGTTTTTGAGGCGATTTACAGCAGCTGCTTCTGCCAATTTCTTTCTTGCACTTTATTCACAATTTTAAGCTGTGCATTTACAGCTAATTTGACTTTAGTTTGCTTGGCACTCGCTTTATTCACATTATTCATACGTATTCACACACATTTTACGCGCGTGATTGACTGACTGACTGATGGACTGACTGACGGACTGACTGACGCACGTTGCTGTTCGTTTCGCGTTCTACGGCCAACTGAAACTGAAAACTGAGTAATGAAATTTGCTGTCGACTGTCTCGCTCTGTTGCTCTCGCTCACTCGTTCGCTCGCCCGCTCTGTGTGTTGTATCTGTGAGATACAAAGATACCGAGGCCGAGAGCCGAATGACGTTGACGACGAGGGCAGCGGCAGCGGCAGCAGCGGCAGCGACAGCGACAGCGACGCCAGCAGCGTGGCACAGCTGATGTTTGTTGATGGCTAGCGAGATGTGCACCCCCCTCCCCCTCCCTCTCTTCACTCGCTCCCCTCTCTTCCCCTTCTCCTTCGTTCCGTCTGTTGTTCAAGTTGTTTATCTTTCATTTGCCAGTCTGGCAGTTCGAGTCTATCTGCAGCCCTATCTGCCAGCCTGCCAGCCTAGTCAGTGCTCAGTCCTCCACACAGTCCTATTCCCATTCCCATTCCCATTGCCAGTGTTGGATTCGTATCTGTATCCGACACACACACACACACACACACACACTCGCTCGCAGTCGCTGTCGACGTCGCAGTCGCTACGCCCGGCCGGTTGACTGCCAACTGAAATAAGATATCTCTACGCTCTGGCTCTACACTCAACGCTGGCTTCCTTTGCCACAACACAGCACAAACAACAGCAACAGCAACAGCGACGGCAGAGCGAGCGAACGTCGTTCGAAATTATTCGAAACAAAAACTGATAAAGCACTGATAAGAGCAGCAGCGCGGCGCGCAGTTAGATAACATCAACCAACCAGCCAACCAGTTGGTTGAAGGCAGCCAACCAGCAGCAGCAGCAGCAGCAGCAAAAACGGATACACACACACACACACACCAACACACACACACACACACAGTTGCAATTTCCAGCGCACTGTGCACTTACACACACACACACACACACACAGATACAAAGATACATTTAACAAAAGCAGGCGTGTGTGTGTATTGGTGTGTGTGTGTGTGTGTGTGTACTGGTGTGTGTGCCAGAGATGCTTTTGTGCGATATCGCGTCGTACGGCTAATGGAATTCTGATTATTGCTTAGTGATAAGCGTTTTGTGTTTAATTGTATCTGTGTATCTGTATCTGTTTGCTGTGCTCCATACACTGCCAGAAATTGTTAACAAATAATGTATACAGCGCTTAACAAGCGTTTAAACAACAGAAAAACTATTCAGCTTTAGGTTAATTGTACTACCCAAATATAAATAGTAATAAAAAGGAATTCATGGAAATACACTTGGAGAAAAGTGTTAAGAAAATCATATAATTAATGGGTTTATTGCTAATAAACATCAAGTAGTTATTATTTGTTATATGTATATATATTACACTTTTTAACTATGTTTAGACCCCTAGCAACACTTTAAACATTTTATCGCCATTGATTCTTGGAATAAAAATATTAAAATTGTATTCAAATATTGTATAAAAATTGTATAAAAATATTAAAATTTTATTCAGCAAAATGTGAATTCAAAATTTGATTTAAAAGTATAAACATATTACTATTATTTTTCAATATTAATTGCAATAATTTGAACCCTTTTTCTAGCAATAATTATAAGTAAAATGAATGCCTATAAAGTGACGATTCTGCCCACTGTCAACACTGTGGCTATGGGTTTTCCCCGCAGTCAGAGTTCATTTCCTGCGTGGCGCAAACCCCCATAACATAGACAACACCTGCCCCAATCCGCTGCAACAATTGCCGCTCAGTCTGAGTCGGTTTCAGCTCCATTTCATCTGAATCGGAATCAGAGAGTCCACATCAGCTGCAGAGCACTCTCCACTCCACTCCGCATGGTTCAAGGGGCCTTTGGGCTTTGGCGCTTTACAGTTTCCATTGTGTTTATCAGCGAGCGTTGATCTATTTTAATGCTGCTCCCCCTTTGCCGCTCTCTCTCTCCCCCTTTCGCGCTCTCTTCCTCTGTACTTTTCGCTTATCTCGCGCTTTTATCGGCGTTTGGTTTATTTCATTTGCCTGCCAGGTCTCTCTTGCAGATGCAAAACGTTTGCCAGATTCTAATCGCAGTTGCGCTGACTCACACACACACTCACACACAATGACTCACACGCACGAGAGCGCTTCTCTCTCTCTCTCTCTCTCTCTCTGCTCCGAATCAGCTGTTCAGCTGCGTCGACTGCGGCGTACATGTTGCGCATGCGTTTTGGCACCACAACAACACCAAACTCTCTCTCACTCCCCTTCGGCGTGCACCGCTTCCGCCCTGTTCGCTATCGCTGACTCTGGCCTTAGCCACGATTATCTCGTTTGCCATTGTTGACTTTTAATTAGATTCATTAAACGTGCCGCTTGCCACCGTCGCTGCTGTTGTTGCCACGCAATTACCCCCAATTACAGGGTATCCCTGCCGAATACCCTTTGCTATCCTAAGCCTCAAACCAGTTAAAAATTATTATTAGATACAGTTTGTCATTGTTTTTCCAATACTCCAGCATTTTGAGATACTAAAATTATAGAAATAAATTCAATGTTGTATACCATTTATAAAGGGTATCTTTGCGTCGACTTGTTATACTCAAACCTAATACATTTTCTTGTTATTTTGAATAAATTTTCACATTCGGTGGGTGTTCTTCCCTTTTTGGAGTTTATGCAGCGATAAACACTTCATGCGTGAATATCTGCCAAAGGTTTTTTAATGATAAATGTTGCTAGAGGTCTTATTGTTGTTGTTCCTCACAGGGTGTTGAACTATCCTACTCTCTGCTCTCTATCCTCCCTCTCTTCAACTGCAACAAACAGCCCAAGGAAGAGCAGCAAAAAAGGCGCAAGGCAATTGTTTTGCAATTATGTTGTGTATTAAGTACAGTTTGCTCTCTCACTAAGAGTGTGTGTGTGTGTGAGTGTGTGTGTGTGTTGTCTCATTGTTATTACGTGCTCATTTATTGGCATAAATATGAAGGTAAATAAAGGCAGATCAACGTTTGCTGATTAATGTAGGCAAAGCCACAAGCAAAACAGTTTACAAAACAAGTAGAGAGAGCCTGTCAGTCGAGAGTGCTCGACTCAAAGATACCCTGTAGGTAAATTAAAAACACGGAGTATGCAATAGTTGGAATTGGGGAAATTGACATATATTACTTCCATCAAATTTCACAGCACTTTAACTAAATAATCTATATGCCTTTATCTTAGTCTCTAATAAACACTACTATATACATATTTCTACAACAACAGTATACCAACTTCTATAGTTTATACATATATTTTTAATATATTTACGCTTAAATTTCTTCTATTTTTATACTCAATATTATTGTATTTATAAATCTTTTATCCACAGTGTAAGCCTTAGGATTTCTTTGCTTGGAATTTAATGCATAAAATAATATTGTTTCCTTTTCAACACCTACTATATACCCCATTTGCTTGAGCTGCCATTACAGGGCATTTGTATAAATATGCTGCAAATAATAAACCAAATGATTTTGTTATAATTGTTGTTGCAGCAATTGCAAATGACGCAGCAGTTATGCAGACAGACAGACGCACACACACACTCGCACACACACAGACACAACCGTAGGCACACCCGCACACACATTCATACACACACAACATAACTTGATATATCGACAGCGACCCGAGGCGACCTCGATATATGCCGCAGCTCAGCTCGCTTTGAGTTCAGAGTGCTTAAGGAGTGATGGAGGGAGAGTAGTGAAGGGAGTGTGGAGGAGAGCGCCTGTACTCGCTCACACTCGGCAAAGTCGGCGCAGATGCAACCAACTGATAAGATCCTGGCGCTGATAAGGCATTTGCCGCTGCCGCAGTTTGGGGGTTATTTCAGCTGTTGTTGTTGCTGTTGCACACACAGAGCGAGCGAGCGAGCGAGCGAGTCGCGTTATTTCATTTGAGTTCAGTTTGCCTCGCCGATGCGTCGTTAAGATTAGCACAAAAAAAGCAGCAACAACTGCTCGGTGTTGTTGCTGTTGCTGTTGCTGTCATTGTTGTTGCTGTGGCAAAGCATATAAAAAAGGGAAACAAAACAACAACAAAACAACCAACAAACATTTATCATGAAATAAATCTACTTAAGTTTTTTGTTTCTTACTGTTTTGTGGCACAACTTGGCATTACACTAGACAACACAATTTTTAACTTCCTGTGTGTATAATGAATAAAACAAAACTCTCTGTCCTGACTGACTGATCAACAGCACATTGCCCAAACGGTCAGACATAGCGACCTAATGTTTTCAATAGATCATACCTTATGTCCTAAATGTTCTCTTAGGTCGCAAATTTGCGAAATTAACTAGGAGGTTCCGCCTAAAGCAACGGACAATGCCGTCTAGCACTTGTGATGGACAAAGTGTAAATAAAAACTTAGTCTTTTAACTGATAACGGCTTCAATTCTCCTGTAGTCTAGTGTTATTGCTGCTGCTGATAGTTGGTGTCTGCATTTAGCTTGCACCTTGTAGCCAAAAGCTTAATCATAGTCTCTTATACAATCAGGCACATCATGTTGCAGCTTGCTCAACTCTTTGGCTTAACCTTGAAGCAGCAGGTGTAGCAGTTGCCTCCTGAGAGTGGAATAGAGAAAGACTCACTGCTCTCTCTCTCTCTCAGTCAGTATCTCTCTCTCTCTCTCTCTCAATCTTCCACTCTCTCCACACTCGTACATTTGGCGCATATTTATGAAGCGACGACAACTTGAAGTGACTTCATTGTAGCGAAACTTAAATCAATTAACCTCAGTGCTAGGTGTGAGATCTCTCTCCCCATCTCTCCCCTGCTCCCACTCTCTCCTCTCTATCTTAAACCACCCAGACTGCCACGCTGCCTCTGCCTGCCACAGTGTATCTCAGAGCGCCTCAGTTTTAATCGTGCAATCAATCAAAATGATTTAAATTTCATGCCACGTTGCAAAGACATTTCAGCGCACTCCACCTCACCTCCCCCTATCCCCATCGCATTTGTTGTGGTGTGTGGCATGTACAATGAAGTTTAGGCATTAAATAAAACAAATACAAAGTGCCACAGAGTGAAACAAAGGCTGCGTTGGGCTCTATGTCTTCCTGTCTGTGTGAAGTGTACATGGGTAAAGCAGGGGAATTAATTCCAAAGGAATACGGTAGACTTGGACTACTTGGGCAAGTATGCAAGCCACTAAATACCATCCCATAGTATGCCCCATAATACCTTACCAGAATATGCCATACAATACCATCCCATACCCCATAGAATACCATCTTGCATACCATCCCATATACCATACATTACAATCCCATATACCATACTAAACCATCCTTTACTCATATCTCATTTTCTACCCAACCTCAACTACTACTATTTAACAAAAATCTTTTATATAAGGTAAAGAAAGAGCCATTGTTACCTCTAGTGTGTGAAGTGTACATGGGTAAAGCAGGGGAATTAATTCCAAAGGAATACGGTAGACTTGGACTACTTGGGCAAGTATGCAAGCCACTAAATACCATACCATAGTATGCCCCATAATACCATACCAGAATATGCCATACAATACCATCCCATATACCATAGAATACCATCCCACATACCATACTATACCATCCCATATACCATACATTACAGTCCCATATACCATACTAAACCATCCTTTACTCATATCTCTTTTTGTACAATACTATCCCATATACCATAGAATACCATCCCACATACCATACTATACCATCCCATATACCATACATTACAGTCCCATATACCATACTATACCATCCTTTACTCATATGTAAGTATGTAAGCCACTAAATACCATACCATAGTATGCCCCATAATACCAACCATAATATGCCATACAATACCATCCCACATACCATCCCATATACCATACATTACAATCCCATATACCATACTATACCATCCTTTACTCATGTCTCGTTTTCTACCCAACCTCAACTACTACTATCTAACAAATATCTTTTATATAAGGTAAAGCAAGAGCCATTGTTACCTTTAGTAGCCTGAACCTAAGGTTGCTATAATTGATAAATAAAGCAATAAAACGATATGCCTTTATAGCGATGGCACGATTGATGTCTGATTCATTTGGAGTTTTATTGAACTGATTCCTGGCTTGGACTGTCGGGCTGACACACTCTCTCTCTCTCTGCCTTTTGGCCATTGTCGCTGTCAGTCATTGGGTCTCTAAGTGGTCATAAAATATGCTTAATGCATCAGGAAGCTATGCGGGTGCAAGTACGGGTACGGGTTGCACCCCCTTTATGAAACGTAAACGTAAACGCAAACGTCGTAAAAACACTGTTATCTACCGACTCTTGACGGGGCCTTGCTATAGAGACTCCTAGTCTCGACTCTAGAGTCAGTTTTGAGTGGAGTTTCAGTTCAGTCAGTTCAGTCAGTTGTTGGTAAGTGCGAGATTAAAATATTGGATAAGGCAGCGCAGCAGCAGCAGCAGCAGCAGAAATGCACAGTGCGATAAGAGAACAAAAATGGAAATGAAAATGGAAACGTTCCTTTGCTTTCGAAATATATATTATTTCGTTGTTGTTTCTTCCTCTTCTTGAGCGTTATCGACATCGCCTGGTATTCAAAATACTGCCTCTTCCGTCTCCGTTAACCACTCGCTGCCTGCGTCGGCGTCGGAGTCTCAGTTGCCGTAAGTGAGTGATAAACACGAGTTATCACATCAATTAGTTCGGCGTCAACTTGACGTCGTTAAAGGCAGCGAGAGGCACGAACAACAACAACAATAATAACAACAAAAGACGAAGGCCAGACGAGAGAGAGAGAGAGAATTGACAACAAATTTTCGACTCAGCGAAAGTCAAAAACGCAGCCATAAAAACCCAAATCGAACTCAGACAGACAGACAGATTGAATATCGGAGAACAACAACAACAACAACAACAACAACAGCAAGAATGCCGAGACAAAAGTGTCAATGATCCTATAACCGATATTAACCGAGATGACGTCGCTGTCGCCATACGCAAATTGAGCTCAAAAGTGGCTTGTAAAACAGTAAACGTTATTCGGTCTCGCACTCCCAGTCCCAGTCCCAGTCCCATTCCCAGTCCCATTCCGATTCCGGCCTGACGCCAGCGCTAAGAGTGAGCAAATGACGTTGAGGCGCCGAGGAATCAGGTAGAACGCGTTGATGAAGGAAGCCAAGAAGACAATGAAAGAGAATAAACTAAGAGTCGTTTGCAAAACAGTAAACGTTTTGCGGCGTCTACAGTAATGAACTTATTTTTTAGAAGTTATTCATTCAGGAATGAATGAAAATGCAGCATGCTAGTAATGAAATGAGCCCTGCAATGAGCACTTTGAATTGGGTATTAGTCGGCATTTACACGATGAAGTATTTGCGTCATAGAGCACAAAGTTTGTAGGCAAAGGGTGTAGAGGGGTAAGACGGGAAGCATTACCTCCCTACATCTATTGCCTACCTCCAATGCTTCACGAGGCAAATGCTTCATCGTGTAAATGCCGACTTACAAAGCCTTCCTTCGCTCAACAGGCTGGATTGGTCTTCGGTTATTCGAATCATTCGAAACATTCACAAGTTTTTTGACTGCTTGAGTAATCGAATATGCTCATCGCCTCGAACTTCGTCTGTATTTGACTGGCTGCTTCGCTTATTCTAATTGTTGACGATACACTCTGTAGACTCTGTCTCGAAGAAGACGAAACGTCAGAACACATACTAGGAATATGCCCGGCAGTCAGTAGGTTAAGGCTAGCTCACTTAGGTAACTACTTCCTAGACAGTCCAGAGATAAGAGCTCTTCAACCAGGGAAAATCATCGCATTTCTGCGTTCGACCGAACTGACGGAAGAGCTGTAACTTAGTTTAGGCAGAGAGCACAATAGATCTTCGAGGTCGCAATGTTAAAACATATGTCTGATAATAATAATAGCTTATTCTAATCTACTTTACATAGAGTATTATGAATAGAGTATTATATTATTATTCGACTTCATAAGTTAATTAGACTCTCTCGAAATGAAATGTAGGCGACTGTTAAGCAGGTAAAAATGGCATGTTAATTAAACAGTTAACGCTTTGCATACTCAACGAGAGACATTCACGCAGCGTTGCCAGACAGCAGCAAAATGAGCAAACGAGAATGAATCATTGAGCATTTGAGCGTCTGCTGTGAGATGTAGATAGGGCACACATCTCTGGCGAAAGCTAATTGCCGTGTATTGACAGCAAGGACCCACTGCACAGCAGCGTTTTTCCTATCAGTACCACGTCATTCTACCTCCTCCCCCTCTACTGAGTATCCCTATCAATACGCTTGCTCGTGTTCATTTTGTTACATTTCATCTCCGTTCGTCATCTACTTGTTTCTGTCTGTCAACGGCTGCAGAGTGCGTCAAAGATCTCGAGTGGATAACGGCATGACGTTGGCGTCGACGTTGCTATCGCAACCGGAAGTGCCATCATAAAAGGAAGGTGCAATAAAAATATTTTACACGCCTTTCAGGCAGAGTCCCCATAGCCTGGCTCTAACTGACTAACCATCCTGACTGTCTGATAGGCTGACTGTCTGACTGTCTGATTCACAGCTTGATCAGCCAAAGAAGCCGACGGAGACGATGTCAATTGCCACTGAGAGGATGTAAGCAGCCGAGCAATGATAACGAATTCCAGATACACTTTAGCTTATAGGGTTGCATTTACCATCTATATAATAATAAAAATTAATAAATTTCCGATAGAATAAACAATCTAGTATCTATATTTCTATATGAAGTTCAAGATTTAAGACAAGATTTAAGATGACAAAAAGTAGCTTCGGCTGGTCTCAAAATTACTGCTACAACACCCTGTTCTTCCGACTCAACCTAGCTTGACAGAAAATTATTCTAGACTCCACATATTTGGGACTATCGATATACTTTATTTCCGATAGTAGACACCATCAAGTATCATTTAGTTTCATCCCATTTTCGAATGGTTTCAAAAGTACTGACACAACACCCTGTTCTTCCGACTCAACCTAGCTTGATAGAAAACTATTCTAGACTCCACATATTTGGGACTATCGATATACTTTATTTCCGATAGTAGACACCATCAAGTATCATTTAGTTTTATCCTATTTTCGAATGGTTTCAAAAGTACTGCTACAACACCCTGTTCTTTCGATTCTACCAAGACCGATTCTAGACTCCCTAGCATTTGAAACTAGGGATGTTCTCCATTTCAGATAGTATTAATCATCAAGTATCATTTAGTTTCATCCTAATTTCGAATGGTTTCAAAAGTACTGACACAACACCCTATTCTACAACTGTCATTCTCTACCAAGTAAGAGTATATCACACTGTCTCAGTCCCAGTCTCATTCCTAGTCTTACCACTATATGTGCCACACATGTGCTGACAAGGAAGTGCTGGCAATGTAAAGAAGAAGAAGGAGGTGGAGAAGACGGGGCAGGAACAAGACGCAACGGAAACATTGCCACCACACGCTCTTCCCCCTCCACTTCGTGTTGCTCTCTTTTGGCTTATCAGTGCGCATTCCTTTGCTGTTTCGCATTGTTGCCTGTCGCTCTGCTGTGTGTGTGTGTGTGTGTGGCAACAAAAAGGGTGCCCCAGGGTTGGGAGAGGGGGGAAGGCAGTACACTTAAAGTGGCAGCTGGTGAATCATGGCTCTAAAAGTGTCAGAGGCGACATCTCATAAAAATCATAACCATTTATGTCTACCACTTGGCCCAAAGACATGCCCCAGGGCTGACTTCTGCTCAGGGGGCGTGGCACGGGAGAGGGGGCAGATGCTTATCAATAAGTTGGCCAGAATAAAAAGAGAATAATAACCCCAACTGGACACTGGCTGAGGATAATAACAATTTTGCTAAATTACAAATTACGCAACAAGAAATAGAGAAATGTGTGTAAGTGTGTGTGCGTGTGTGTGTGTGTGTGTGTATTTGCTGGTCAGGTTCAGTTAAGCAAACTCGGACACGCACACACATAAATCGCTTATCCTTTATCCTGTTGCTCCACTGCTCTGCTCCTTCTGCTTCTGCTGCTGCTGCTTCTTCTTGTTGCGCCAATGATAAATTCTGCTCGACTGCGACGGCGACGGCGACAGCGACGCCAGCTGCGACTGCATGACAAACTGCAAGGAGCGCACGCTGGACGCAGCTGCCGATAAGCAAAACTGGGCAGCCAGCAAGTGGCGTAAAGGGGCGGGAGGCGGCGGCGGGGGGCATGGCTTTTAGTAAGGATGCGTGCCTCTCTCTATCTTCCGCTCTTGCGCTCTCCTCTCCCTTCTCACAGTACGCGCGGGGCCATTAAATTGACAAAATACCAACAGAGCAACAACAAGAGCAATAACCATGAGTACACTGAGCGAAATCAGGGCCACATGTTACTCAAGTTAAGTGAAATTATTTAAGTATAATTTCATTCAATTTACAATTAGTTCGATTGACTTCTAGTTCGCATCAAACAAGTTTGATTCGCTCTCTACAACACTCACAAGTTTGATTCGAACTTCGAGCCTTCGCAGGTTCGATTCGAACTAATGTAGTAGTAGTTTGACTATCGCTTTGCCGAGTGTAGATACAGATAGTAAATGAAAAAGGGAGAGGAAGCGATAGAGCGTGGCAGAGGCGGAGAGGGGGGGGGGGTGTCTCTCTGGTAACAGGGCCAAGCCACAAAAAGGACATTCCTCAGCGCACAGAGCCAAAGCGCCATATTTTATATTTTACATTCTTATCGCAAACTCTCACTCAGCCATTCAGCACAGTCTGGGCAGAGCAGAGGGTAGTGGCAGGCGACACACACACACACACACACACCACACACACACACACTGAACAAAAAGGAGCTGTAGCTGGAGCACTGGAGCTGATAACACCCGCGCTAATGGGACCAAACAATGCCAAATGGAGCGCAGTCGATGCAGCAGTAGTAGCAGTAGCAACAGTGGGTAGAGGGTAGAGGGGGGAGACTGCTGTAGCTGAAGGACAACACGAAACGAGGACACAACAGCCGAGCGCAAAAGATTGAGCCAACACCCCGGACAAGCCCCCCTCCTACACTCCCCCGCAATGGGGCTAGGCTAGGCCTTATCTGTGGCCATCAATCAGGCGAGCAGCGAGCGGCGATAAGCAAAAAGATTTTAAATGGAGTCAGCATGAGCCAACACAGACAGAGACAGACGGAGAGAGAGCAAGATAGAGAGAGAGAGGAGAGTGGGAGAAGGGGAGTGGGATGTGCCCGCCTGATTCCAGGCCAACAACAGTTTGGCCTTTAGGAGCTGCGCTCCGACAACGACTGTTCGACGAGATAAGCGCAGCGGAGCAGAATGCAGCATGCTACACAGAGAGAAATAGTATATACTTATGCTAAATTTGATTAGATATTAAAAAAGTTGCTTAAAGTAAAGATTGATGAATGAGGTTTACTAAAGAACGCACCTATAGCAAACAATAATCAATACAATGCTTAAATTTTTTGTTATATTTTACTACAACCTTTTTCTATATACATTTTTGATATTTTCTGACATTTTTTGACATCTTTCGTTTATTTATATCAGTTGTTTAGAGCAATTTTTATCAGTGTAGCAACTGGTAGGGGAGCACTGAATGCCGTGTGTGGCTTGATAGTGTTGCAAAGCGCATACAGCTTGGCCAGGTGACACCAGCCAAAGGACTCTCTCTTTCTCCGCTACAAGCTACTCGACCAGCACCTCCCTCCACCCTCCTCCCCTCCACACTACCGAGGGGGTAAAAGTTTCATTCCATTTTCTGATGACGCGAGTCGAGGTAAAAATTTTCACTTGCCGTTGTCGCTGGCGGCTCTTATCAGCTGGCGCACCCGTTAGCCGGCTGGCCCCCTTCCCCTGCGTCCGATGCCAGTGTCCTGGCAGGACATGGCGTAGTTGCTTATCGGTAACTCACACACACACAAAGACACACACTCACACACAGTGAGTGAGACAAGCAGAAACAATGACAGCCCGTTGACAGCATTGGCCTGAGCGGGGGCGATAGGGAGGGTCGCACTTACCTAGGCATAATGAAGCCTTTTCAGTGTTGGAAAATGCGCGTTACAATTTCAATGAAATTGTTAAATGAAATGATTCGCTGTCTCGCCTGAATGTGAATGTGAATAGCTTTTATGCAGCGCCAGCGACTGTCGATTGATTAAACTCGGTTACAGCTACGCCCTCGCCCTCGCCCTACATCCCCTCCCTCTTTACACTGTGTTACTATAGTCAGCACACTGGCAGCCCCCCCGTATCCCATCTGCTCCACAAACCCCTATAAGCCGCGCCATGTAGCGCCTTTACTTAATTAACTGAAGTGAAAATGGCGCTCCGGCTTTCTGCATGGGCCATGATGATAAACAACATTTTCGGGGCGAAAACGTGAGCAAAGGGATAACGCCAGCACGAGTGAGTGTGTGTGGGAGTGTGTGGGCATAACACACGAAATTGTATACCCTGTAACCAGTGAAGCACTAGTGATAAATAAATTGTTAATACTTGCGAAGGAAAAACCTGCCAGCTCTTCCATGAGCTATTGTCCGGTTTGTTGCTGCTTATCGAACCATCGTCTTAATATGTCTGTACATACCTGAAAAATATAGATGTAGAACAAATAATTAGTTTTATATGTAGTTAAAATACACCTTAATCTATATGCCAAATTTAAACTAAATCGTTTAAGAAGTGCCAAAGTTATGCAGCAAAGTAAATGCATCCTATAATAGTTATATCATAATCATTTCATAGTCTTTGACCTCAAATTTAATACACTTGTAGCAAGAATTCTGAGAAATCCCCTCTTATAGCACTTCTTTGATATAAAATCTAGATTGTGCCCAATTTTCAGCAGCCTAGGCCCTATCGTTTAAGCAGGGATTGATAGCAAGTGAGTCAGCCTACAAAATTGTATCATATTAATGCAAGTAAAAATCGGAAGTATTTGAAATAAAATAACGATTTCTAATTTGAATTAAATTGCCTATAAAACGGCCTACAGCATGACTGCTAGACGAGCACTCCCGACTGGCGTGCGTTCACATTTCATTCTTGTTGCTAGTTGCAGTAACTGGCAAGGGTGTTGGAGCAGGGGATGGTGGGGAGTAGCGGAGGTAACATTGCTTATCGCTACGGAATGTGCCAAGCCATTCGAAGCTCGGGGCAGGCGATAAGCGAGCCACACACACTCACACACACTCGCACACACACACGAATTGAAGGACTCACTGGGGCTAGTTTTGGTTCAAAGAGGGAGGGGGTGTGTGAGTGTGTGTGTGTTGGCAACACAAAGCGCGTTGAACAAAAGGCGGCAGGTGAGAAGCCAAGCGAGAGAGGGGCACATAGAAGAGGGGCAAAGAGAGAGAGCGAGAGTAGAGAGAGCGCTTAAATTTTCGGGGAAGTTTAGTGTGTGTGTGGTGTGTGTATTTGTGTGTGTGACAATGTGTGTGGCGTAGCAGGCGCACAGCAAATGCCGCCACAAGGATGCCACAACTTGCGACGCTGACTCAGACTTGTTGTTGAGATACAAATGTATCTCACAGATACACAGTTGGGGTTTCTCTTAGTGGTTGCGTGTGTGTGTGGCATCTATCGCTTGTTGCACGCGGCACAAGTGGGCAGGTTGACCCAGATTATGCAATCAAGTCTTTACTTTGGCTTCGGCCACAATTTGCACGTAATTCGAATGCTCTGCATACCGTAGATACAGATACACTCAGAGTGCTACAGTAATAGATACAACATCCCCCCTCCCCTCCCTTTGCGCCATCCAAGTACAGTTACAATTTCGCATCAGTTGTGTGGCACGTGCAGAGCACAGCTGGCAATTCGAGAGATAAAACTATGAGAGGCAATGGATGATCCATGCGGGGGTGGGGGGGGTGGTAAGGGGCAACACAATTCATGTTTATCGCGCTGTTATCGAGCCACAGCCACAGCTGCAGCATCTGTAATTAGACCACATAACGAAGATGTGGCCAAGAGGAGGGGGCAAAGTGTGGCACGAAAAAAAGCTTACTAATCGGTTATCGATTATTTCGCTGGTTCCCCAACTTTTTAATGATGATTGCCTCTGATTGATAACACTCCTATTACGTTTGCTCTTTCTCTATGACCGAGTGCTCATAATTTCAGTAAACAGTATTTCTCTTCAGGCAATTATACCCTGTAGTGGCCATAAAGAGTGGGTTTGCACGACCTGGGAGAGAGTACATTCACCCAAACAAATGAAAACTGAACCGTTCTACAAAAAAAGATCTAAAATTTGTAAAGTTTGGTGCTCTAGTTTTCAAAAACTCCAATAGATTTCAAGGAAAGCTCTTAAATGTGGAATTTCGTACTTGGATTAAGAACTTTTCACTCTCTTTTTTGAACTTATAAGAACCTGATAATAACTCCATCTGTCCAAGGTTTCTAATTCTAATTGCAATAAAGTTGTAGAAACCAGTCAATAGGTCAGTTTGGATTAGATCTTTTTCGACATTATTCCTCATTAATTAATCTAGGGTATCACGCAGTTCATCACTCCCATTTCCCCCATATTTGAGTTGGCTTTTTTGCTGTTGAGCCAAAATATAATTTGGTTGATTTTCGTTTAATCGCCGTTCCCCATTGACGTCCCATTTGAGCGATGCCAACTGGCGATACAGCTGATGGATTCTTTGATGATAAGCCGAATGGGTGCCCCTATTCCTAGCCCCTGCAACTGCCTCCTCCTCCTGTACAAACATATTTCATTCGGTAGAAGCAGGCGAAAATTGCAGCAGACAGCAGAAAAAACTTATTAAAGATAAAACCGTTACGCTAGTTGTCTGAGATCTTGAAGATCTATGGTTGCTTATAGAGAACTTCCTATACTCTAAATATTTCCAAGTAACTGAATCTTGAAGATCTATGGTTGCTTATAGAGAACTTCCCATACTCTATATATTTCCAAGTAACTGTGCTCTAAAGACCTTATAGAGACGTTCCTATACTCAGAATATTCCTATGTATGTAACTGTACTCTAAAGACCTTATAGACCACTTCCTATACTCAAAACATTCATACATAACTGTACTCTAAAGACCTCTCTGCCTTGACATACTTGACTTTCAATTTTGATCTCATTTCCCCATCGAGTTATCTTTTGATTGGATTTGGATTTGGTGTGAAATCAAACAAATTATACGAGCGAGCATATGGGACGTATAACTATCGCATAACTATCGATTCACATAAAACGCAATTTAATAGACTCTTCGACTTGATGGAGCTGATGCGATTTTCATTTCATTTACGAGCCATTCCCATAACTTATGCACATATTTTGTGACTTGATTTTGGTTGCTTGTTTATACGATTGTTGGGTGTTCGATTACTGCCCCCTTCCCCCATCACAGGCAGCGAATATCGCTTAATATTGATGAGACTTATGGGCAGGGGGGCAGGGCAAGCAGTGTCTCAGACTAAAATAACTAAATGTGGCATGAGGCAAAAACAGAGTCATAAACTTCTGGTTTATGGCTGCCACACACACTCGCACACTCGCACACACACTCGCACATACAGGTATCAAAGGTTGCTATCGCTGGGGAAGGATCTTTCGCTGGGAAAGCCAGCAGCGAGTTATCGGCTCTGGGCATCTTTTGGTTTGGTTTAGTGTTGGAGTTTTCTACCTTCGAATGGGTGTAGCTGCCAGCAGGATATTTGCCAATAATGGTAGAAAAACTTTTTATAGACACACACATAGCCATACACTGATAAAAATGAACTTGTAAACCATCTAGAAATAACACCAAAAACTCTACAAATAAGATTCTAAAGTTTGTACTTCAGACTGAAAAATCATTCCCAATTGGTCATAATTTTAAGATCAAAAATATCAATTTAAGTTCGGTTTTTATCAGTGTACACTCACACACGCACACACTCGCACAATTTACGGGGTTTTATCAATCAATCTTAATTAATCACAGCGCGCAGATCGCATAAAGCGAGACAAAACTGGCCGAGGGAGGCAGGGAGGGGCGTAGGGGACTGGGCGTGGCTGGCAGGTGCCTAAACAAAAGTTTCGTCATCGTCAGCAGCGCAAAAACAAATCGATGGCAAAAAGTTTTTTCGGTTCGGTTTGGTTTTTAGCCCCAGAGCATATCGAGTCGGCATCAACCGCAGCTGCGGCATGGGCAAATGTTTGTTCTGCTTCTTCTTCTTCTTGTTGCCCAGACAAATTCCAAGAGCGAAAAATAATAATATATGGCGAGAGAAATGTGAAACGGCACATGCACGAGCCAAATACGAGTATGTGAAATTATTGTTTTTGGCCAGCTTATCAGCTGTGGCCCAATCCAACGCAGCCACAATCAGAGCCACATCTAGCACTAAGCCA
Source organism: Liodrosophila aerea (assembly GCA_035045005.1). Lineage (NCBI taxonomy): Eukaryota > Metazoa > Arthropoda > Insecta > Diptera > Drosophilidae > Liodrosophila > Liodrosophila aerea. The sequence goes on from JAWNNL010000650.1 coordinate 838,590, forward strand.
ACTGGCCAGGCAATTGACTGTGGACTCTATAGAGTGTGTGTGTGTGTGTGTGTGTGTGTGTGTGTGTGTGTGAGCGAGGTGTGTAAAGTGTGTAAGCCATTGAGCATTATTAGATAAACAATAGATTCTATTGCCAACTTAAGTGGAATTTAAATACAAATTTAATGGGGTTGTATCTTCAAATAGTTTTGAATGTTTGGATGAAAATATTACTGATATACATACTTATACTCATACCCGAAATCATCATAATTTAATGGGGTTTTATCTTCAAATAATTAAGAATGTTTGGATGAAAATATTACGGATATTCAAACTTATACTCATACCCGTAATCATACTCATACTCATACTTATATTTATATCGATATTGGAACATTGATATGCATACTTATACTCATACTTATATTCATAGTCAAATTCATATATATATTCATTCTCATATTCATATATTGATATTCATATTTACATATATTCATATTTGTACTCATATTCATTTGCATAGTCATATTGATATCAAAATATTGATATATCTATTGATATTGATATTCATAGTCATACTCATTCTGAGACTTATACTCATACTCATACTCATACCCACATTCATACTTATATTGATATTGATATACTTATTAATGTATTGATTTCATATTCATATTCACATATACACTTCAGCCCAAATTCTACTATACAGAAAGTTAAAGCATATTTCAAATGCCATCATATTTTTTGTCTCTGAAGTAAATGCAGTCTAAATACGGTTAAATGTGCATCTGCCTGGCCACACCTGTCCCTCATGCCCATGCTCATGCAGTGCCACTTGCAGCAGTTCCATATCCATAACCATATCCATATCCACAACCATTTCCATTTCCAGTTTCAGTTTCAGTTTCATTTTGGGCTGCACGGGGCATGCCCCAAGCATTACGTTACGTTATTTTTTATCAAACGACGGCGGCGTCGCCGTCTGCGGCGATAATGAAGACGCCAGCGCCATCAGCTGCATCATCAACGGGTTAAAGCGAATCAAACGAAGCCGCCGGCAGCACCAACGCCACTCGAGCGCCACTTAGATGAGATGTCTTGATGTCGATGTCTCGCTGTCTGTCTGTCTCCCTGTCCCCCTGTCCCCCTGTCCGTCCCCCCTTCAGCACAGCTCTTATCAGTCTCAGTCGAAACGAAAGGAGACGAAAAAACCAAAATAATTTTCATTAAAATGATTTATGAAAATGCAAAGCTCGCTGACCAAGCAGCGACAAAGGGCAAAGCCGAGCACCTGGCGCCCTCTACCGGCGAGTGACAAATCGTGGCATTTCCATTGGTGGAAGGGGGCAGGGAGTAGAAGCGGGGCAAGCATCGTCGCCACATAATTAATTACAATTTAGTTTATGAACTATGGAAAGTTTCGGGCGAATTGATGGATGCCATCGATAAAGTTGACAAATTTGCTTTTAGCCGTTACGATTGCTTCACCCCACAGCGAGAACTAACGGCATCAGCGTTGGGCTAATGAGACCAAGTCCAACAAACGCTGAAGTTCGCTCTTGGCTTATCGCCATCTAAAGGCGCCAGCGCCGAAAAAAAAACACTGGCAAATACACAGAGAGAAACTAGATGAGCTAAGGTTTATGTTTGTTATTGTAAATTTGACTGAAGCAGAGCAATTAATAATAGGAGAAAAAGAATAATGCACTGAGAGAAAGTAGATGTAGGAAAATGAAACTTAGAAATATAATATAAATATATGCACAAGGAGTTGGCGCTAGACAAACGTCTATATTGTCTAGCACTCTGTGATTTCTCTCAGTGCATGCTAAAGAAATGAAAGTGGAATAAAAAAGCGCACAGTCAGCGACAGCAACAAATCAAGCAAATGCTTAACTTGACGGCCCAAAAAGGATCAGGAACAACAACAACACTAACAACAACTGAGCTTTGTGCTGCGCTAAGCGAGAAATATTAAAATATAATAATTTTCGCTTATCGCGAGTGAAAAATCGCATTTAACTGCGCGACAGGACATGGGCGAAGGACACGATAGAGCAGAGCAGAGCAGAGCAGCGCAGCAGTTGGATAAGGCAGTGAAGCGGCAACGGCAACTTTTTGAGGCCACACAGCTGATAAGGCCAAGAAAGGACAAGCACAAACAAAGCAAAGCCAAACGGGGGGAAAAAATAACGGCAAAACAAAAGCAAAAGGAGTGAGAGTCGAGAGAGAGTGCGCGCAATATTTGTTGCCACATGTTTTGTTTGTGTTTTTGTTGAAATTCGCGAACGACTGGGAACAGGCGCACAGCAAAAGTACAGCAATAGCAGAAGCAGAAGCATAACAAAGCACACGCAATCATAAAGCGAAGAGAGGGCCGGCGAGTGTGTACGCAAAATAAAAACTGCCTCAAAGATAAACAACAACACAACACAAGAACAAACAACGCAAACACACACACACGCACACATGCAAGCATACAAGCAGAAGCGCATGGAGAGAGCGGCGGCCACCACACACTTCACTCGCACTCGCACTCACACTCTCACCCATACACACACGCACTCACGCTTGCACTCACACTCTCACACGCAAGCAAAAGGTAAACAGCGACCGGCAAAGGCAAACAAAACAAAACCAAAACAACCAACAACAACAACAGCAACAACAGCAGCCAGCAAATATTTCGCCTCGAAAATAAAAACATGGCAATGGCAACAACAAAGGTCCTGCTTGTGGTGCGAGAGCGGCAGCGCTCACTCTCTTTGCCGCTCAGAAGTCTTCGTTTTTGTTTCGTGTGCAGGGTTGCCACACAGTGCTAAAACTGGTGTTATTTGCTGCTACTGCAATGGTGTTTGTTTTCTATGGCAATTGGTTTCTTGTGAGTAAGAGTAAGCTAAGCTAAATACGTTTATACTAGGGAAACATTAATCAGCCTAGATAATTACTAATTATGGCTACAGTTATTATACTGAATAGTATTAACTAACTTTATAAGTCTTGCCTTAGCTCATAATCCTGCCCATAAGAAACTTCTCTTATTTTACTGTAAAAAATGCATAAATAAAGTATTTAAAGCTTTTGCAAAATTTTATGAAACGTAAAACTTGCGATAAGCAGCAGCAATGACTAAAGATGCTGTTGCAAACACACACACACACATACACACACTGCATGCTGTGAGACGTGCTCAAGACACACACACACAGATACAAGTGTATTGCAGTTGTTGCAGTTGAAGTAAACGACTAAGGAGATGCCCTGTAATAGGGATAGAGGAGGTGAAGGTAGTTCAACTAAAGCAGGCAAAGGGTGTGTAGACAGAAAATTTGCTTAAGGAAAGAGGAGTTTTTTAATTGAGAGAAAACGATCTTTTAAGAAGATAATAAGGTGTCCTCTAGCAGGTCTTATATTATCAGAGAGAAGTATAGTAAGGAGGGAAGAAGTATCAAACAAAACCTAGTAAATTGTTTCAAGAAGAAACCCTAGGAGTCTCACGACTATCTTTGAAGCAGATAAAGTTAGGTCTTCAGTTAGGTCTCTTTACTCCTCACTCTCTCTTGCCTCTAATTACAGGGTATATACACAAACAGTAGCTGCAACAAGAGGCAGCAACAGCAGCGGTAGAAGGCAGACGACATTCAACTATTATATGCATCGTCATTACGAGTTGATTACGAAGTTTAGACGTTGCTCCAACAGCTGCAGGCAGTTCGTAGGGCAAGGCAGGGTGCAAGGGGCGGGGGGAGTGGTAGTGGTAGTGGGAGGCAGTGATAAGTGTTGTTGTTGCTGTAGTTAGTGTCGCAAACTGAGGAAGGCAGCAAAAATGATACATTTTAATGCGAATCTTGATAAGAGCAGCCAACACAGATTGCTGCAAAAAAGAGGAAACAAAACTCTACACACATGTGTGTGCGAGTGTTGGGTGTGTGCGAGTGTGTGTGTGTGTGTGTGTGTGTGCATGCTGCAAGAGTGCACACGAGATAAGCGCACTGCTCATTCGTGTGACAGCTGAAGAAGTTGTAAGTAAGGCTGTAGCAAAAGTACGAGAAGGAGCAGCAAGAACATTTTGCAATCACTTGAATATTGCATTAACAGGCACGTATAAGACACACTCACACACACACACTCACAGCACCTCTCATGCTATAAAGACGTAAAAGTTTTGCACTCGATCTGGCAACGCGTGCAGCCAAAAAAGTTGCCAACGTCATAGAATATTGCTCATACGCCGCATTTGCCTGACAACCGACTGAGTATGTGTGAGACTCCCACACTCTCCAATCTGCCCCCTTCCCCTCACCATCTTTATCTCTGTGTATATGTGCAACGTGATTTCCTGCTTACAGTTAGAGCCAAAAATTTGAGCAAACCGGCAAGCATTTGCTTGGCAAATAGGATGCAAAATGCTTGCAAGTAACTGATAATACGCTCTGCTTATCAACAGCTGCAGAGGCATGCACTCAGCGAAAATGTGTAGTGGGAAGTTGAAATAAAGTAGCAGTGCAGAGCTTAATTGACTATTTCATATCAAAAATATAATTAAAAGAATTTCAAATAAATACTGATTAAAGTATAGGTAATGGTCGATGGCATCCGCCTTAAGTAGTAAGCAGATATCGCATTAACAAAGTTTCAAGAAAAAGTGTAAACTTTTTGATGTAGATTTTGCTATAGAACTTTATTAGTTAAAGTAGACAAACTTGGCTTTTTGTATATGAAATGTGGTCTCTAAATGTCGGTTGCGTCCGACTCTTTGCCATAATTGTTTTCACTATAGAAATCACATATGTTTAGGGCAATATCAAACTTCCGAATATCAACGAAATCTTAAATGAAATCAAATATTTGTGGCTCATTACGTGTGGCTCTAATTACACATAGAGGAAAGCCTGTATTAGACAGGTATAGGCCAGGGCACTAGTGCTGGGGTGGGGGTAAATTCACATATACCAACCGCAGGACAATGGCTAAAAACGCAACTCGTCGTAATTACAGATTGAAATCTTTCATATGTAAAACCAAACATATGCCATATATAAATTGAAATTTAACAAAACAATTGTTGATCAAAATGCAATTTAGAAACGGACCACGAGGGTTTAGAGGGTGGGTGGCATAGTGTAATTTGTGACGTAACTGCGAGTGTACACTGTCCAACATATTCGCATATTAAACCCATCGATGTGTAAACTTAAAAATGCCGATAATATTGTCAGCGTTTTCAATTTGCGCATACAAAAAGCGTCAGCAGCAGGAACACTCAGTGGGTCGATGGCAGGAAGGGAGGGAGGGAGACTGATGGGGGAGGGAGGGAGACTGATGGGGGAGGGTGTGTGGCAGCATGGGGGAGAAAGACTGAAACAATGCGAGGCGCAACAGTTGCCCAACAGGCCGCCATTTCGATTAGGCGAATCAAAGCCAAAAAGAAAGAAAAATTTTACAGAAAAAAAGTGTCATGATTGGCTATAAGCTCGCTGGCGATTTCAATTTGAATGCAATCGATATAGCATGCGAGTATTCAGACTCAGATGACAGTCGAGTGGGCAGTAGTCGAGTATGCAAACTTTGACTGGGGTAAAGAGAGCATCGAATTTATAGAGTGTACTTTATCTAAGGTATTTCACAGTTACACTAACTTAACATTTGACTATTTTGAGTGTATTATTATAGTATATATACAGTGATAAACAGAGAGTTTTAAACATAAAAAGATGGTCAAAAAGGAAGTTAAACTCCTTTTAAAATTTAAGCGAAAATATCTGTTTTATATCAAGTTTTCTTTATACTAATTGTTACAGACTTTTTGAAGATCAAAATCTTAATTTTAGCTTTACATTTTTCTTTATATTTGTAGCATAGTGTAATTGTACATTCTTCTGTCTCTCTATCATCCTAACTATCTATCTATCATTATAAAACTGTCGTTAAAATCAGAGCTAAGCACAGTGGAGTTTGGCTTCAGTTATATTCCTGCAAAGACAGGATAGAGAGAGAGTGTAAAAACGAGTAAGACAGATAAAGAGAGGGGGAGAGAGAACACTGATAAGCCGTCGAGCAGCTTTAGAGCAAATGCTTAGGCAAAAGAGATCAACGGAGCAACGTAGGAGCAGTGAGACGAAAGTCAACTACTACTAAATGGGAGCGTTGGGAACTACTATGAAAACCAGATTTGGGCGGCGACACTTGCCACCAATCGCAGACAGGCTGAGTGCGCCATCACGCTCACACCTGAGCTGGCTCTCGCTCACTCTGACTATGCTGACGCTGGCTGCAGATTCAAAATGGTTGAAGCCAGGCCAAGACAGATGCTGGCCAAGATAAGAGAGACACACTGAGCCCAAGTGCGTTGATCAGACAAGGAGTGAGAGAGACTGGTTTCGACTAGTCCTAGTTGATTTCTCACAGTGTAAACCAGTTGCAGTTGGCTGTAGTCGCTGACCAATTATCACAGAGCGATTTCAAGCTGTGTCTTATCTTTTGTTCAGTATCAAATATTAGCTAAGATATATAATCAATCAAATATTCAATTATTATATTAACTAATTCATAATATTAAGCTGCAATCTTATTATTTTGTTAATTAATTAATAATATTAAACTGCAATCTTCATCGCTGGAAACTGGTTCACTTAGAGACTGAGACTGAGTCGCAGATTCTTGCTACAGATAAGCAAATATATAAACAGAAATAAAAACAAAACGACACGATGACTTCATGCGCCAAATTTGAAATCGATTCGAATCAAATCGAATCGTATGGTAATCGAATTTTAAATCACACCTCGCCATCAAATAAAATGAAAATAAAATAAAATCACTTAACTTTAAGGCCAAGCAATCTGCATATGCTCTTTATGGCAACAGTTCGTAGTTGTTGCTGCTTTTCGTCTTCAAGATGCCATAAATTACCGAGACAAAATATATTTATATATACGCACAGCACAGATATGCAAGCAATGTTATCTCAACTGGCGAATCTTAAAAGCAACGCCGTTCGTATCGCCATCGCCATGGCCAACGCTGCGTATGCGGAATTTTATCAATACAACCGTCCAGCTGCCCGATTGTCCGGCTGTTCGACTGTCTGTCCCATTGTCCCACTGTTCATCTGTCCACAGGCTAAACAAAGCATTGTTATCGTTATCGAAACAGCCAAAATAACACAGCATAAGATACAAATAGCATACAATCAATAGAGAGGGTCTATAGTAAAATACGTATTTTAATTTAATATAATACATTTTAATTTAATATTTCATTTTATTTTTAATCACAGATTCCTTATGTAATTTTATATAATATTCAACTATTTTCTTTATCTTATTAAAGATATTTATTTAATTACTTTATACCCACCTAATCGATCGATATTCAATACTAAAATAATCTAACCAACTTTTCTCTTTCAGCATTCGTCTACTTTATGATCGACCCTCGCTTATTCACATATTTTAATGGGCAGTTCGATAAAATTAGAAATTTATGGAAATTAGCCGCAATTTGGCAGATAACAAAACTTAAAAGCTTAAAACTAAAATGTGTCGTTAATGTGCCAGATTCGAATCGAACCGAATCGAGCCCAAGCGAATCGATTCAAATCAAAATGAGACGATACGAATTTAGAGTGAATGGACGCATGTAAATCCAGCTAATATAAATATAAATAAATACACTCAATCTCTCTTCACATCAAATAAAAATTGCCGCAAAAATATTAGACAGACTGTGGGCGTGGCAGCCTTCGGGCTGTCAGCAGGACGCATGGAAAAACTGTTGAAAAGTCAACAAAATAAAAACAACAAAGCATGAAAAATTAACATAAACTGTGCAGGTTTTTATTTCTGTAAATACATACAGACATATGTGTGTGTGTGTGTGAATCTGTATATATGTGTGTGTGTGTATTCAACTGCATCGGGCATCATCAGTCAGTGTCAGCGCGAATGGCGTTTTGTCAGCTTCCGCTGCAGCGCGCCGCCATTTTTCCCATTTTCCCTGGGCTTTTCTTTTTTTTCCCTTGCTTGTTTATTCTCTGTTGATTTCCTATGAGCGATTTCATTTGTTATAAAAACACCAACACTAACGTGGTTGCCATTGTTGTTTTTGCTAAAAAGCATTTTAGATCTGCGGCGATTGCCATTTTTTGTCCGCCTTTTTTTTGGGGCGGGATCCCTAAAGACCCATCGATTTGTGCATTGGTTTAGGACAGGGAAAACATGCTAATATCCTGACTGAACGGATGCCAATTAGTAGTCTAACATAGGGTAAATAGAAGTTAGATAGACACACACATATAGACATGGCATAGTTTTAGAATCGACTATAGATCTAAGAGAGATCTAGGAGTGTGTCTATGATATAGTGTTATAAACAAGTATTGGGATCTAGAATATCTGCTAGAATATTTGTATGCATCAATAGTTTCACGTATATAAAGCTCTTTGTCCTGACTGACAGACTGACTGATGTAGTGCTATCAACGCAGCGCCTTAATGGTAAGACCTAATTCGACCTAATTCTTTCACGAGACTCTACCTTATAAGTATTGGGATCTAGAATATCTGCTAGAATATTTGTATGCATCAATAGTTTCACGTATATAAAGCTCTTTGTCCTGACTGACAGACTGACTGATGTAGTGCTATCAACGCAGCGCCTTAATGGTAAGACCTAATTCGACCTAATTTAGAACAGAGAAAACATGCTAATATCCTGACTGAACGGATGCCAATTAGTAGTCCAACATAGGGTAAATAGAAGTTGGATAGATACACACATATAGACATGGCATAGTTTTAGAATCAACTATAGATCTAAGAGAGATCTAGGAGTGTGTCTATGATATAGTATTATTAACGAGTATTAAGATCTAGAATATCTGCTAGAATATTTGGATGTATCAATAGTTTTACGTATATAAAGCTCTTTGTCCTGACTGACAGACTGACTGATGTAGTGCTATCAACGCAGAGCCTAAACGGTAAGACCTAATTCGACCTAATTAGACCTAATTCTTTCACGAGACACTACCTTATAAGTATTGGGATCTAGAATATCTGCTAGAATATTTGTATGTATCAATATAGTTTTACGTATATAAAGCTCTTTGTCCTGACTGACAGACTGACTGATGTAGTGCTATCAACGCAGCGCCTAAACGGTAAGACCTAATTCGACCTAATTCTTTCACGAGACACTACCTTATAATATTATGAAATTCTTCTAGACTCTAGTCCTTCTTTCAGTGTAAGACTTACACAAATTCACTGTTAAACACTTGCAGCAATTATATGCCATTTGCAGAGTATCTGTGAGTCCTGTTGTCTGCCTTCCAGGGTATTCAGTAAACCATATTTCATATTTATGCGAATATAAAGTTTTCAAAATGAATTTAACTGTGGCCTATCGCACTGCTGTTATCTGCTGCTGCTGTGGCTCACTTCGTTGCGGTTTTTATGTCCGCCCACAAATTTATATGGCCTGCGATAAGTGCGATAAAAAGCGAGTAAATACAGTCACACTTACGTACATAAACAAATACATACATAAATGTTGCATATACACACACTTTTTGTATGTAGATTCCAGCATGGATTATCGCCAGGAAAGCAGCCCAAAAAGCTAAAGAGAGTAATGTGGGCAACAAAACCCGCATAACGACAAAAATGAAAGAAACACAAAGACAACACAAACAAAATGGCGACGCTGCTGACAGCTGATTGGCCGAGGCTGCGATGTTAGTCGCTTATCAGCGCGAGATATCAGCGCCGGCGCGAGTCTGATAAGATAAGCGAAAGCAATAGCTATTGATAGGGTATTAGAGGGAGGAGAAAATGACTGAGGGAGACTGAGAAAAGAGCAGTAATAGGGCAAGTGGAGATGGATGCTCGATAGAGTGAACTAATTATATATATTACTGATAAGATAAGCAACAGCAATTGCAATTGATAAGAGATTAGAAGGAGGAGAACGAGACTAAGAGACGGAGAAAAGGGCAAGTGATGACTGATGCTCGAAATAGTGAACACAAAAAAAGAGGAAAAAGAAACTGGGAAACTATGTAAAGCGCAGTAATATTGCAAGGGGAGATGGATGCTCGATAGAGTGAACATATAAGATAGAGAGAAGAAAGGTACTAAGAGCCTGGGCAGCTATATAGATAGAGAAGATGCTCGAAAGACTGAACACAAGATAAACTAGTGTGTGTGTTCACTCTACCGAGCATCAATCTTAACTTGCGCAACACAGTAATATAGCAAATTGAGAATGATGCTCGATAGAGTGAACACTCTAAAGACTTTAATGGGTTACTCTGCTAAATTTTGTTCACTCTTTCGGTTATTCATTCTTTTGGCATGCCATATTTTAATTAAAGTATTTAAACCAAGTCGAAGCAATGAGAAACGAGCTGCAAACAGCTAATTGGCAGTTGAATTCTGAATTCTGGCAGCAGTCGATCGATCGTCTGCCCGAAATTCATATTTATCATGCAACAATGCAACAACAGCAACAATTCGGGCCATAAAAAACAACAAAAAATCACGTAGCAAATCCAATCAAAGAGTTACACCAAGGGAAATGCAGTCACAAGTCACTCTCTCTCTCTCTATCCCGCTCGCTAGCTATTGCCTACTCAGTCGCTCCTCAATGGCATCAATTTAATGTGGAAGGAAAATCGCGAAACGTGTTAAGGCCTGCCCCCACCCCCTCCCACTGCTCACCCCCCTGTTCTCACTTGGTCTACGAAAATGATTTCAATGCAATTCGCACCTCATAAATCACGAAACGTGTCCCAAGTGCATGGCCAAAAAAAGCCAAGAGAAAAACGAGAAAAAGCCAAGTTTTCGGCTAGCAAAGATTGCAGCAGCAGGAGGTCAGGAAATGGCAGCAGGCAGCAACAACAACTGCAGTTTGTTGCAACATTATCCAATGGGATGCTGGCAGAGTTAGACCTGGCGATAGCAATTGAGGCAGCGACTGGGCTAAGGCACTCTCAGCCCGCTGAGTGCCTCAATTTGTTAGCGATCTCTGTGCCACAACACTCTAATACAAATTTAGGGAAAATTGTGAAAATAAGGCTAAGAAAATGGCCAATACAATTACCTACAGTAAATACAGACAGTCTCTTGTAGCTTAAAGGAAACATACCAAATGGTAGGTAGTATATTAGAAAGGCATTCCATGCCATTCCAGAAAGTCATTCCAAATGAAGTGAGGACAACCTCCTGAAAAGCTATTGAAAGGGAATCTTCTTCCTATTTAACCGATCATATTTCTACTACAATTACCTACAGTAAATACAGACAGTCTCTTTTAGCTTAAAGGAAACACACCAAATGGTAGGAAGTATATTAGAAAGGCATTCCATGCCATTCCAGAAAGTCATTCCACATGAAGTGAGGACAACCTCCTGAAAAGCTATTGAAAGGGAATCTTCTTCCTATTTAACCTATCATATTTCTACTACATTTTAAAGACACTTTCATTATTTCTTTAACTTATCTCATTTTGAATTTGAAACTAGGTATTAAACTCCTCATTCCTCCTTCGATGGCATTTCATTGACATTAAAAAAAAGAGTAAAAAGTAGGGAAAGCTACAGTCGGACGCAAAGCTACAGTCGGACGCAACCGACAGTAGGTGACCCTGTACTTTGATTTGCCCTGGGAGTCTATAATAGCAGCAGCATATATGAACATACTCACATACACATACACATGCACTTATACACACACACACATAAACTTCTACATATAAATATACACGCAAATACAAACAATAACCAATACTCATACAGAAATTCAAACTCACAATCAAAAATCACGCATACGCCCTAGTAGCCGCGTACACTATGGCTTCCCCCCTCCCTTACCCAAATGCCTGGTACTGAAAATTGTTTGTCTAATATCTCCGGTGTTTCTTATCCGATTGGGCTGCAACTCGCACCAAACATGCAAAGCATCTAAAGCTTTAATCGTGCAAAAAATGAATCCAGTGACTCTAAAACTGTATATACTAAGAACATTTTTGTAAATTTGAGGGGGAGGGGGATGAGATATCAAATTAAAAACATAAACTTGGCCTGCCTATGTAATACACGAACCAAACAAAAAAAAAATTAAGTCTCTAGCTCTTATAGTTTCCGAGATCTCGGTGTTCATACAGACGGACAGACGGACAGACGGACATGGCTATATCGACTCAGCTCGTCGTCCTGATCAAGAATATATATACTTTATGGGGTCTGCCACGCCTCCTTCTGCCTGTTACACACAAATGTCATTTGCACAAACCTAATAGACCCTTTGTACTTTTTTAAAGTACAGGGTCTAAAAACATATAAAACCAAAAAAATAATAATAATAGTAGTAATTTCACGGGCAATGCCGGACATTATGGCAGCTGTATTTACCAGAAATATCTCTGCTTGTATCAGTGCTTGCCAGCAGCTAGAACATAGTTTTATTTTCCTATAAGATTAAGCACATAAAAGATGATGAGCACAGACAGAGAGTTGTGGCAAATGTTGCACAGTGTAGAGGGAACAGTTAGATGAGAGCTGTTAAGCGGCTGCCATTGGCGAATTTGTTGCACTTTGGGAGAGCTGAGATTAGAGAAGGAGTAGGGGAAGGAGAAGGAGACGAAGACTGCGATGGAGACTGAGACTGAGACCAAGACAGTGGACAGTGGAATGTGTGGCCATTAATTGAAAATGCCTTGGCCTAGGTAAACGCTTAAGCAGTTTGAGGCGCAAATGAAAGATGGTGTCGAAACGTGAACACACACACACACACACACACTACGGCACACACACACACACACACCAATCACGATGGCATGCAAACGTGTGCAACGCCCCTGGCAAACTGAAGGGGCTGCAGACAGAGCTTGAGGTAGGAGTAGGTAAAAACTGGAGCTGTAGACCTGCTGCTCGTGCTGCTGGGATTCTCCAGCGTCTCTTATAAGTCGCTGATGATCTCTGCTGATGCTGCGCTGATTCTCTGGCAATGAGGCAGCAGAACACAACGAGCCGTGAAAGTGTTATAATGCCATGAAGTACTCGCAGTTCTCGATGCTCCTCAGTCTCTGTTGTGTGTTTGGCTTTCGACTGAACCTAAACCCTCGCCCAGTCTGTCTGTCTGACTGTCTGTCTGTCTGTGATATCATAATCACAATCGCTAAATAGACTCCGCCCATATGCAGTTCAGTACCGATGCCGATGTGTTTGCTTCCCATTCGCTAGATAAGCCCGACTTGCGGTAGGGAAATTCGCAATTATTTGACCAGAGAGCCTGCCAGATGCCTAGTTGAAATGAGGTGAAAAGCAGCGTTAATCAAACTGGCGTACACTGGAAGAAAAGGGTATCTAATGTCAACTATTATGTTTATAAAACAGTCTAACATTTCAGTCCATATAAACTATATGTCAGCTTCTTCCTTTCTGTCAGTGTATAGCTGTCAACTCTCCTCTCAATAATGCCTACATTTTTCTCGCAGTGTAGACAAATATAGCTTCCAGTGGGTGCTCAATTCGTGCAGCTCGGCAAAACGATTTGAAAATCCATCTACAAATTGTGTGTTATTTTAGGGGTCTCTGACTCGCGGAGCCTCGCTCTGACCCAGCTGAACCAGCACGCTCTTTGTTTTCCTTTTGTTCTCCTCCTTCGCGCCATTTCCCTTTATTTTCTGTGATTTTGTGGTAATAACAACGTGGCTGCAACTATTTGGCCAGCAAAATTAACACCTTTTGGTGCCTGCCTCCTGCTGCTGTTGCAGTTGCACGAGCTGATTTTGCATTTCAGATGCCACTGAGAGAAAGGCAAAGGAGTGGAGTGGAGACTGAGAACTGAGAACTGAACTGTGATCACAGTTTGCTGGCCTGCCTAATTGGCATGCTAAACAAGCTGCGTTCAACACGATCTACCAGGCGTATCAGGACAGACGGACAGACAGTCGGACAGTGTCATTGTCATTGCGAGGGAACGACATTAGTTTCACACGAACGCCCACACCAAAGGATGAGGAGACATACAACTTGATGATGGCCATCTCAGTCGACCCGTTGCCAATTCTCAATCCACAGTCCACAGTCCTCAATTCAAGCTGCTGTTGTCTGTAGTCTGTAGTCTGTTATTAGCTCCAGCAGGAAAACACAAAAACGAGAGTGAGAAAATTCACAGTTTATCAATTTTCTAGATTCGCTTTTTTGGGGTTGAGCTGGGGGTGGGAGTTGGGAGGTGGAGTTCACAGGCTGCATTAAGCGATAAATTGCCTAATAAACAAATCGGAAATCAACAGCAAAACAATACAAACACTGTGACCAAAAAAACAGCGATAAGCAGCATACTTTGTTGTAGCTAAAAAACTGAGGCTGAGGCTGAGCCTGTGGCATGGACACCAGTTGCAAATCGAGTGCTGCTGTTGCACATATGGATATGCATGACAGATAACACAGAGCGTATGCAAAGAGCAAAAAGCAAACAGAAATTGAAGTTCGACAAACGAAAAGCAACTGAAATCAGCGCCAGAAAATCAGCTAAAAGAAATACGCCGAGGCGACAGTTGCCAACGAGCGAGACTGCCCAGCTCTGACGACTGCTGGACTATGGAGGAAATGCGAAATTGAGGTGGCAAAAATTAAAGTAAAACCTATTTATATTTGAAAGTATTTAAATGTCATTCGCTTGGCATAAGTCTCTGGTTAGGTTAGGTTAGGTTAGGCGGCAGCTGAGGAATAGACCTCAGCTCACTTAGGCCAAAATAGGCCCATTGTGGTAAAGCATGGGCAGGTTTTATAATTCCCAGCTACTTCGCTTTAGAACCAGCCTGAGGCTTTTATGAACCGTCTCAGATTCCTTAGCTTTATTGGAGCAAGGTCCGTCAGGTCTATCAGATTGTAGGCTCCCAGGTGAGAAAACCTGGTTCTACATAGGGCAGGACAAGAGCAGAGGAGGTGATGGACTGTTTCCTCCTCTTCTTCGTCTCGACAGCTTCTGCAGAAGTCGTTAAAAGGGGCCTTAAGTCTCTGGTACTTTCTTGTGAAAGATTTCAGATATTTACAGGCTTCTCAATCTCTCTTTCAATCGTTTTTTTATCAACTTTTCTATTCTACTTCCACTGTTATTTTTATTGCATATATTCACTGCCAATTTCAATCCTAAATTGTGTCTTGCTATTGCCTGCTTTCAGCCCACTGTGCTGCGACTCCAACTCCGTCGACTCGTCCAACATTTTGGATAACAAACTCAAGATATCCTCACTCACTCAGAGCCCAAAAAGCTGTTGGCCTTTTTGTCTGTTACTGTCTCTTTTTTTATACACACATTTTTTTGCTGCTTTACATTATGAGTGTTGTTGTTGTTGTTCGTGTTGTTGTTGTTGCCCGCCCAAGTCCAGCTTCAGCTTCAGCTTCGGCTTCAGTTGCACACGTTGCACAGTTCGCCTGCCGCTTGCCTCTTCCGTCTGTGGCTCTGGAACGCGCTCTTATCGCTTGCTTCTTACTGCTGCACTCAACGCTAATCTACATGGAATTATCGCCACACACACACACACACACATAGCACACACGTATGTATGTGTGTGTGTTCTCGAGACATTGAAAATTAGCGTCGCCAAGTGAATCATGCGGCCTGGCATGCCGGTCTCAGCTCGGATAAGGCAACGTTTGCTGCTGGCTGCACTTATAAAATAATTATAAGCAGTAGAATTAGCTCTCCCTGCCCCTGCCCCTGTCGCTGCCCCTGCCTCAGCTGCCCTTTTTGAGAGAGGCGCCTCACCTGCCGGGTCGAGTCAGTCGACTCACTTGGCGCTAAGTTATCGCCGCTTGGCCATTTCGAGAGCGTTTTTATCAGAGCCACAAAGAGGGGGGCATTGGATACGCCGAGTGGATAGTCGATAGTGACATGACACACACACACCACAAATGCGGGCAATTCGAGCTCTATTCACTGCCCCTGCTTCTCCTCTCTTCGTATAACTTTTCGCGAGGCAAATAGAGGGGCTTTGGATATGAGGAGAATATTATACTCGATATGCTCCTCTTCTCTTCATATAATTTTGTTCGCGCTGAAAGAAGGAACCAAAAAAATGCCTTTAACTTTTTTTCTTCTTTTTTTTTTGACGTTGACTGCTTATCGCTGACCTCGATCTGGGAGAGAGAGACACATGGCAACCGAAAAGCCAAAAACCGAAATACTGAAATCAAAATCGAAAGCAAAATACAAAATACAAACCGAAAACCGAAATAATGACAGAGGCAATGAAAATGAATGTAAAGCACACACAAAACAAATGCCATGCAATGTACCACGTAAATCATAAATGCTATCAGTCCAAGAGATCGACAAACGGATGCTCCACAAGCAGCAGCAGCAGCAGCAGTAACAAACATAATTAAGAGAGACACACAGACGAAACCAAATGACGACCGACCAAAACGATAGATGGATGGCCCAACCAAAAGCTCCCCTTCCTCCCCTCCACTCCACGACTAATGGCTGCCATATCAGCAGCAGGCCAGGCCCAAGTCAAAGTACTATTAGCTTGTCTAGATGCCTGCGATAGGCGACACGATAAGCGCGCTGCTAGGGGCCCAGGGGGACAGTGGGGAGTGGAGAGTGGCAACTCTGGCTGAGCAACTGTCTGGTGGAGGCTGCCTGCTCCATGCTGACTCGTGCTGATATCAGCAAAGCGAAAAACAACAAGAATTTGTGGCCAGACTGAGGCTAAAGCTGAAACTGAAGCCAAACCATACTATAGATACCCTACTTGATGGCAAACACGCTGATGACATGTTTCAATAATTAATTTACAGTCGAGAGGTAAACAAAGTGTAGACAGTGTAAGCTAGAGAAGAGTACAGTAGAGAATGGTAGAGCTAATAGTCTGACTTTAATTAGATATAGTTTTAGAAGAAAGTAAAGTGAGAATGATATAAGGGAATACTTTTTTGATGGGAGTCAAGTCTGAAGTGAGTACAGTAAAGTGTAGCTAAAGGGTATGTGCAGTTTGTGTATATTTACTCGAAGTTAGATTTAAGCAGACATTAGTTGAGTTGCTGTATACTTAGAATATATATATAGATATTGTTCTATAGAAATTTAAGCATGATTCACACAGTCTATCTATAGATACATATTTTGAAACACATTAATTAGTTCAAGTAAGATTTAGTAACCATATAAATCACTGCAAATCTTTGAGGCTCGTTTATATAGTAACTATAAACTCTATTTTTAACTTGTGATACTCGTTGTATCTTTTTGATCTACACTACTAAAGTTACACCGATGAAAGTACAGTATTCAATATCTTCATTGTATCCATAGTAGAGTCTCCAGTCCTTACTATATTTAAGTATTCGTTACATGCATATATTCAGTTTTATATCTTTCATTATTTAACCATATCATTATTTGATTTACATCCTAATCTTTCAGTATTTATCTCTTTGTTTTTGTGCTTGCCAACATTTGTCTATCGCTAAGATTTATCAGCTACTCCTTATCTAAATCTCTCTCTGGCTATATCTCAATCCATTGCCAGTTTCTCTTAAGTTATCCATCGCTTAATCGCTTTCTTTAACTACTCAATTTATCGCTCTGACTCTGTATTTAGTTATCTATTTTCAAGTCTCAATTTATCTCTCCGACTCCATACATATAGTTATCTATTTTCCTTCAAGTCTCAATTTATCTCTCCGACTCTATGTTTAGTTATCTACTTTCCTTCAAGTCTCTCAAATAGTCGTAACAAAAGCAATTAGCCGCAGCTGGAATGGGGCAATAAGAGCGTAAAGCATAAAGACTCAGAGTGTGGGAGAGGGGGGAACTGGGGGGAACGCCTGGCGACAAAATGTCTTTATATACTCATTTCATTTGCTCAGTTTCGATTTGAAATGAAATTCATATTTCGCTTCAGCCATTTGCCTCGGCCTTATCAATTGATCAATAAATGACGCACAGCGTGTGAGGAGGAGAAGCTGTAGCTGTAGGTAAAGCCGATTGTAGGATGATGCCACAGAGATAGAGGCGAGTAAGGACTTTGGAATTGATACTGCAATTGTATAAATAGCATATAGATAGATATAGACAATCATAAATCGCTGTCCATTTGGGAATGCCAAAGGCTGACATGGCGTATGCGCAATGCGTTTTATCTAAATGCCATTTAAGGCCCACTCATGCGGCATGCGGCATGCGGCAAGTGGCAAGTGGCGGCCAGCTTGAAACACCTTTCAACAAGACAGTTGCGCACATTTGTGGGCCATAATTAAAATGTTTTAATGCGAGAGACCCCAACAAGGTAAGCAGACCCTCCGACTGTCTGTCCGTCTGTCCGTCTGTCCCTCATTCAAATTGCATGTGCGGTATCCCTGGGACTTGGACAGTGCCACAACACGTTGTTAACATTAATTTTGCGCCCTGCAGCGTGGCAGAGCGTGGAGAGAGAGAGAGAGGACTCTGCAGACGGCGGCAATTACGCTAAACTGAACAAACAGCGAGGCTGTAAACAAACACGCATCCATCAGTCTCTGTTGCCTCAATCGAGCTGCCCTCTCCACCTCCTCCTGCTCCCCTCATTCTTGCCACTTGCAACAGGTCTCTGCCACGCATCGCAAACCCGTTTTGCGTACGCTCTGACTCTGACTCAGGCTTAGGCTTGAGCTTGAGCAGCGCTTAATGGCGCCTGTTGCCATGTAAATTATGCTTCCTCAACACTTCACATGCTACCCTACAATCCACTGATAAGCCACCAGTGGGTAGCTTGACTATGAGCATTGGTTTGGCTCGAGTGAAGAAATGGCTAATAAAAGTTTAGGGAAGGTTGCTAGAGGTAGTTTTTAGTGCGTATAGAAAGTAAAGGGGAATGAAAACCTTTACTTTGAATAAGTACAATAGGGTATATTTAGTTTGTGTAACTGGAATGTATACAAATTCTTGAACAGGACAATGAGCTGAGTCTATATACCCATGTCAGTAGCTTTGTTTAAATTTTCAATATCTCCCCTCCTCACACCAAAAAAACGAAGCAACCACCATGTTGTTAAAGATACAAAGTTACACTTTGGCCTACAATTAGTCTTTGGCTTACTTCAGCTATGCTGTGAATTTCAGCTTAATTTAATAATAAACACCAGAGATATTTAATAATCAAGTTGTTCTACTAGGCAAGTGGGGGCTGAGCTTTGTGACAGTATTCAGAACTCTTTGCTTATTTAGTTAGAGCAACTAGCAAGTCCTTCACCTCTAGCCTCAGCTTTAGCCTACAAGTAGTCTTTGGCATACTTCAGCTATGCTGTGAATTTCAGCTTAATTTAGTAATAAACAACAGAGATATTTAATAATCGAATTGTTCCTGTACTTTGGAACAAGTACAGTAGAGTCTATATAGTTTGTATAACTGGAAAGTGTAACAGGCACAAGGCAGAAGAAACACGAACAACAACATAAATCACAGATGCTATAAACTTCCGCTTTGGCCTACAATTAGTCTTTGGCATACTTCAGCTATGCTGTGAATTTCAGCTTAATTTAATAATAAACACCAGAGATATTTAATAATCGAGTTGTTCTACTAGGCAAGTGGGAGCTCAGCTTTGTGACAGTATTCAGAACTCTTTGCTTATTTAGTTAGAGCAACTAGCAACAGCTAGTATGCAAGTCCCTCTAGCCTCACTTTGTAGGTGACTTGGCGACGCACTGGCGACGCTGGCGATAGTGGCACAGATATATAAACTTATATATATTTATGTGGCAACTGCTTCCCCCCATTCAGCACTCCAGTGCCGTCGGTGAGTCCACGTGTGCACCTATCTGTGTATCATAATGGAAGACGAGACTCTGAGGCTGGCATTTAGATAAGAGGGCGATGCAAATGCGGCAAGCTAGAGGAACTACTTGCCACAGAGAGACAAGTTGAATGCCGCTTAAAGTGCTCGAACTGTAGACGAATTCGGAATTGAAATTGAAATCGATATGTCATAGCGCATGATTGAGTTTGTCGAGCGTTTATCTACAGATCGAAAACGCGCGAGGGGAAAGAAAAAACATAATTCGAATTTGTAGCTAATGAGATTTTTATTTTCGGTCTCGATGACGCGTTACTGAGACAACATGAAATGTCTTCTAGCAAATTTGTGATAAGCATCAAATGAAATAGCTCCCTCCACTCCCCCCCCCCCCTCCCTCTCCCTTTGATTCGGTGAACATGAGTGATTCGTTTTTAATCTTTGATTCAGTTTCTTTTCTGTTGTTTACTTAAGCCACAGCGAGATAAACAAAATGGCCGCCGACTGAGCTCTTATCGCAGCGAGTGATCGGCGCAAAGCTAATGGCATAAATAGAATACCCCCCCCCCCCCCACACACTCCCAGCCTTAATTGCAGGGGAAGGAGAGGGAGTAGGCAGAGTGTTTGCTAGATCTAGATCTAGATATATATACACATATATATATTTGTATGGATTTTTAATCGATTGCTACATTTATTCTGTTTGCTTAGGGGGGGAGGGAGGGGAGGGTCGAGGGGCCTGCACCTCGCTTGTCTATCGTGTAATTAGTTTTGCTTTTGCTTTTCAATTGAGACAACTCAATATATAGACTCCCCTCCCCCCGCTCTGTATACGTACGTTTCCCCCCTCGGTTGTCTTATCTCTAATGACAAATGTTTGCTTAAAAATCTTTTAATTGCGCTTGTTTCGGTTTCTGCTTCTGCTTCTGTTTCTGTTTCTATTTGTCTGCCTCCGCTTCTGTCTGCTCGCTGATAAGCCAAATTAATCGCAGCACTTAAATTTTCATTTGAAATGTGCCTAGGCCTAACCCCCGCCGCCCCCTCCTACGCCTCCCCTCCAGAGTCAAGTGGGGCGACACTAGTCTACATGCAAGTATAAATTTAATCAATTTATCGCTCTAATGGCGAGGGGGCGAAGGGGGTGAAAGAAGTTCTGTAATTAATAATTGATTGATGAGAGTGGGACAGACAGACGGATAGAGAGAGAGAGAGAGAGAGAGAGCGGGAGAAAAGAGACCACCAGCGGATTAGTATATTAAGTGAAGGGGAAAAGGAGTAAGGAAAGAAGTGAAGTGAAGTCTGCCCAATTAAACAGGCAACGAATGCTGATCTTTGGCAATAGATAGTTAGGACCTCCTTTTCGTATAAATATATTTAAAAGATAAGCGCAAAAAAGGCAAGATTGATAAAGCAAGGCCAAAAACGGAATGACGCGGCGAAAGGTAGGAAGCAAAATCTGAAAATGAAGATCGAAGTGCGCAGAGCGAAACTTAATTAAGTGGGTGGAGAAGCAGCAGAAGAAGGAGAGCTTGATGAAGATGTAGATGATGTGATAGGGTCAACAATAATGTAAGTAATAATGCAAGTATTAATGTGATTAATAATGTAAATATTAAATGTGAATAATAATGTAAATATTAATGTAAATAATAATGTGAATAATAATGTAAATATTAATGTAAATATTAATATGTAAATAATAATGTAAATATTAATGTGAATAATAATGTATATATTAATGTAAATATTAATGTGCATATTAATGTGAATAATAATGTATATATTAATGTAAATAATAATGTGAATATTAATGAAAATAATAATGTAAATATTAATGTGAATAATAATGTATATATTAATGTAAATACTGTGAATATTAATGAAAATTATAATGTAAATAATAATGTGAATATTAATGAAAATAATAATGTAAATAATAATGTGAATAATAATGTATATATTAATGTAAATATTATTGTTAATATTAATGTAAATATTAATGTGAATAATAATGTATATATTAATGTAAATAACAATGTAAAAATTAGTATAAATATTAATGTTTATGTATAGTATTTGCTGACTCTTATTCTTGCCAAGATTCAAATGAATTCGCTCAAACGTTGAGTCTTATTATCAAATATGATTACCTAACTAGTAAAATGAAGTCACTAAACATATAAATTAGTTAATAATAATGATGATTATGTGAGGACTGGCGTCATAATTATGTTGATCGATGATAATCAAACGTCTTTCTTATTCCTCGCTTTATTTCTCTCTTAATTTCTCCTTTATATTTGTCTCTATAGTTCTCCTACCCTACTCAACTTTTTTGCTAGTTTACTGGTTTTTCTGGACAGCCGATAACGATAACGATTGAATGCGAAGCCCGCACTTGAAAGCCATTTGGAAATTTACCCGATGGGCGATAAAGTGCCGAAATACGAGAATCATGCAAAGTGAGATTCTTGCCACCAGATTATATTCAATATTCATAATAAACTGTAGACACGTACGGAAGCGACCCTACAGATAAAGGCCTCGTGCTTGAGAAATCACAGTCGGGCCAAGCGATAGTTATCGCGATAGTGATTAGAGCGACCGAACGACCAACTGACACCGACCGATCCGGGCCCAAGTCTGACAAAGATTTATGGGGAAAGCGACGTGTTATCAGCACTCTGGCATTCAGGCGATTCTTATTTCAGTTGGGAATCAAATCAAAGACCGAGCGACCCACAAGTCGCGACCACAAAGTCAGCCGATGATTGCTGATTGAGATTGGGACGCAGTGGACGGGCGGACAGGCGGACGGATTGGAATTGGGGCAGGAATGGAACTGATAACTGATGCCATCGCCAATGCCAACGAAAATTAATTAGGCGATATCATAGGACCCCCCCTCACTAACGCCCACCTCCCTGAGACACAACTATGACTCCCCCCTCCACCCTATCTATCTACACTTGCCAAAATCATCATCAGTTCGAGGCAATCGAGGGAAAAGAGATCGTTGAGCGATAGTTAAACACAGCAAACAATATATAACTAGCATGCACTGAGAGAAAAGATATAAATAAAACAAATTATAAAGACTGAACCAGCTAGAGTGCAGCAGCACTGAGAGAAATGTGTATATAATGATAAAAGAATATATATTTACATTTTTTATATATATTTTAAACTGAATGTACGCTTGGCTTATCACTAGTATTGTTCTCTCAGTGCTCGAGTATTTAATGATAATAAATGTGGCACAATCAGAGCGTAATTAATACTCGATATAATCTATTGTGTGTAGTATGTCAGGCATTTATCGAGAACAGCGCTGTTATCGCCGTTATCGAGCAGCTGCTGCAGCTGCATGTTTATCGGGCCAAATAGCTACGTTATTTCGCGCAGTGCATGCATATAGTAGTGCTCAAATATCAGATGTATATACCTATAGTGCTGTGTGTGTGTGTGTGTGTGTGTGTAGGTATGTAGCTAGCCCAAGCTACAATCCGACAAGCCAAATCACATTGACATTTTTATCTTTTGTTGAAAATCTTTTGAAATTGTTATAAAACAGCCAGACGACGAGCTATAACAACAACAACAACAACAACAAAAACTGTTTTATGTATGGTTGTTGTTGGTTTTGTCAGTTTTCAGTTTTTAGTTGTTGTTGCTACAATTTCTGTCGTTGTTTTCAGTTCATTCTCATTTTGAAGCAAAGCGCGACAATCTTGCCATCAGATCAGCTGATAAGCGCGAGCTGGTACAAATCATACAACAACAACAGCAACAACAACTGCAACAACAACTGCAACAACCATAACAACGTACAGCTGTTCAGCTAGCTCTTGTTGTTGTAATTGCTTTTTTTAGCTTTTTTTTTTGTTGGTTGTCTCTCAAAATGACTACAACACACTATCGCCGCTTGGGCATCAAATTTCAAGTTTATTTCGATTGCATTGACGATTAGAACAACCTCTCGGACAATAGACCCTCAATGGAGCGCATGTACCGCCTCCCGGGCACCCCCCTCTCCTCCCCTTTCCGCACTGCGTTTGCTATCTTCAGGTTGATTACTCAGCAGTCAAACTTAGCCAGAAACCCGATCACAATCTCGCGACAACATTCCACCCGATATAGTCATGCTGGATATACCATATACTTATAAACCATCTGGTCAGTCGATTGGTTAAGTCAGTCATAATGACATTTATCATATTAAATATGAATGAATAAATACAATTTTGTATTGATTATGGTAAAGGGAACTTGATATGAAGGCTAAGAGTATGAATATGAATATGCCTAATGTTTGAAGTCTCATTTGTATCTGTAAAATACTTTTAACGATTAGCTTACAGTTACTTTTGTATTCAAATGATAACCAAGTGATAAATAGTTCAGTAACTAGCATTAATTTAAGGAGAGATACTTTTGTATCTGACAGATACTTTTGTATCTTATAGATACTTTCATATCTAAAACTTCTACCTCATTAAAAATAAGTGATAAAAATAAACTATAATAATTCTTATGCCCATTTCCGTGCTCCATTTAACGATGTTATCTACTGTCTCAGATTATTTCTTTCATCAAACAAAGGAAACCCTTGGGAAATGCCTATCAGATCAACTCATCAATCATTCACTACCCTCCACTTCCCCTTCCCCTTCGCAATCTAGTGTATATGCGGCCTCTGCTATACTTGCTGTTTATCAAGTATTTTGCCTTGTTATATTCTAAATATCATATTATAAATGCGACTGGTTTTTTTTTGTTAGTTCCATTTTTTGTTGTCGATAAGCGAACTCCGGACTTGATATCGCAATTGCTGTTTACTTGTGACTGTGACTCAAGACTTCCCCTGCCCTCCCCCTTGTAACACTTTATCACAGTTGATATGCAAATGCGCTGTCCGAAAACAACAACAACAACAACAACTACAACAAGTGAGTGTGCACAACAACAACAACAAGCATAATTTGTAATTTGTAATGCCAGTTGTTGTTGCTGTTGCTGCTGTTGCTGTCGTTAGTTGTTATTGTCATTTATCTGCTGATATTTCCTGGTGCAAAAAAAGAACATTGAAAACAATACGAAACAACAACAACAACAAGAGCACAGAACAAACGACAAAAGCTCTTATCGCTGCTTATTAAACACAATGTCAAAATGACCAAAGCTCTCGTATCGAAGCTTATCTCTCAATTGCTCTCGCTCTCCACTCTGCACTCTCCAGTCTCCACTGCATCACTGATGCTCGAGCGGAGCACAGGGTGGCCTTGGCTAATGCTATCTAGCGCAACCTGAGAGCTTTGCCTTATCTCGGCTGCAGCAAATGCAAAACTGTACACACACACACACACACACTCACATGCATACGATATGCAGTTACTGTGTGTGTGTGTGTGTGTGTGTGTGTGTGTGTGTGTGTGTGTGTGTGTGTGTGTGTTGTGCTATCGTTAACGTAGCGAACGGGCCGCATGACACGTACCCGTCGATTACTAATGCCAAGTAAGGGGAGCGGCAAGGGAGAGTGGCATACATAGTACAACTGAGACTCAGTCTTGGCTCAGGCCCGTAGCTCTACTTGGGTAATGGTTTTTTTCTCCCCACTGCTTCTTCTTCTTCTATTTTTTGTCACCCGCATGAGGCGCGCTGTCGACCTGACGACCAGAAAGTTGTGCTGGTCGTGTCTTTTGTGTTGTGGGAGGGGGCGAGGGGAGGGGGCGTGCTGTTGCTCTTTTGGCCAGATAATAGGACAACAGAGCTGAGCTGAAGCGAGCTGGAACAGAACAACAGCTGGCAATTAACATAAAATTAGTGATAAGGCGTAATTAAAATTTAAAAAAACTAAAAAAAAAGGCAAAGTGTTTATCTATTTCTGAGCCAAAGGCACGACGATATGGCAACTCTACACTGACTGCCAAATACTCTACACACAACAAAGGAGACTTCACACAGTTTTCGCTAACGATAAAAGTTTATCGACTGCGCGCATTTAAGCCATAGAAATTGTTCAGGCAACAACAGTAACAACAGCAACTGCGATAGTGGCAGCGGCAGAGGCAGAGGCAGAGGCAGCGGCAGAGGCAGCGGCAGAGGCAGCGTGTGCAAAAGATAAATATGCAAAGCGGCTCAGCCAATGATAGCGAGCCAGAAGAAAGCAACAGCGCAGGTGCAGCAACAACAACAACAACTACAGCTGCATAGATAAGCTCGCTAATTTATCGAAACTGGAGCCATTGCTGTTAGGGATGGTAAAATGATACGATGATACGAATGACGTAACAGGGCCAAACGTAAGCTAGATACGAAAGGCTGCCTTCGATAACTGCAAACAATGGCATAGGTACATCGATAACCCTAACAGATGAATTGGATAAAAGTAACAAAGAAATAAAGTTTAGGCTAAAAGGAATACCAAACAAAATGAACAATCAGACCTGTTCCAATTTACAAATTCGATCATTCGATTTACTTTTTGAAAAAAATGGGCTTCCTAAATTCGATGTATCGTTTTCAAGAAATGAAAATGTTTATTGTACTTACACACGAAGCTAATCTATTTCGAAATGGACCAAATATGAAGCTAATCGAAAACGATGAATTGAAATTTAGAACCCCATTTTTTTCAAAGAGTAAATCGAATGATCGATTTCGTAAATGGGAACAGGCCTGATTAATACCTATTTTACTCATTTTCCGTATTTAGCCTCAGTTTCTATAATTCTGTAATAATGCTAAATGTTAATTATGGTGCTTAATGCATAAGAAGTACGATAGACATTCATTAATCATTTTAGATAATGCGATAGATATATCCATATCCATATTAAATAAAAGCTAACATTCTTCTAATATGATTTTACTACTTATCCATTTGTTTTACTGCTGCTATCGTTATAAACTTATAAACTATCAAAACACATATAATTGATTATATAAAACCAAGTTAAGCTGAACCAAAACGTGCTCGATAAGGAGTACCAAGAGCTTGAGCTTCAGCTTCAGCTTCAGTTGGAGCTTCAGCTTGGGTTACCCCCTCTGCCAGCTGGCTCTCAGATTTCCGCAGCACGTAGTACTATATTATCGATTCCAAAATGCATTCATCGAAAGTGTTGGGAGAGTTGGAGATTTGTAAGGAATGGGGGGTGGGGTGGGGGGTCAACTCATATATCAAACGGCAAATGGCAAACAACGAAATGTAATTAGTTAATGCTTATAATAAGGTGTGGCCGTATTTTTAAGATACCCCCTGCACTCTCTGGTCTCAAGAAATTCCAATTTGAAACAAGTCGAGAAACAAGTTGGAAATCAAAATGTTGACAATCGCACAGTTGTTGTTGTTTCTTTTGTCATTTCTTTCGTTGCTTATGCAGTTGTTAACCGCCAGTTGCCCCCACCCCTGACACGGCATTACAGTTGGAGCTGACAAAGCTGTAAATTGTGGAGTGGGTGAGTGGGGGGACTTACCTTTATTCAGCGGCTTTGGATTCGACTGTTTGCGTCGTGACATTGTTTGGTTCCAAGACAGGCGGAGAATTGGTCCGTTAGCTGCGTCTACATCAAACCTCCGCTCGCATCTGGCGTCATTTACCGGCGGACAATTATACATACGCAACTCTACACTTCACTCTCGCACGGACACACACACACACACCCGCACTGTCACACACAAGTGCAATTGGAATGCGAATGCGAATATCAATATCAAATCAATTTCAATTTCAATTACGATTGCGATTATTACTATTTATTATATTTCGCGATAATTTATTTTTACAATTAATGCGACCTTTTTGAACGGTATTATTCTATTTTTAATTAATTGATTTCGAACGAGTCGCGCGCGTCGATCGCGTATTGGAATCTGATTGGAATCGCGCACACTCACTCGCACACACACACACACACGCAAGCAAACACCCGCACAGAGTGAGAAATATTTCACAGTTTGACAATCTTCTTATTTAATTGTTTTTGTTATGCTTATTGTTATTATTTTTTACTATTTTTTTCTTGTTGTTGTCGCAGCGACGGCAACGGCAACGTCTTGCGGCGTCGGCGTAGCGTAACGGAACGTAACGTAGCGAGTCGTAACGGTAGCGTAGCGTAACGTGGGCGAGCAACGTCCGCACAGTGCAAAGTCTTGCTCACTACTGACTCTGCTGCTGTCGCCGTCGCGGTCACTGTCGTCGGCGTCGTCAGCGTCGTCTGCCGAAAGCTCCAACGGCAGCAGCATAAAACCGGTGGCGTCGCTGAGCGCATTGTTGCGCGCGCACTCTCGCAATTTTTTCATTTTGTTTTTACTTTATTTTTCATTGGCTCTCCCGCTTTGCCGTCTGTTTCGCTGCATGATAAGAATCAAAACAAAAAGTGCGAAATACAACGCACGCTGCACAGGCCAATACACGCCGACACTTTAGTTTAGGACTTTTAGACATTGTACTCAAGCATAAGTAACAGTTAGACTTACTGTTTTACAGTTTCAGTTAGTAAAAACACTTTTTATTTAGTTTAATTCACTTTTTTGCGAAAATTCCAGCTTCGTCACCGGCGGCGCAGGCGAATGACTGAATGCGGCGAATTCACAGGCAGCATCAAAACAAAAAGCACGCTTCAGATGAAAATACGCGCCGACACTTATCTCAGCACTTTCTGGCATTGTATTTATGCATAAGTAACAGCATTACTTACTGTTATAGTATTTCTGTTAATAAAAACACTTTCTATTCAGCTTAATTCACTTTTTTGCATAAATTCCAGCAGTGCCACCGGCGAGCAGGCAAATGACTGAGTGCGGCGAATTGACAGCCAGCTGGCCGCCACAATGCTGTGCGCACGAGCTATCGCAACTATCGGTTCAGCTGTTTGCTGTTGGTTGGCAACGCGGTTTACTTTAGTTGGCAATGCTATTTGGCGGCACTATTTTGAAATTTGCTAGAAAATAAAAGAAAAATATATTAAAAATAGTTAAACTAGCTAGAATAAAGAAAAGAGTTAAGAAGAGAGTTAAGACAATTTGCTACATTAAAGTTAAAGCTGCTAAACATAGTTAACCATTTAGAAAATTTAAATACATTAAGCGCCAACATATATACGCGCTTAAAAGTATGCTGCAACTTTTTTGGGCAAAGCTGTTTCGTGCAATTTATGTTAGCAAAAAAATTGCATACTTTTGGGGCTTACAATAATGAAGTTTGGCGGAATATTTAAAATTAGTTTTAAATTTTATTCTACTTAGTTATGTTATATATATCCATATTTTGCTGACGAGCTATGGATTTATATTACTTTTCACCTTTCTCTGTGTGTCTGTGATCGGCATTAGGGTAACTCTGCATTAATGGTATTCTTTTGTTATAAAAAACTCTGGTAAATTTCCGATACTAATTAAATAATTAGCAAATTGTTTGAACAACCGACAAACGTGAGAATAAATTGCAGAAAAATTCACAAAAATAGCTTAATCAATCAAATAAACAGTATGATTGCAGAGAAGCAGCGAAAATTAGGCAAAATAACAATTAAAAAATTCGAGCAACCTAAAAATTAAACTCAATTGTTTTAAGAACTATTTGTGAATTAAATAAAGAGTTTTTCTAAATATAACATATGTACTTATAGAGTATTGGCGTTTGCTCTAAACTCTTCGACTGTTTCGCTATATTTTATGCACATTTATTTCATTTTAATTTTTTATGGCGTTTTGCGCTCTCTCTTTCCTTTTGTGCTCTTTGTCTTCTTCTAATTTGCACCTATTGCATTTTAATGGAAATTTCTGTGCCTGGGTTTTTGCATTGGACGCTCATAGATTTTAAAAAAGGCTGACAGCAGCGGAAATGAAACGCTTCCTTCCAAAAAGGACATTTGCTGCCGTTTTGTGGGGGGAGGGGGAGGTACAGTTGTGCATAGGCAATAAATATAGTGAGTGGAGAGTGCACACAATAATAATCCACGCTAACATATGGCGTAGCTGATTAGTCCACGCGGTTAGCATAAGTCAGTTAAAACCCACCCACCTATCCACCGCCCACTTCCCCTTCCCCTCCCCCACAGTCTGTGGTCATTTGGCGCTCTGCTAATACTGGCATTTATTCCGTTTGGCCTTCGTCGCGTTCATTACACTCTCCTCTTTGTCTCTCGGCCTCCTTTTCGATTGCTGTAGGCGTGCATTGCCTTCTTTATTCGACACTTGCCCAAAAACCTATAAATACCAAAGCGATCAGCAGCTGTCAATGTATCTGAATGCCCCAAAGTA
The DNA here is from genome assembly GCA_035045005.1 of Liodrosophila aerea. Taxonomy (NCBI): domain Eukaryota; kingdom Metazoa; phylum Arthropoda; class Insecta; order Diptera; family Drosophilidae; genus Liodrosophila; species Liodrosophila aerea. Next base: position 868,631 of record JAWNNL010000650.1, read on the forward strand.
TCTACATCTTCAACTGTTACTTTAGCTGTATCTCCTTTGTATCTTTAAATGTATCTATATCTCAAGGAATATATATAACTTCAGCTATATCTAGATATATATCTTTTTCTGCTTCTTTAGCAAAATCCTTATCTGTATCTCAATGAATATTTATACCTCTAGGTATATCTATCAATACTATATCTTCATCTGTTTCTACTTCTTTAAGAATATCAGTATCTTTATCTTAAACTGTATCTGTTTTCTTAGGGATATCTGTATCTTCTGCTATATCAATATCTTCATCTGCTTCCTCAACAGTATCTATATCTCAAATAAATAGATGTATCTTAAGCTGCACCTTAGTTGTCTCTTTAGCTTTAACTGTCTCTTCAGCTGTATCTGCAAACGCTTCATTCATTGTATCTGTATCGGTCTCTGGATCTGCTTATGCGTAATATCTGTTATCGTAGTGCATTACACTCCGGGCCATGCAAAAAACTCAACTTCCAGGTCAAGCAACTGCCACGGCGCGAGGCCAGTTGCAAAACATTTGGGTGTTGTTTTATTTTTTGGCATACAGGTGAAACTGACTAAAAGGACCCTAAACTGTAGAATAAATTGAGTTGAATTATTTGTTTTATTTACTATTAACTAAATATATAATTAGAAGTAGTATTTGTTATATTGAAAATACAAATAAGCATTTAGATCGAATTGAAAATAAGTCAAAAGTAATAAGGAAAGAATATAAATCAATTTGATTTTTTCTAAAATAAATAAGGTAGTTGAAAATTATCTAAATATATATCGAAAGTGTGTTTATATATTTAAGCTATTATTGATAATTTTAATATATATTTTCCCTTTACAAATTAGGAGTTTCTCAGTCAGTCTATGTTACACTCTTCAAAAGTTTATGAATATCTCCACTTCAGTCTCTCTCTTCTTCTTTCTCAGTATCTCTCTCTCCCCTACACTCTCCCTATTTTCCCCTCCCACACTCTCAGCTCTCTTAGCCTGTATCTACTGTACTTTATGCGCTGTCATATCGTTGACCCTCGAGTGCAGTTACCTTGTGCGTAGCAGCGTGTGTGTGAGTGAACGGCTGCGCTACTCCTGCGCCTGTCTCCCCCCTCCCCCACCCACTGTCATAATTATATGTCACTTTGTATTATTTTAAATATTTTTTTATATTTTTGTTATGGGCCGCAGTGCATTGATCTGCCCTCGCAGAGCCGTTAACCTTGTTTGCCCAAACACTCGCACTCGCGCTCCTTACGCTCCGTTCTCACACTCTCTCTTCTTTCTCACTCTCTCTCTGGTTCGTCACACGCCCCGTTAGTCCAGACATAACAAGCTGATGATGTTTCACTCGATGATTATCCTCAGTTTACGCATTAATTAAAAGAGCTGATGAAATCAACCAGACCCGACGCATAAGCAGCAGGGGCTTAAAGAAATGCATAAAAACAATTCAATAAAAGAAGAAGTGAAGCAACAACAACACTGCCAAAACAAAATATGCCTTTATTTATACACTCAACACATTTGTGGCAGCTCTGACCGTTACAACGCCCACCGAATGACAGATAGACTCGAGACACTGAGAACTCAAAGTCCAATTGGCGCGCTGCCCTTGCCTTCGGCTATATTTATAAGAAACAACTACAACTGCAATAGAAAGCAAACGTTCTTTGTCTCGCTTGAGATTCCCCTTCTCCTCCATCTCCCCTCTACCACTCTCTACTAATTGCGGTAGGTTCGGCTGTGCTACATGGCGTATGATCAATTTTCAATGCTATACATTAAGCATACGACCCTTGGTCCCACAGCTTCACCTTTGCTCAGCCTCTGCTCGCTCCCCTCCCCCCTGTTTAGCTATTTTTAGCTTTTGTCTATCACCTCAGTTGTTTTTCAATTTGTTTGTTATTATTTTCGCTGTAGTTTTTATACCCAACTGGTTTCGCCAACAGCTGCTTCCTTTTCTTGTTTCGTTTTTCTATTCTTATTACTATTATTGTTGCTGTTATTTTATTGCTTAGTGTGGTGTTTAATCAAGGTCAAGCTCAGCATTTGACTAAAAGCTACAGCGACGACAGCACAGTTGAAGCCATCATCGGGTGAGGTTTTTTATGAGCTCAGTTTTAGTGTTATTTTTGGGACACCTTTACTTTAGTTGTTTGTATGGGAATTTCTAAAATATTTATAGTAAATTAAAGAGTAATAAACAAATGTAATTGTAGCAGTTATAATCTTTATTAAATTTATGTTATTTATTTATATTTTATAGTTTTAACTTCAGAATAAATGCGCATAAAAAAACAAAACAAAAATACCGAAATAAATTGAAGTCCTTTTGAATGTATCTATTAATTTACTATATTTTTTTAGTGTTCAGTTTATCTATTTACAGTTCACTCTATCCGTATACAGAACTCTGTTTTATATAGCCTTAGCCATGCCGTTATACACCGTATATACAGTAACAGCCCATAGCCCATGGCATGCAAATGCGATCAGTTACCCGCTGCTCATTATGATTCTATACGAGGCGTTGGCACTTGGCAAGGACAACACACAAAAAACAACATGCATTCACGAGGAAACAGCAATGAGACAGGCGTTAAAAACAACTCACAACAACGTGCAACAACAACGTGCAACAACAACAACAATTGCCAACAGCAAAGGTCAACGCGCAAATTCAGAAAACGTTGAACCAGGCCCAAAGACCCTGAAGTTCAAACCCCTCCACACACGTCACCTGTCTCACTCTTTACGCATCTACCTGTCTCTGTTGCTTTATGCCATTCCCTCTCACTGTTGTTTGTAAAAAATGTAAAGCAGGCCGGTCGCAATATCAGCGCAAAAAAGTATACATGTAATAAAAAATGAAACTGAACTTTGCAATGATGTCATGCAGTGAGTGTCGCCAGATCGGAACTAACTTCGATCGCATATAGATTGTTATGATTTCCCATTGAGCTCTATATGAGAGCTAGTCTCAGGCTTGATTTTTGTAGATCAGTTTATAGATCGTGGCACAGATTAGGCTGGCCATTGAGACCAGTCAAGTGGGGCAACGAGTGGGCCGACGGAGCATGCGAACAGCGAATGATTCAAGTTAGTTGGCCAGCAGGTGAAGGTGAATGATCACCGTTGAGTGTTCAGAACAGTGTACAGTATATAATACATATAATCTATATATAATATATGTACTATACAAACTTAGTCAGCATTAGAATTAAGAGCGAGCTGACGGAAATGCACAGCATTTCAGTTAGAGCAGTGAAAGTACTTGGGCTATAAGTAGAACTGATTAATTACGCATTACTAGACTAAAAGAAGTTAGATAAACTTACTGAAAACATTGCTGATATTAAAGGCTTTAATGAGAATATATTTGCAGAATTTTTGTGAATTTAAACCGCATTTATTTGGTATGTAAATTATGCATTTTAAGTAGGAGTTGAAATGCAGAATTTTCAGCCAGGTTTCAATAGCTCAAGACGAGCTGAATTCATTTAAATATATTCATAACCATTTTAACTATAATAAAAAGAATTCTTACTAATTGATTACCGTATTTAGTATATACTTAATAAAAATATAGAAATATTCACAAAAACTGACGTAATATTTGCTGGAGTTCGTTTTACTAGATGAATGAATTTTTGGCAGTGTCTGTCTATACTTTTCTACTAGAATAAAATACTATACTAAATACTAATAAATAAAAAAAAATGTCCAAGAAACAAAGGCTTAAATTTTATGTTGAAATCATTTTAAAGAATGTGTATAATTTTTTATAATTAACTCCAACTAAATTGGCATATGCGTAGAGCTGATAAAAAAATTATAAAATATTCATTGTGGCTAATATTTATGCAATTCATACTTATTACGTCTTTTCGATTATTAATTTATTTAAATAAAAACATCTATATTTGGCAGCACTTTTCATTATAATTAATTTTTGCATATAAATATTTATCATAGTATATTAATCAAACATTTTCTTGACACTCAACTTGAGGGTAAAAAAATTAAGAAATAAATATGATATAAATTCAATATTTTCCCATGACTCAACTAGGCATAAAGCAATGCTAAAATTTTATACAATTCGAAAAGCTGATTATCACCTACAATGTAAAATAAACTGTAGCTCTATATTTGTAGCCATAATTGCTAGAAAATGTCCATCTAAAGAATGGAAAATGACAAGCATTAGAGACCTTTACTCACTGCTATAATGCTTCAGTCATTCCAATCGCTGAGAACTCACTACTTTAATCCAGTTCACTTTCGATTAATTTCCTATTTAGTTCAAGTACATAATCCTCTCTAACATTCCAATCCCCCCTTTCGTTCAGCTTAACCAATTTGTGATCCAACTAATTTAAGGCAATCAAATCAAATCGAATCAAATCAATCGTACGATCATTTTATGGCCTCAAACCCCAAACACACGCCGCATAATTTGCAAAAATATGTTAATTTCTGTAGCTGCTATTTTCCATTCCAGTTGAAGTTGGATTTTTTGTGGCACTTTGTCAATTTGATTATAAATCAAATAAAGAAATAAAATTCACGCTATGCGCACACTCTTTCCAAATCATCGTAAAGGCAATCTTTTATCTTTGTTTCCTATATTATTATACTTGCTGAGCTGCTAAAAATAACTAATTAAACAGGCAATACACATTTCTCGTTCAGCCAGTAACAAAAGTCAATCATAGAGACTAGTAGATACCCTGTAAAACTTTGAGATACAATTAGAGAGTGAAGCATGATTTCTACTCAGTTTATAACTACTTGAACTATAGTTTCAATTGGGTAGTATATTAGCCTACCCTTTAAGGAGTGCTCCGTATTTGCAGGGTATTCGAAAACAATATGAAAATGTGCTAAACTGTTGCCCTCAGCCATCGCGAGCTGTGCACGCCACCTAGCCATGCACAATGTGTGCCAAGGGGGGTGAGGCGAGTTGCAACTGAATTTAATCTTTCCACAAAGACTTTGTACTTGTATTGTGATTTGTTTTCATTTAAGGCAATATTATTTTTGCTCCAGCTATAAATAAACGCGAATTATTTCGGTCAGCCAATGACTTTGATGGTGGTCAGTCGGACAAGACCCGCATGTGTCGGGGACTCTCTGTTAAGAGAGGAGTGATAATAATAATAATAGAAAATGTTCTAGGCAGATGAGAATATTGGTGTATATATAATATAATTATTTGAATTTACTACTCAATAAATATTTAATTAATTTTATTTACACTTCACTTCATCATGAAGCAGAGCTAGACTCTACTCACTATTTACTTCAAATCTTCACTCAATAATTTTAACATTATTAAGCTAACAGAATATATAAATAAGAGTTTACCAAATTGGGAATTATTGCCTAGCATTCAATCGAATTTCATCACGCTGACAACTCTAATTGGAAAACAAGAGGCCCAAGCAGTCAAGTCGACTGTGAGCACTCAATCGATGCGTGGATACGTATAATCATTTGCCAAAGCGATAACACACTCACACACACTCTCACACACACACAGACAGTCTGCTGTACTCACTTTTAGTTGGCGATCAACAGAAATATTCGTCACAGACATTGAAAATACAAATATGTATACTATAGCGTAGATCCCACCCATAAACAATGTCAATAATAAAGCAGATGGGAGGGAGGGCGTGCAGGGCGGGGGGCTGTGCACTTTGGGTTGTTTCCATTGTTTTCGCAGCGAGCAACGAGCCTCCCAGGGTTCCCACAACAACAACAAACCGTAAATAAACAGTTCCCAGGGGCAGTTATCGACCCACAAAAAAGAAAAGAAAGAAAACCTCAAACCGTACCACACGGCGTATACGTCATGTGTGCTGGCAGTTATCTAAAGCCGATAAACAGAAAACCCAGAGCCAACTAGTAAAATATTGATTAACTGGCAAACAAATTGAAGCATTGACTGCCTGATGGCTGACGGCTTGTATAAATATTTCTGTTTAGATACAGCGAAAAAGACTTGGAAAAAATCGACTTCATTCGTGTGTACTACCCGCACATCCGCATTCTATATCTGCTCAGAGTATTCACTCTATTCGCCTATGATTCATTCGTAGTATTTCGCAACTCAATTTTATTCTTCTTGTTCAGTTTTTTACCTCTAAAGTTCTTCTTAGTTTTTCTGCTCTAGAATAGATATATCTATGCATATTTTTTATTATTCAACTTTAGTTTAATTGAGGTTTACTTTTATTTAGTTTTTAATTACTCTTTCTAAAAATGTTTCGGCTTTGATTGAGTTTAAATTAACTTTTAAGTTCCCATTTTAATTCAGTTTTTACTACTTATTAATCGCATAATTATTGTCAATTGTTTAATTGTCAATTGTCTGCTGCTTATCACATTATTTCATAATAAATTGTTTTCTTATCAGCATAACAATTGCGTCTTATCAATGAAATCTCTAGAGTTCTTTTGTTTTGTAATGATTTAGATTGTTTATGAAATTGTGTTGAAATATAGTAAACAATACCTTTGTTATTTTATGAAAGATATTTTCTTTAATTTAACGGAAGTATTTATGTAAGAAAATCTATCGAAACTGGAGCTAGTTTTCCTCTGTTGAGAGAGTCTTCAGCTAGCTAAAACTGTGTATCTATGTGTATCTATATCTATATCTAAATCTATATGTATATCCATATCTATATCCATATCTATATCCATATCTATATCCATCTATATCTGTTAGTATATATAGATTCTCGTATATATTACGATTTACACGAGCTCCATATTGTAGAGCATTAGGGAATCTATCCTCACAACACCTAATATTATAAATTTAGACTCTGTACGCTTTAAGTGTGTTTTCCCCTCGGCTCATGTACTAAATATTGAAGTACACTGTTAAAAATTGCTAATAACTGGCTGGAATGCGCTGAAATTTATATTCTACACTTCATCAATTCCAAAATCATTTTAAAGCTACTCTTTTAATGCCATATAACTCTTCTCTATATAGGTAACAAGTAGTATGTCCTGACTGACTGACTGACTGACTTAGTCATTTGATTGAATAACTCACACTTTGTCCGCAGCTCAATTAAAATTCCCCTAGACTTTCTTTAAGCAGTCTATCAATATGAGTACTATAAATGCCCCTAGCTCTAACCTACTGTACTATATATCTATATAGCCCACCTAATCAACACGTGTCGGCATTGATAATCAGCAGTGCTGGCAGTGCAAGTTTTTCATTCACAAGCATAAGCAAAAATATAACCCAGACGTATGTCAGGTAGAGTTCACGCCCACAACTTGAAACTGCATGCAGTCAGATAGTGTCGATAGTCCTCTTTAGCACCCTCCGATTCCTCTATGGCACCCTCCAGGCACAACAGCCGTACAGTTGTACAATCTTAGCCTACAATCTATTGGAACGTGCGCCGCTTCTGAGATGTGCGATAAGCTGGGAGCTCCCATACACACACTGCCTGCCACGCCCCAAATACACACACTCAAACACACCATAGACTGACCATGCGCTCGCCAGCTGTCGCGCCCTTATCTCTATAGGGTTGTCCATAATGGCTTGGCCTTTGGCAGCCCCCGACGTGGAATGGGACTGACCACACGGACAGCAGTACGGACGGACGGACGTTCTAACGTCATGCAAATTATTTGTAAATAACGCAATAAGTCGGCTCTCTTGCTTTATCGCCCTCTCTGTGTTGTTCCTAATCTATTTCTGGGCACTCTCCATGTTTCTCTGTGGCTCTCTGTACGCTCCGCTTCTGTTCACGTTGACTTCACGTGCTAATCAAACGCCGCCGACTGCGACCTCGTCCATAACGAAGACTACGACACCGAAACAAACTGGTCTACTCGTCTCTGGGTCTATCTGTCGGGTATATGTAGCTGGCGCGACTTTTCCCAGATTTATGGCTGTTCTCTGGCACATATACTGCAGGCCCTGTATCTCAATATAGGTAAAGGGTATATGGAGTTTGTGTGGGCATATGAAAAGCCGAAAGCTAAAGCTACTAAATACTTGGACTTGAATAGATGTTGAGTATATGTATGATATTTAAGCTCAATTTTAAACCACTTCTGCACGGAATTTCCAAAAACCCTTTTATAAAGCACCTCCTTGGCCTTACATCCAAGTTTTCTGCAAATTTCAGACTCCTAAGTCTTACCATTTAGACTGGACGTTGCCACCAAGTCAGTCCGCCAGTCCGTCAGTCAGTCACACACACCTTTACCCGCCTAAAGCGTATCTCTTTGTCGAGCACTCCCTACTGGCGCTTCAACACTTATTGATGATGTTGAGGTTTGTGTTTTTGTTTGATTCCTCACGATTCGCATCGTCGTTCTCGTTGATCACTTCATGATGACGAAGCTGGGCCACTGAGAGCGCACTTTTTTCTCGTCTTATTTTACTTATATGTGTATTACTTTTGTTTTTATTTTGTTATTTTTGACGAAATACTACGCCGTCGGCATAGAGTCGTCGACTGCCATTGCCCCATTGAAAAAGGCGTTGAGGCTGAACCAGTTCAGGGACAGTCAACAGTCAACAGTCCAGCAGAGTTCTCCCGTTCCTACTGTCCTCGTTCCTTTTGGAAAACAACTTTCAAGTTCAGTTGAAGCGTTTTGGCAAGGGCAGCAACTGGGCCAAGGTCAGGCAGACCGCAGAATCAGTCAGAATGAAACAATGGCAGGTAAACCAGGGGAATGCCAAGGCAAACAGAATCCATACGGGAGTCTGGGGAAACCTTGACGTAATAATTTCCAATTTGAGGAAGGCCACAGACTGACTTTTCAACTTGCAAATCAATTCCAGCCCAAAATCCCAAGTAAAGTTCTACAATCCCGAAGCTAAAACACAACGCGTCAAGCGTCACGTAGGCCCAAACGCATCGCTTCAGTAGGGGGATAAGGTGTTGGGAGAGGGTGTTGGGAGAGGGTGCTGGGAGAGGGTGTCTGGCTGTCTGACTGGCTCACTGGCTATTGTTGTGCCCATGGACAACTGTTGCTGTAAGCAAGCCCAAAGAAATATGTATATTACAACGCAATGGAAATTTTTACGCTTTCAAATTATACACGAAACTTGAGGTGTAATAAAAATGTGAAAAGATACAGAAAGCATATGGTAGAGCATTATGAATATCTACTGGAACAAGAGTGTGGAATATAGAGAAAAAGGGAAGGTGAAGAGAAAAGTATAGGAAGAGTTAGATGTAAGGAGAGAGGTATGTGTAGAGATAGATATAGGTGTAGGTGACGGGGTAAATATAGAGGTAGCTCCAGAACGAGTTGAAGATGGAGATGTCATAAATTCTTTAACTTCATCTGTAATCCCTGACTAAATATGTAACATCTATAAATGTAACCCTAAATAAGCCACGTATTTTTTTTAAATCTGCAATTATTTGTAACTATAATTTAAGTGAGTAATAGGAGTATTTTATTTTGCAATTCTTCATTTCTTCTTTTTCAAATCTTCAATTTTTATATCTATCTGATTAATATTATTAATTTAAGCTTTTATTTCATTTAACTTTTAGTCCCTCTGTGGAAGGCTTTTCGCATTACATAACTACATAAATTTACAATATATTCAAGAATTTAGCAAAATATTGCTCTTTATTTATATCTCTCTTATAGCAGCCACAAGGTTAGCTTAGATTCTGGTATTTATACGACACAGTATAGAGCAGATAAGTTGAGGCAATTCTGTTTCCGCTAGTATCTATACGCTTATGTAAATATGGCCTTTTAATAGCTAAAAATTGTTTATACGTCTGCTCAAAGTACAGCTAGATATAAGGTAAATGTATCTATAGTATATGTTGTGGTAAATAGATCTATAGATAAGCGCGCTTCTGGGTAGGAAAAGTAATTGCATATAGGTTAGTCTCACGTTAGTCGATAGAGGGCGCTTTCATCCACAGAGTGTAAAGGGTAGTCTCACGCCTGCTTACGCACTATAGAGCAAGAGACAATAGAGGGCGCTTTCGACCATGGAGTGTAAAGGGGGGAGAGAGATTGTTTACTTTTTAGCCGCGGCTCTATCTAGCGCTAAGCAAATTGATTTGTAGCGCTTATTTCATTTATAATTTCGCTAAATGAAATTTCATTTATGCGCGCTCAGGTAAGACCAGCTAAAAAAGCAAAACAAACAAGTGAGTGGAGGAGGGAGCGCAGAGAGGGGAGAGCAGTGAGTTGTGGTTGCTGCAGTGTCACGAGTTTTCTGCACACGTGACGTCATGAGAGGCCCATTTTTTGACAAATTTCTGGCAAATTTTTTAGTGGCGCGTGTGAAGCAGTAAAAGAGGAAAAAAACCAAAAAAAAAACAACTTTGGGGCAAAGACCAGTTCGGGGGTTTTACCCATGCCCCATTCCCTTGCCAACGAAAATATGCAAACAAAAGCGAAAAGTGAATGACTTGAACACTAGTTGAAAAGGAAAATTGCAAATGGAAATTGGGAAATGGGAAATGAGAAGTGAAAATATGAAAATATGTGATCTGCTTCTGTTGCTGGCTACAAAAATACTTTCGCATGTCTTTCGATTTAGAACATGTGCGCCAGCTGACGTCACGCTCACCTGTGATTGACGTCCAACGGCCGCTGGTAAAATACAGACACAACCGAAAGCAGAAAACTGAAAACAGAAAACAGAGAAACAGAAACGTATTTGGAACCCAGCTCGAGCGAGAGCTCATTAATAAAGCATTTGGCCAAGGCCTTGAACCCCAGACGCGTTGGCATTGCGACGTCATTGCCTCTGACCTTTCAATGGCGCAACAGGAGCGGCGCTGAGCGTGTGACGTCACGGCACATCCTGCAACGTAACATTTGTGTTACGTCAATGCCGACGCGCGCTTACCCACTCCCAATTGGCAGTCTGGCAACTCTATGCCGCGTAGGACGTTGGCGCGGCCTACGTGCAGTTTGAACTGTGTGCGTGGGCATGTGAACTGTGGGTGGTCCGTGGTGAATTCCTACGTGGTGAAAGAATGAATGAATGAATGTTGAATTGTGGGCGTTGGGTGGTGAAGTTTACTGTGCGTAGGTGGCCTCCAAATCGGTGTCAAGGCAAAAGGCGTACAAATCCCGCTCTGAACTTGAACTGCTCGGGCAGCGCCACCGCCTGGAACCGGAATTCTTGCTAATTTTAGATGCCCCCTCGCAATGCTGATTAAATTGAAACGTTTTGTGCATAGCTCAAGGCAATAAAGCAAAATATAATACCGTATCTGTATATGTATGGGTGTGTGTGTGTATGGGTGGGGCGCACCTCTCAAAAACTGGCATGGGGTAGGCTTCAATTGCGTTGCACACTCTGCATGCCAAATCAACTGTAATTCGCTGCATTACACTGAGTTCCGCACAAATTGTATACTCAATTCCGTTTCCAATAACAAACAAAACACGCACCATCACACCCACAAAAGCATTCACTCACTCGCACACAAATATACGTATGTATGTATGTACTCACATAGAGAAACAGGCACGCCGACTACTGCTGCCGCCGCTCCCCTCGGTCGTCGTCTAGCTGCTAGCTCGCTGGGCAAGTATCAACAAATGTTCACGTGAACATCATGAGGTCAACGCGTGATACACAGAGCATGATAATTCACAAACACACATACACTAACACCAGCAAGCGCTCTCTCACACAACGAGCGCGTGTTTTGTATGGCGTGCTAGTTTCTGCTTGTTGTTGTTGTTGTTGCGCAAGAGCGCGTCATTGTAATAGTCACAGCTGTTTGACGGGGGGCGCTCTCTCTCTCTCGCGCTCGCTCTCTGTGTTGTTTGCCTGCGCGAGCAGCACGAGCCCCTTTTTGCTTTTGCTTTGAGAAACTGTTACGGGCCTGGCCAGCGTTGCCAGACTCAACTGTTTGTAACACTTGACTAATCGTAGTAGCAAAGTGTACTAAGCACGAGTCCAAGCTGCATTCATTTCTCTCACCTGGCAACGCTGTGCAGTCAACTGTTGAGCTGGTTTTGCGCCCATTAATAATATTCGTCTGCGTCTGGACTTTTGATTCGTTTGTTAGCAGACAAACTAGCTAATGTGTATGCAAATATATGCAGTAAGGCCGATATTAATGCGCCATGTGTCTGGCCAGTCGAGGTACGAGCCTGTTTTTTCGATCTTAAAAAAGCGCTTAATCACGAACTTCCGTAGCAACAAATGCGTCAGCCTAAGACTAAACCATGGCTTCGGGGTGTGTCTGTGTGTGCCTGCCTCTCTCTCTCTCTGGCTCTCCAAATACTTTGTATGTGTGCGAGTGTGTGTGTGTGTCTGTTGTTGCCTTTTGCTGTGCACGCTCCATGTGCATGGACAGCGGCTATGAATAGATAGCCCCAATGGAATTTTGTATTTCCCCACCACATTCCCCGCCATCGAGTGCGAAGTAAACAGCTGATGACGTCCATGCGTTCGTTACGTGGTCTCTTTAAGTGTGTGCGTGTGTGTCTCTCTGCCTTCTTCAGCGCGTGGGCTTAGACCTGACCTTTTACCCCATGCCATGAAATGAATGTCATGCGGGGGCGCAGAGCTACCCACGTTGTCAGTGCCTGTCGCCCGTCCTCCGTCCTGTACTCAGTTGAGTTCGTTTCGCCTCGCTTCGGCTCGGTTCCATTGCACTGGTTGCTTCAGTCGACGTCGACGTTGATGACGATTTCGCTTCAAGCCATGCCTCTCTGCACTCCCCGCTGTGGCCCAGCGTCACAGTCTGCCCACTTACACGTTTGATTACGTCGGCAGCTCCACTCACACTCACTCACTCACACACACACACACACTCGCACTCCCCGCAGCCTGTTCGCGTGTGTGTGTGTCTGCTGCGACTGCGATGGTCTGTTGGAAGCTCGCTGTCTGAATGTTGTTCATTCGTCTGTTGAATTCTGAACGCTTCGGTTCGTTTGCTCGGGCAGCCGCATCAAAGTGAATATACAAATAATTTCTGAAAAAGAAAGATACTTTAAAAAACTCTGTGAAATTCAAAGAGAGACACTAAGACTCAGCCTAATACAAGTGATACAATCCCAAAGACCCATAAGCTCCAGTGCAACTACAACAGACACTGAGGCAGGTGCAATAAGTGCAGAAATAAAGATACAAAAAACAATTCCAAAGGCAAAACTCACAATGGATATGGATACGCTGCTGCTGCCGTCGCCGCCTGCAACGCCCCCGCTGCGGGACAACAAAGTGGAAAATGTAAGTCCAGAGAGCAAAATGACTCACAATCACCCAACGAGATTGACCTACAAATTAGTGTGTATGTGTGTGTGTGTGTGAGTGCAGTGCAAACTAATTAAAATTAAATGCAAAAAAAAAAGAAGCGAAATGCAGGCCGTAAATTCCCGCAGACAGCCAGACAGAGGCAGCGCTTTGACAAATCACGCAACAACAAAAATACATGGCATGGCAAGGCGAGCAACGCGCTCCCTTGCACTTGCCGCGTTTCTAAAAACAAAAGTCTTGCTGCTCGCTCGCACTCGGCTAAGGCTATGCGATCACGCAGCGGGCACGCTTTCACGTGAACACCGCATGCACAGCGAGTGATACAAAGCACACACACACAGAGGCAAAAGCAAGTGGCGAACAGGGCGAACATTGGACTCCACACCACGGCAGTGTGGAGCGTGTTGTTGTTGTTGTTGCTGCCGCTGAGAGAATGAGTTTGCTATTCAGTGAGAGAGCGCGCCATGTTGACGTTTGTTTGAGACTGTATGCGTGTGAGTGTGTGTGTGTGTGTGTGAAGGTGAGTTGCCAATTAGAAACGGCAAAAAAGACGAAAAAGCAAACACAGCCAAGCCCCAGCTCATAATAAAATATGTCACATTTTTTTACTGACTCTTCTGGCTCTTCTCTTTTTCATTTTGCGCTTATCTGCCGCGCAAACAAACAATCTCAAGCACACACACAAACACACGCGCGCCGAGCCCATAAAATACCGCCACCTGAAGCACTCTTGTGACGTCGTTCACACATGCACGGTAGCAAATTGTGTACATCAAAATGGATCAGATTGAAAAAACACAAATTTCGTTTAGAAAAACACCACATTCAGCAGAGCTGTGGCAAGCGGGCAGCCAGCGCTGTTTGCGACTGTAAATTTATGTTGCCTACTTTCGGGCTGAGCTTGAAATTCAGCTTGATGTTGTCAGAAAAATGAAATTAATGTTGTCGTATGTCAAAACTGACGCGAAGTTCAAAAAACTGGCATATAAAAATGAAAATGCCCAAAAATAAAAATGTGGTAAAATGCGTCCGACGTGCATTGAACTCACGCGTGGGGGTCTGCTGCGGGTTAAGGTTAAAAGCGAATGGCCTTGTCAGCGTCGACAGCGACGCCCGCGCACATAATTAGCAAAATTTGTGCATTTTTTTTTACACTCAACTGTGGGTCAAATAAAAAGTGAAAGGCTGTTGAACTGAAACGTTTATTAACCTTACCTCTTCTCTCCGTATTCTTTCAGGCCGCCAAGGATGTGCAGCAAGTCAATGAGCAGCTGCTGAAGGCCAAGCTGAAGCTGGTGGCCACGCAAAAGAACCATAAAAATGGTGGCATCATCACACCCAATCCCTCGGACACGGAGGATGAGGCCGGCGATGTGGTGTCGCCCTGCAAGAAGGCGCGCCTGGAGCAGCCAGCGGTCACACTGACACCACCGCCGGAGCACAGTAAGGAGCAGCAGCTAAAACAGGAACAGGAACAGGAGGATTCGGATGCATTGGCCCAGCGTGTGAGCGTCATCATGCGCGTGAATAGCCTAGGCACCGTCTGCCCCACTCTGGAGGAGACCAGCTCCTGCTCCAGCTCCGCCTACAGCTGCAGTTCATCCTACACCACACCCATCACCGATGATTATCCTGAGGAGAATGTGTGGCGCAATCTAAAGTACAAAATGAATCGCAAACGCGCCGCCGAGGTGAACATACCAGCAGCACCAGTAGTCACATCTCCACCAGCAGCAGCCGAGGCACCCACGGAAAAGCTACACTTCATGGCTCCCAACTCGCAGCTGCTGCTGCTCAGCACAGTTGCCGCACAGGCACAGCCACAGCCCACATCCCTTCCACCTCCACCTCCATCTCCAGCTACCTGCAAACGCATAAGCGCCGCCCAGGCAGCCGCCACACGCAGTCGCATCTATGAGTGCAGTTTTCCGGATTGCGGCAAGAACTATTTCAAGAGCAGCCACCTGAAGGCACATCAGCGTGTCCACACCGGCGAACGTCCCTTCATCTGCAAGTGGGACAACTGCGACAAGCGTTTCTCCCGCTCCGACGAGCTGTCGCGGCACAAGCGCACCCACACCGGCGAGAAGAAGTTCCAGTGCGGCGTCTGCCAGAAGAAGTTCATGCGCAGCGATCATCTGTCGAAGCACGTGAAGCGCCACAACAAGGACAAGGCCAATGGGGTGAATCGTCATGTGGCAGCAGCAACTGTTGCCGCCGCAACGCGTACCATTGCTCCCGCCACCAGCAGCAGCAGCAGCAACAGCAACAGTTGCTCCTCCAGCTTACAGCTGTACAGTGCGCAGGACTTGCTCCGATTGGCCAGCTCCTACACATAAGGCAATCACATCCCAATCTCATTGCAGACAGTATCAACAGCCGAGAGGCACAGGATCTGGAGGATCGTGTCGCTGTTTTTAGTTTAAGCGTTAATTCTTGTCATTACTTAATTAATTTCGCCTAATTAGCGTTAATTTTACTCTGCATATATCAAGTTCATATTCAATACTTCTGCTCGTAGGATCAGGCAAGTCCTTCGGGATTCCTTCACTCCTTAGAACTTTCGATTCTATTTAGTCTGTAGTCTGTAATCATAAACAGTATCTGTGATATTTAAGTTTTCTTACGCTCTTTTCTATTGTATCATATAAACCTAATGCTCTTTAATCTTAACTCTCTGCTAAGTGAACAAAAACTGTATTTATTTAGTAATCTATGGAAAGATCTGTGGAAAAGAAGAGTCCAAATCTCAAGAACAAGCGAAAAGATGATTCTACATCTAAGAAAAGCATAAAATATATTTTCCATATATATTTAAACAGTTGAAAACTAACGTCTATTGCTTCTGGGGAATGGGGAATTGTAATGGAGCAATCCGAATATCATTTTGAGTCAGTTATAGTGTCTATCGGACAAAACCGGATAAAGTATCAGTTGATATAGTATTATATATGCATGTATGTCTTAGTTTTTATCTACGAAAAGTATTTTATTACATAAAACGAAAACATATTTATACATTTTATTAAATTAAACATAGTTACTATATAGAAATATATATATTTTTTGTCCGATAGACACTGTAACTGAATCAAAATTACTCCCAAAATATTCGGATTGATCCATTGCATATTAGATATATGTATTTGCATTTTGAATAGATCAAAATCATTAGTACGTATTATGTACTTAGACTCGTTCATATAGTTAGTTGGATAACTTAATTAGAGATATTAAAACTCCTGCTCTGCTCCTGGTGGTAGTCTTTATAAGCCACTGTATCTGAACTGATCATGCTAGTTTTCCTACTCATAAGTTTCCATAATTATAGTATTCCTAGACCTACCTTATTGCTATGTAGTTCTAGTTCCAGTTCATATACCCAACAGAGCGCTCACCTCACAGAGGACTCTGGTCTTGGCCTGGGGTGAGCAGGCCTGACGCACGGCCATCTCCCAGGCGTCCAGCAGATGCGTCAGTGAGTAATTCTTGGGTAGCTTGGATATGCGTGCGATGAGCGCATGCTGCACGGTCTGCAGGAACGGTGTGGTCGAGTATTCCTGATCTGTGAGCGAACAGTCTGGCGATTGCCAGGGATACTCCTCCGGCATACAGACACTCACTGGCGGCACGCTGGGCAGACGCTTGTCATCCAGGCTGCAGATCAAGCGTATGTTCTTGCTGCTATTCTGAGCCGTTGTGTCCAGCTTCACCTTGAACTTGCTATCGAGCCGGGCAATCTCTCCCTGCAGCAAATACGGCACTTCGGGCGTGTCATGCTTGAAGTACTTCTGTGGCCTTTCATCGTCGGTCCACGAGCGTTTCCTCTTTGCCGACACGGGCGCACAGATATCAGTGCCGAAGAGCAACTCCAGGCTGGGTCGGAAGGTGCGATACAGCGTGTGATTGGCCAAGGGACTGAGCAGTGTGGTAGTAAGGACTTCCAGCAGAGGATTTGCAGATTTCTGTAGAAGAAAGCAAACGTAAGTAATGAACTAAGTGAGATACACAGCTTAACCTACGCCAAATTGATGCCCATAGGAGGAGTTGAATAGATCCATCTTCTCCAGCGCCTTTTCGCACTTGAGCAGCGTGTCCAGCTGCACCCGCTGTGCCGGGTTACAGAGTATCTCCAGCAGTTTGCTCATCTTGGTCATCTTTTCCATATCTGCAAAGGGAATTGGATATTAATGAAAACTCTAGAGGGAAGGAGAATGGTTTTTGGTTACTCACTGGTGCCGTCGTTGGTGACCTTGCTCATCATCCGCTTTAGCGGCTCTATGTACTTGGTCAGCTGCTTGTACTTCTCGCGGTACATAGCCTCCTCATTTGGATTAAACGGGCTATTGACCGACACCTGGCCAGGTGTGCTGATGGAGCTGTTGCTCGGCGATTGCTGGCGAATGTTGCGCTGCTGCTGCTGCATCTGCATCATCTGGGGACTTGACTGCGGCACCAGTGCGGGGCTAGGTATCATCTGTGGTGTGGGCATTTGTGGTGTAGGCGGTTGCTGTGTGGGTGTTTGATTGCCCACCAGCTGTTGTTGTTGCTGCTGCTGTTGTTGTTGCTGCTGCTGCTGTTGTTGCTGCTGCTGTTGCTGTTGTTGCTGCTGCTGCTGCTGTTGTTGTTGCTGCTGTTGCAATTGTTGCTGCAGTTGTTGCTGCTGCTGCAACTGTTGGGCATCCGCAGGGGATGGACTGGAGCGCATAAAAGGCTGTTGCTGCTGTGCAACACCTACTCCCACACCACCTACTCCACCGACCCCAACCACTCCACCAACTGCTCCACGATTGCCTGGAAACATTTGTCCCGGCTGCTGTCCCATGACCATGTTCGGCTTTTGCTGCATATTTGGTGGCATGGCATTCATGCCAGCCATGGGATTCATGGCACCACCGCCTTGTTGCACTGCCACCGGCGGTACACCACCCACTTGGCCTTGCTGTGCGCCGGCAGCGCCCACCACATTGTGCTGCTGCTGCTGCATGTTGCCCGGCATACCTTGCATGCCCTGATTGAGTCTTAGCATTGGGTTCATGCCCAGCTGGAATGGGAATACACAAATAAGTAATGTACGCATTTGGCTTAGGTAAACTCACCACCATTGGCGTCATTTGATTCGGCATGCCACCGCCGGGTGCACCAACTGTTGGGCCACTATTAGGTCCCGGGCCAACCATCTGGTTCGGCACCACCTGTCCTTGACCTTGTGCCGCACCGGCTGGTCCCATAGCGTTCAGTTGCATGCCGCCGTTACCTGGTCCGACGGGTCCGTTCCCGCCACCCATTTGCTGTACTTGCACCATCTGCTGCTGTCCGCCGACGCCGCCAGCACCCATGGGCAATTGTCCACGTATGTTTGGCATGCCCTGCATCTGCTGCTGTTGACCGGGACGCTGTTGATTGAGCGACTGTAGCAGATTCGAGGCTGTACCCGGTCCACCAGGTCCGGCCATTTGATTTGGCCCACCTGGTGCACCGCCCATGGGCATTAACTGTGGATTACGATTGCCTTGACTGGCCAGGTTCTGCAGCGCATTTAGAGGATCTTGCATTAAATTCTGTTGACCCATTTCACCGTTTGGAGGCGGCGCCTGTTGCTGCTGCAGCTGTTGTTGTTGTTGCTGCTGCTGCTGTTGCTGGGACTTGCGTTGGGACATGTCTTTGTAGTGCATAAACAGCTTGGCCACTAGCCCCAGATACTCATCCTTAGTCCGTGATTTGCGGAAAATGTGATTTTCCATCATGCTTGCGTTTTTATTCGGCTCGGGACCACTTTGTGGCAACATGTCGTGTCTGACCGCAGAAAATCGATTAGAACTTAGTTTTCGTAGCGCATTTCAATACTTACATCTTGGAAATAACATTTTGGCGGAAATTCTGGCTTTGCCACTCTTCAGTCATGATTAAAATAAGTAATTTCACTTTTTTAAAAAATTCTTATTCATTCGCTTTGACCTCTCTTTACCATCTGATGAAAAATTTTCTGCAAGTAAATGTATATCGATTGTAATTGGCAGGGCTGCAAAAAAGTTTACCAATTGCTATTGGCAGCACTGCAACAAACTAAATTTGCTTATCTGGTAACGCCATGAATTTCTTACGCGCGCACCTATTCGAGCTTAGTGGCAACGCCGCAAATTCAAACTGGATTTGATTTGAGCGCGCAGTTGAAGTCACGATTCGTAAGCAAATATTGGTTAATTATGAACCTCAGGTATGAAAATCAAATTGTGTGTGGTTGTCGTTGTTGTTGTGTTAACTGTAAATACAGAACATTGCGTCGTGTCCAATTAGCACTATCGTGTGTGCTGCCGTCTGGTCGTTGCCACTGATTCTATTTGGTTCGACCCAACCACCTGTATGAGGTGCTCTCTTATTCAAACACATATACACACACACACATGCTCGCATATAGAGAATAAGTAATGAGTGTTCTCTCTGGACTTTTACTAGCTTTCGTTTTGGCGCGTGCTTCGCTGCTTCTCTGCTCAGCTCCGTTCAGTTCAGTGTAGCTCACGGCTGTGTTTTACCGTTGTCTCATTCGTATCTCGACTTTTGGCCAGAGCGCACGTCCGTTTGGCGCTTCGCGTGTGTTTATTTCTTTGCGTTGTTAACTTTTATATTTACTACGTCTACTATATCTCCGTGTCTCGTATATATTGTATTGTATTGCATTGTATTGTGTAGTGTGTGCTGTGTGTGTGTGGTTCGTTTATATTTCGTTTTGGTTCTCTACAATTTCGATTCGCCACGCTGCTGCCACCTGTACAGCGCTCGGTTAGTGTCTTCTGCCAGCGTGCCACCACACCTCCCCCTGCCCACTAGCGCCCTCTAACTACAACTAACAACAATAATAATAATTGGAAACGCTGTCAATGCCGGCTGCCAATAGAGGCGTCGTGTGTATGTGTGAGTGTGTTGGTATTTCCAATTGGAATTCGTGTAAAGGCAGCAAATTTGTTTCATAAACGTATCTTTTTACAAAAATAATAACACACAACAAAAAGTAGAGTATTATCAGTGACATTTTACCTTGGGGCAACGAAATTAATGCCAAGAAGCAGCAGCAGCAGCAACGTCGACAGCGCGGTCAACAGCGTGTGCGTGCGCGCGTGTGTGTGTGTGTGTGTGCGTAGAAAAAAAAGATAATTGAATGCAATAAATAAAAGGCGCAACAACAACAACAGGCATTTTTTATCAAATTATATCACAAGTAACAGTGCACAAAGCGCACACAACAACAATATAATCAAGCGAAACAGCAGATACAAAACAAACACACACAACAATAACAACACAGGCAGAACGTTTAAGTGAGCAGCGGCAGAGGCAGAGACAGCGACAGCGACTGCGGCAGCAACAGCGAAAATAGCAACAAAATGTCGAAAAACTGTTGAGGTTCGTATATATGCAAGTATAAGTATGTGTGTGTATCTGTGTGTGTGTAATGTAAATGAATGCCGAGAGCTTTTCTCTGTGTGTGTGTGTGTGTGTGTATGAATACGTGGTTTATTTGCTGCTTCAGTGCATACGCCACCGCTGACGCTGGCTTCAGGCTGCGCCCCCTCCCTGTCAATCACTCTGCTGCCGCGCTGCTGTCGCGCTGCCGCTCTCAGCGTGAGTGTGGCTTACGCTGCCAGCGTCGCAGTCTTGGAGTGCTCTACTTATTCGGTTCTTTTGGCATTTTTTGCGCCCCAATAGCGACGGCGACATTGTTGATTACAGCCACAGCCGACAGCCCAAAAAGCTACACACACTCTCTCACACACACACACACACACGCAGTAATAACAATAGTAGTAATAATAGCAGCAGAGGCAGCAGCAGAGGCAGCAAAAGTGTGTTGACATATTTATTGTTGTTGCTGCGTTTTGTATTTTCCCGTCTGTTTTGCTCTATATGTATGAATTCACATGTGTGTGTGTGTGTGTGAGTGCGCCTGGCAGGGGTAGCGTACGTGTTTAAATTATCAAGCCGAGCTTGTCAACGCTAGCAGCACGCACGTATGTATGTATGTAAACTAGCTGACACACATACATGCACACACATATACATGTAATTGTATGTACAGCTGTCTGCATGCGTGTGTGTGTGTGTTTGTGTGTAATTGTGCCGGTGGCATGGCACTGCGCATAGGGCTTCCACACACGCTACAGAAATGACAAGCGGATGGACGGCACAGACTGATAGACTGATAGAGGGACGAGGGGAAGCGTACAACCTATCGATTTTCAATCAATATTTTAGCCTAGCCAAAGTGTGGCAACGCCAAGTGTCTGCTTGGGGGCGGAGCGGGGGGGGTCAGCACGCTGACAAAGTTTCCAATTCTGTCTTTTGTATGTGTGTGTGTGTTTTATCTTTCTTCAGTTTTTTCTAGTTTTGTTTTGCATTTGAATTGCTATTGCTACTTTTGCGGCTTCGGCGCCAGCGTTGACGTCGCCGTCGCTGCTGCTTCTTCTTCTTCACCTCATTCTCCGCCCATTCTCGTTTCACCTTTGAGCGACACGACGCTAGACTCGCTCACGCATGCATAATCAACAACAAAACAGTATGTAAATTGCCAGCGAGTGTGTGTGTGTGTGTGTGTGTGTGTATGCGTGTATCAGTGCTGTTGCTGTTTTTTGCTGTCAGTGTAATCGCGGCTTTTTTATTATCATTTGATTGCGCGCTGCTTTTATGGTTGCCGTTGCCTTTGTTGTTGCTGTTGTTGTTGTTGTTGTTGTCGTTTATTTCTGTTTTTCTTTTCTCTTTTTTGTTGTTTTTGTTGTTGTTGTTGTTTCTGCTGCTTGCCACCTATTTGTGTTGTTAATTCTGTTGTTTTGCAACACAACCGCAGATAGTTTTCGTTGTTGTTCAATTTAATTTCACTTAATTCGCTTTGTTTTAGTCCTACAGCCCATACACCTGTCTCTCTGTCTATCTGTCCACTTTATCTTCTCCTTTCTTTCATTTCATTCGGCTTTTCATATTTACCTATGGAATGCATTCCGTCAATTTCTGCAACTGTTTGCCTTTGCCGTTCGCTTGTCGCTTATTTGTCACGCTTCGCACATCGAACCGTTAGCAAACGTCACCGTCAGTCGTTAATGGGAGCATTTGTGCAAGAGTGGCACTGCCTTGGGATTGAGGGGGAAGGGTAAGGGGGAGGGGGGCAACTGTCATGTTTGCTTATGAGCAGCTAGGCATGTATGTAACTACATGTGTACACCTTCATTTCCGCCAGCACAGCAGCTGTCAAATTGTGCAGACGCCAGTTACCAGCGCCAGCACTTACCCTCCGCCCCCTCAACCACCCGCAGCCCTGAGCTAAAGAACAGTGTTGCAAAGTGTGGCAAAGAAAAGAGCCAATTAACAGTGTTCGATGCTTTAAAGTTTTCTTTTACTAAGAAATTACTTTTAAAACCGTAGTTTCTTACATTAATAGAATCTTACATTATTCTGTATTTCATTTACATTTACTTTACCATTTTCATTCATTCATTTTCATTCATATTTTTCCAATAGTTCTACGCGTTAGCCTTTTTATGGCTAGTTTTGGCGACTTTTCGAAGGATGTGGCAACACTGGTGGCGCCTGGACTTGTGTGCGCCTCGTTTTCTCACCACGGCAACCACTTGTTTTCCCAAGCACAACAACAACACACACACACACACACACACACACACACATGCACACAAACAAACGCCGTCAGTGTGTCAGCGTTGCCACCCCTTTTTTCAACTCACTCCCAGAGCAGGACTTTCCGCTCTGTTTGTGTGTGTGTGTGTGTGTCGCTCTGCTTGAGACGTTTCAGCTGCTGCTGCTGCTGCTGCTCTGACGCTGGCGTCTGCGTCTGCGTCGACGCCAACAGCGACTCATTGACATGCCGTTGCGTCGGCAACAGATGAAAAAGTTTTAGCTGCAAGTCGCACGCACGCCGTAACTGTTAATTGTCAAACTGTAAAAGTCATAAAAGTTCTCTCTGTAAAACTGTCGAGTGTCTTCTACTATTATGTTTATGTTTTATTAAAAATATTATAAGCACAACGCGTGCGTGTCTCAATCAGCCTGTAACTAGACTATACGAACAGAGCGCCTCAAGTATGTGTGTGTGTGTGTGTGCCCAAGACTGTTGCGCGCGTTTTTCTTGTACGTATTGTTGCTGCCACCTTAGCATATGGCAACATAATTCGGGTCGCAGACAATTCTCGCAGCTGAAATCGAAGTCGCATTTCATTTGTTTAAATTTGCCTTTATTTCTCGTCTTGTTTTTCGTTTCTCTTCTGCTTCTTCTTCTTCTTCTTCTTGATTCCACACGTCGTATACGCAACCGACATACACGCTATATGCATAGATATATCGTAACATCTGGCCCGGTTTCCGATTCAGTTGCTTTTGCATATAGCATACAGACATACAGACACACATACAGACGAACATACATATCGGAGTACATATGACACCCGTAGCAAAGCGTCTTCGATTTCGTTTTCGTTTGCGTTTTAAATTTCCATACGCTTTTACATACATACATATGCATAGACGCCGCCGATACCCTAGCCTAAGGTTCCCACAGTTTCATTAATGAATGCGTAACATACCCGGGCGATAGTAGTCTTTATCTACACACGCATTAACATACGTTACATTTTCCAACAGTCCCGAAAAAGTATTCCATATGTCTGACAATCTGCCAATACTCGCTTTCAGTGGATGATCATTCCACTCATTCGACCGTATTAGAGTCATTCGGTTTCGTTTACATGTGACTGGCAAATACAGAGTCTATAGAGGACTAGATTCGTTCATGGCGAATGACATTCACGATTCAAATGAGTCGAATGATTACTGAAGTCTTTCAATATTCGACTGATTCGAGTCACTCGCTTTCTTTAGAGTGTATTCAGCATTCGTTGAAGTACTCATTCACTCATTCATGCTTCGATTGAGTCGAATGATTACTGCGAAAGACTTCGACTGATTCGAGTCACTCGCTTTCTTTAGAGTGTATTCAGTATTCGTTGAAGTACTCACTCACTCACTTCAACACCTCGATAACATTTGGATCTTTATCAATAGCAATTTCAATCAAGTGCCTAGGGTATGCGATGGTCTGCACTCTATACTATGCGAATGTGCAGTTTGTTTATGAAAATAATGTGAATAATGCGTCGAATATGATGAGTATGGCTACTTCCACTCATTACGTGCATATGAATATGATGATGAGTATACTCACACAGTTTCATTAATGAATGCGTAACATACCCGGGCGATAGTAGTCTTTATCTAGACACGCATTAACATACGTTAAATTTTCCTACATTCCCGAAAAACTATTCCATATGTCTGCCAGTTGGGAATTGAAACCAATACTCGCTTGCAATGGATGATCATTCCACTCATTCGACCCCATTAGAGTCATTTCGTTTCGTTTACATGTGACTGGCAAATTCAGAGTCGATAGAAGACTAGATTCGTTCATGGCGAATGACATTCATAGTTCAAATGAGTCGAATGATTACTGAGAAAGACTTCGACTGATCCGAGTCACTCGCTTTCTTTAGAGTGTATTCAGTATTCGTTGAAGTACTCATTCACTCATTCATGCTTCGATTGAGTCGAATGGTCACTGCGAATGACTTCGACTGATCCGAGTCACTCGCTTTCTTGCAAGTGTATTCAGTATTCGTTGAAGTACTCACTCACTCACTTCAACACCTCGATAACATTTGGATCTTTATCAACAGCAATTTCTATCAAGTGCCTAGGGTATGCGATGGTCTGCACTCTATACTATATGAATGTGCAGTTTGTTTATGAAAATAATGTGAATAATGCGTCGAATATGATGAGTATGGCCACTACCACTCATTACGTGCATATGAATATGATGATGAGTACACTCACACGTAGTTTTGACCGATGATCATTTACCTTCAGCATGGACACGCTCAATTAGGCTAAAAGCCATTCGGTCAGCTCATTAGCGATTAGCGATTAGGTCGCAATCTGCCTGAGCCATCATTGCGCCTGGATGGAGCTGGAGCTGGAGCTGGAGCACTTGGAACTATTCATGCATCCACACAGTTATTCAGCTAGTCAGTTAGTCAAGAGGCAAGCGCAAGCGAGTCGTATTCATGAGTGCGAGTACTCGTATAGGTGCGACATTCGTTCAGCTACAAAGTATTCCGTATTGCGTATTCCGCGAAAGTGAATTACCATAATGAATGCCGGATTGTACTCCGACTCGCTGTTCTATGGCATTGCGCCGTGCCTGTGCCTCTACCACGACAAATACGCAAAGTCCTCAGCTCAAACGGGTCACAGGGGGCGTATGAGCAATGCGGCTGCAACTTGCGCTTTCGCTGACCGCTGCCTGCTGCGCTTACTGGTCACAGGTGGTCGACATTATTACTGTAATTGCAATTGCTATTGGTATTCTTGTTTTTGTTCTTCTTTTTGTTGTGTTTGCTGTGGATTGTGGTCAATTTTTGTTGGTGGCAAAAAGGCATCGCAGCTCATTACAAATGCACTGCGAGAATGGCTCAGTGTAGAGTGCAGTCTGGGTGTTGTGCCTAGAGTACACAGTGCAAAATCAAGTCAAGTACTCAGTGGGGGAAAAACAATTAAACAAGCTCTAATTTTAGACTGCTTAATAGCATATATAGTACATACATATACTACTGTATATACATAGTATGTACTACTGTATATATTTATAGACCGTTCCTTCATTCAACTTCCCTAAACTGAATCACTAAAGTCATTTGAAAAGTTTCTTCTGGTTAATTAAATACTACTTTCTTATAGTTTGCTTTAACTACTTGCAATAATCTCTGCTTAAAGTTAGTAAAAGCTTACTTAATTGAATGATATTTATTTGTCTTTAAGTATAATATATTTCAGTAAATATTTCAATATAAGGCACTTCATCTACCGTTTAAAAGTCTTCTCTAAATCCCATAAATGGTTTACTTTAATTGCTTGCAATAGTCACTGCTTAAAGTTAGTAAAAGCTCACCTAATTGAATACTATTTATGCTGGCTTTAAGCTGCTTAAATTCTTGTCTTTAAGTGTAATATATTTCAGTAAATATTTGGCACTTCATCTACCCCAAATGTCTTCTCCTATAAATCCCTTAAATAGTTCACTTTAACTTCAAAAAAGTTACTTAAAATTTGGTTTAAATGCACTGTTACTTTTTCCGCAGTGTAGCCAGCGGGGGGGCAGGTACACAATTACTGCATGGGATACAAGTAGCCAGGCGCAATTATCTACACAATTATTTTTTAGACCACTCACGCGTGTGTGTGTATTGGTGGGTGTGTACGAGTGTGTGTGTGGCCCACTTTGTTGCTTTTGTGGCTTCTGTTGTCTTTTTCATTCTTTTTGCCGAGTGTTTTTTATGCCTTTTTTATACACTGCGCTCTGCCGCTGCCGTTGGGCGTTGACATTGAGCGGCGTCCGACGTTACGCCCC
Source organism: Liodrosophila aerea (assembly GCA_035045005.1). Classification (NCBI taxonomy): domain Eukaryota; kingdom Metazoa; phylum Arthropoda; class Insecta; order Diptera; family Drosophilidae; genus Liodrosophila; species Liodrosophila aerea. The sequence goes on from JAWNNL010000650.1 coordinate 895,360, forward strand.
AACGTGTACAGCAGACGAGCTGTCGTCCTCTGCGCTGTCCAGTGTCCTTCCGCTGGGAAGGGGATGGGGAGTGGGGAGTGGGTTGAGGGGAGGGGCAGAGCAATCGTTAATATTTAATGTACAATCGCATTTCAGTTAGTTCATGTCCAACGGGGGTTTGAGGGGGTTTTCCCTTGCCCACTGACACACTTGACCGAGGAGGACGACGGACAGCGGACAGCGGACTGTGGACGGCGGACAGTGGACTACCCCGGAGTGTGTACCTGAGCGACATTTATGACCAGACCAAGTACAAGCCACTGAGTGGGTTGCGTTCTGTCGGGGCTTTTCCATTTTTCATTTAAATGCCATGCAATAATTGCTTTTTCCTGTATGCCAGGCGAGTGTGTGTGTGTGTGCGTGTGTGTGTGTGTGTGTAAAGTAAAGAGTTGCCCACTGTAAACAATGGGAACACATTCCACACACATCGAAGCAAATCATCAAAGTTCTGTCCCACATTCACAGAGAGAGAGTAAAGTGCCCGTTTCATTAACCAAATTAGAGACAAGTGTAGAAATTAATAACAAACTTTAGGCCCCAGAATGTGGCTAAGGTCTTAATCACCGCATCAACTATTCATTCCATTCTTTATCGAGTGCTTGACTCAGTTCAAAATTAGAAACTGAGCGTGTCGCAGTTTAAAGCAGAGTTTGAGTTGTCCATAACAACATGGCTTAAAGTTAATAACATATATTATCTACGATATATAAATAATGCAGAAAATTGTGGAATTTATATTAGTCTTGGATCCTGAGAATGATTTGGCCAAGTCGCTGCTGCAACGTGAATGTTAGTGGTTAAAGTTTAACTTTACCTTAGCAGGAACTAATATCTATCCTTCTACTATGTTTAATAGTATCTTTAATGAGTGAATTTATTTTATAATAAACGAATAGTAACAGTTCTAAATGGAGTATATTTATTCGGAATTAAATGCATATAATACAATTTTTAATCTAATTCAGCTAATTATATGGGTCTTACTAGTTCTTTACACTTAGCAGTGATAAGTTCATTGCGTTTTAAAGGATACTTGTTTCTCTATAAACATTACCTTACTTTTCCATTTCCTTATCTTTTTTAAGAGTCTTCCTTCTTTCTGCTCTATCTTCTTAGAGAGATGAGCTGCCTTGCTTATGCTACTCTTTTATCTATAGAGATAAACCTAGGAATCTTACAGTTTATAAGGATGATAAGGATTTAGTTTAAAATAATACTCTTAAAGCCACTTGCAGTTTAGTAAAAGTTTTCTCTTATCTTTTCTCTCTCTTCAGAACATAGCAGAAGTTCTTATCTTACTTTTTCCTTGAATTTCTGTGAGATACAAGACTTCTTATCATACTCTTGTCTTCCTTTACTTCCTCGAAGTAAAGTTTATGTCTGATGTTGTTACCTTCCTCTTAATTTCAAGGCTCCCCTCTTACTATCATTCCTTGGCTATTCTCTGTCTGCTTGTATTGTCCTTCACATATCAGAGTACTCTCTAAACATGGCTTAAAGTTAATAACATATTATCTACGATATATAAATAATGCAGAAAATTGTGGAATTTTTATTATTCTTGGATCCTGAGAATGATTTGGCCAAGTCTCTGCTGCAGCGTGAATGTCAGTGGTTCAAGTTTAAGTGTCTTCCTTCTTTCTACTCTATCTTCTTAGAGAGATAAGCTGCATTGCTTATGCTACTCTCTTATCTATATAGATAAAGCTAGGAATCTTACAGCTTATAAGGATGAGAAGGATTCAGTTTAAAATAATACTCTTAGAGCCACTTGCAGTTTGGTAAAAGTTTTCTCATATCTTTTCTTTCTCTTCCGAACATAGCTGAAGTTCTTATCTTACTTTTTCCTTAATTTTCTGTGAGATACAAGACTTCTTATCATACTCTAGTCTTCCTTTGCTTCCTCGAAGTAAAGTTCTTATTTGGTATTGTTACCTTCTTCTTAATTTCAAGGTTCCACTCTTACTATCATTCCTTGGCTACTCTCTGTCTGCTTGTATTGTCCTTCACATATCAGAGTACTCTCTAAGCATTCTTCTACTCTTGCCTCCTATATCTTCCTTCACTTCCTTAGTGTAAAGTTCTTATCTTGTCTGCTAATCCCTACCTGCTACTCATTCTCTAATTTCCGCTCCTATTCTCCTATTATTTGAGCTACTCTTTCTGCTTCTTATCTTGGCTTTCTTTAGCGAATATAGCGAAAGTTCTTATCTCACTTTTTCCTTAATTTTCTGAAAGTACATAGAGTCCCTCTTCTTCTCTTGTCTACCATTTCTTCCTTAGTCCCTTGTTCCACCATTTCTCCTCTTATTCCCAGTCTTCCTTAGGTCACTCTCTATACTTTCAGTTCTGCATATATTCAAGGATTAGGCTAGGTTAGTTAGTCCACTTCAAGGGTACACTCTGCCAACTCTTTAGCACATTAAACCAGCTCTTAAAGAGTTGAGCTCTCTTGGTCTCCAGCTGTTGCCCAGCTCCTCAGTTTATGGCTGTTGTTGTCGTCCCTCCCATTCGCTTTCTTCTCCCTAGTTTTACGACTCTGTCTGACTTTTATCACTTTTACTGCGGCTTTATTAACCCACTGTACACTGTACGCTCTGTCTGTGTCTTTTTTATTGCAGCAGGCAAGATGGACGCGGCCGCCATGGCCATTGCGGTGGGTGGTGGCAGTGGCATTGGGAGTGGCAGCGGCAGTGGCAGCAGCAGCAGCAGCGCCAGCAGCGGCTACGGCAGCGCGACGACAACGCCAACAACGCCGCAATACGAGGCGAGTGCCACCATAGCCACAGTGGCGCCCTACTACAGTGAGGCGCTGAGCAGTCAGCAGCAACAGCTGCAGCAGCAGCAGCAACAGTTGCAACAGCAGCAGCAGCAATCGCACTTCTATCAACAGAACTACAACTATGGCGGTGGCATGAGCCTGGATCCGTACAACTACAGTGCCTACAACTACAATGCGCCACGCTACGAGAAGCTGACAACCAAGTACAGCAGCAACATCAGCAACATCGGCAACATCAGCAGCAGCAACAGTACTAACAGCAACAGCAACGTGAACAGCAGCAGCAGCAACAAGCCGCAGGCGGCTGCCACGCCCTTCTATGCACAGCCCTTGCCACAGTCGATGTCCATGCCCATTGCTGCTGGCAGTTACATGAGCAACAGCAATGCCTACGACCCGTACAAGTACAAATTGCCGCCGTCACAGCAGCAGCAGCAGCAACAGTCGCCGCCCAATCCACAGCAATATCACATGGGCGTAGGAGTAGGAGTGGGCGTGGGCATGGGCATGGGCATGACTCTGAGCAATCAGCAGAAACAACTGCAACAGCAGCAGCAGCAACACCAGCAACTGCAGCAGCAACAGCAGCAACATCTACAGCAGCAACATCTACAGCAGCAGCAGCAACAGTTGCCGCCACTGGAGCCCAGCTATGCGGCCATCAAGCCCAGCAGTCGCTATCAGAGCATGCCGGGAGCAGTCTATGGCAGTTCGGGTGCCTCAACGGTAGCCACGGGAGGCACTGCAGCGGGTGCTGCTCCCTACTACGACAAGTATCCCATGTCGCTGTACTCCCCCAACGGTGGCCTGAGCTTTGCTGCTCCCGCTCCACTCTACAGTCCGCCGGAGTTGAATGCGGAGTCGGCGTACCGCAAGTCGGGGAACGGCAGCTGCCACTGGAACCCCTCGGTGGGTGGCAACCCTACCGCCAGCTACTACCAGCAGTCGGCTGCTCCCCCTCCTCCCCCCGCGCCTAACAACAGCGAGTTGTACTACAAATATTCCGCTCAGACGGTTGCAGCACCCTCTGCCGTTCCAGCGCCCGCACCCGCACCCGTACCCTACTCCAGTCACACCTACCAGACGCAACCGTATGCCGCAGCACGAGGCATGTGGCCCACACCAGAGGCGGCACCACCACCGCCCAGCAGCACAGCCCGGCAGAGCTGCTGCACCCAGGCGTACCCACAGCAGAGCTGTTACTATCCTCCTAGTCGCAGCAATGGATACGGTGGGACAACAGCTCAGCCAGCACCACCACAGTACGCCGGCAACAGTGTCGTGCCACACAAGCTGAAGCACCCGACTGAACCGTATGGCAACACTGGCAGCTCCTACGATCCCATGGCCTATGGCTATCCACAACCTGCCGCTGGTACGGCCAATGGAGGTCAACGCTTTGTCCCACAACTGGGCATGGGCATGGGCATGGGTGTGGGTATGGGCGTGGGCATGGGCATGGGCATGGAGGCCAGTGTCAGCACCGCCTACTACAATGATCTCAACAGCCTGGACAGCCAGAGCTATCGTGGCCAGAGCTATAATGCTCCTCCGGCCAGCAGCCTGGACTATACCTATAGGAAACGCTCAGCTCCCGCGCCGCCCTCCAACAGCGCCTGCTACCTGAGCCAGTCCAGTGGAGCACCACTCTCCAATCTGGAGGCGCATGTGGACAGCTATGTGGGCTACGATCTGCACGCGGTGCCAGCTCACTATGGCGCCCAGCCATCCCACAAGGCGTCAGCTCAGCCGCAGCACAGCTCCAACATACGCGACTTTCTCTCCAGCTGGAACGATGACGAGGAGGAGCTGCCCCTGGCACAGTCACAGCAGGCAGGGGGCGTGGCAGTGGTGCCACCCTCCAGTTTCATGTACGAGACGCTGCCACCCGCTGGTCCAGTGGCCACCGCAGTGCTCAATGCGCAGGTGAGCGAACTGAATCTCCCGGACATCATCATCGATCATCACGAGAAGCCCAGCACGGGTCATGTGGAGGACACTTTCGCCAGCTTCGATGTGGAGAAGGAACTGGACGAACTACGTCTCAAGAAGTCGCATGAGTCGACGGAACCTGCGGAAACTGCGGCTCTGGCTGAGATCCTCAGTGTGCCGGACACTCCTCCCGCTGCGCTACCTCCCAGCCCCCTGCTGCAAGCTGCTGCAGAGGCACCTCAACCGCTGGCATCGCCTGTCCTAGAGTTTGAGCAGAGCAACAGCAACTCCAATGAGTCCACGTTCGAGAAGGAGTACGAGACTTTTATACACAAGATCGAGGGCAGTGAGAGCGAAGCGGAGCACGAGACGGAGTACAGGCAGCATGCGAAGCGTTTCAAGTTCTACAAGCGCAGAAGCAAGACCACAGAGAACACGGGCGTGCAGGAGGAGCAGTTACCACAGGAGGAGCAGTTACTACAGGGGAAGGAGCTACAGGAGGAGCAGCAGTTGCTGCAGGAGGAACCGCAGTTACTACAGGAGGAGAAGCTGTTACTCCAGGAAGTTCAGCCAGTGGAGCAGCAGCAGTTACTCCAGGAGAGACAGCCAGAGGAGACGCAGCAGTTACTCCAGGAGGAAGAGCAGCTACTCCAGGAGAAACAGCCAGAGGAGGAGCCACAGCAACTAGAGGAACAGCTTCACGATGAGTCACAATTCCAGCTCCAACCGGAACCCCCTACTATGCTGGAAGAGCACTTGCCCCTTGAGCCTCCTGTAGCGCTCTCTCCCAAGGCCAGTGCCAGGGCCAGTCGTCAGCTGCTGGCGCGTCGTCGTCGCAATCGCATCAAGATGCTCAAGATACTGGAGTTCGAGAGCAACAAGATCAAGCATCGTTTCTACTATCGCATCCTCAAGCTACTCCGTCGCAGCTATGCTCAGAGTGCGCTAAGGGAGCAGCGACTCCAGCTCATGCGTCGGCAGCTGGCGCAGCGCAAGGAGCGTCGTCTGCCACTCATCAAACGGGAGTGGGCGAAGCAGTACAAGGAGCAGCAGCAGCTGCAGTTGATGGCCTCGCCACCTAGTCTCAAGGGACTCAGTGAGTCCGCCTTGACTTCCTCTGGACGAGAGACGGTCATCAAGCGTGGCTACGCATTGAGGGAGCCGGAGCCCAAGCTGGAGTTGCTGGAGGAGCTCAGCGTGCTGTCCAGTCAGACGCCACAGTCCGTGGAGCTGCTGGGCAGCTTCAAGGGCTTCGACGATGTGGAGAACAGCAATCTATCACCGCGGGCCAAGCTAAACGTGGAGAGGGAACCTGAAATGCCAGCTCCCACTCCTGCTCCGACTCCAGCGGAGGAGCAGCATGCCAAGCAGCTGGACATACAGCGGTGGTTGAACGAACAGCAGCAGCAGCAGCCCGCTCAGCCGACTGGCGTCATCTGCCTGAGCTCCACGGCCAGCTCTAGCAGCTCCAGCAGCTCCAGTTCCAGCAGCTCGAGTGAGGACAGTGACTCCAGCGACAGCACAAGCAGTAGCAGCAGCAGCAGCAGTGAGGAACAGCAGCAGGATTCCGAGGAGGAGGAGGGGGAGCAGGCAGCGGAGCAGCTGGAGGGCAGCGACTTCAATGAGTTGGCTGCGCTGCAGAAGGAGCTGGCTCAGCAGCCGGCTGAAGTGGCTGCCGATCCCAGCCAGCTGGCAGCGGAGGAGGAGGTGTGCAACAATGATCTGGCCAAGCTCAAGCAGATACTGGAGAGTGACGAGGAGGAGGAGGAGGAGGCACATCAAGCACAGGTGCCCAAGCTAAGTGACCTTAGTAAAATTGCCTTAAATAGTTCCTTAAAAGATAGCGACATAGTCATAAGTAACCCCGAACCCAAGCCGCGTGAGCTGAGCGTGGAGGAGGCGCTGGCCGAGATGTATCAGCAGATAGGCGTGGCCTCCGATCCAGAGGATGGCGAGGCAGATGCTCACAAGGACATGGAACACGCGACCACAGCTGGGCAGGACGTGCTGCTCATCAATCTTGCCGAGATCTTCGATAACAACAGCAGTGATCTCTACGTGGTGCAATGTGATATGAACGAGAACATACTGGGTGTGGTCACCGAGGAGCAGGAGCAGGAGCAGCAGCAGCAGCAGGATGAGGCGCACACGCTCCAGCTCATCGAACTGCTGGCCGAGCCAGAGGAGCTGGAGGAGCGAGCAGAGAGTAGAGCCAGTGCCGCCTTGGAGGAGGCCATCTACGACAGTACACCGCTCATACACCACGAGGAGATCGTGCCGGACAACTCCAGGGTGTTCGAGCGGCGAAAGTTCCTCAAGTATCTGCATGGTAAGTACGTGCAGAGCAACATAGGACGCTACTACCATGCCCAGCGTGTGCTCAAGAAGTACAAGCGTCGCGGCATCCGAGATAGAGTTAAGCCACCCCCCGGGGGCGAACAGGTGTTAAACGCAACTTAACCCTTTGGCGTGCCTAATGGATTTTAAATTACCCACACACATACACACACACACACACCCATATACGTATACACAATCATGTTTTTTCAACAGAATCTCAAAAGACTTGTTTATGTAAAATCAAAACATTTTTGGCATTTTTTATAGTGTTTAATATTAAAATTAAACTAAATTAAATTAGATTTACGTATATTTGGTCGTTGATATAAGTGCAATATTTATGTTTAATTAACTAATTTAATACGATATAAATGTAGGGTAACTCGTTCACATTGCGCTAGAGCATTCCAAGTTCTTTTTTTTCATTCAATACGAATCTCATCGTTTAGCCTGAGGCCAGCCATACCTGGCGTATGCGCGATCTGAACAATTATCGCACTCCATGTCAATGCGTGTGTCCGTCAGTCCGTCTGTCCGTCTCTCGATGTTCGTGAGTGCTACAGTCGCGTGCAATTAGCTTTTAAATCGAGCACATATAAAATACTTATCTATATACTATATACGTCTACACCATAAAGGTTATATGTGAACTCTAAAATACCCTGTGAAAAGACGAAAAAGAAGTCTTCAATCAGATTTCTCTACATCAAACAAAATGTAAGCAGTGCTGCCAATGTGTTTGCCAGTGCGACCCATCACTCCATCAAGCGTTGCCAGATCGGCTGCTTGTGAGCATAACTGAGAAGCGACACGTCTCCCCTCTCAAAATCAGTCCCGCGTCAAGCAATATCTTTACAGGGTATTTGCTGGTCTATAGCCTTGTTTTTGATTCCGTTTTATCAGTAAGTGTATCAGCAATTTTTTGTGTATATTTTTGAGCAATTTAAAAGCACTTCTCCGCCAGAGCTGAAACACGGCTGCAGAGCTCCAGCTGCAGCTGCAGTTAGAGAGATACAGATACAGATAGAGATAGAGATCTAGATGCAGATACACTCCGAATAGATACTGCTAATAGTATGCGATTTTTGCGTGTTGGCTAAACCCCGTCGTAACGTGTAATTATGAGTACCCGATGTCATATTTGATGGCCATGTGGTTTTTTAAAAACAAACGCCTCCCCCAGAGAGGCAACGCCCCCCGCCCCAGCCCCCACCCATTACCCATTGCCCATAACCCTGTTGGTTTGTTTATTTTGAATATGTGTAGTTAAGTTAAATATTTGTTAAACTGCAACCAGTTGAGCAGTCACCAAAATGCAGCCTAGACCAAAAAATAATAAAACAAAAAGAAGGAATATAATAGAATGCAAACTGTTAGTTGTTAAGCTGTTAGTTTTTGTTTATTAGTGCAATTTAATTAAGTGAGTCGGGCGTAGTTGTTATAGCGAGAAATATTTAATTATATTAGGGCCTTACTTAGTTGTCGAGACTTTTTCAACTGGCCTTTCCTTTGTGCATTCACATGTTAATACATAAGGTAGTAAATGCCACAACTAACGTCCGTAACATTGGATGGTTCTGGTTTATGTAACTGTAGCAAATATTGTTTAGACTAATCATATGAGACCACCTATAGCTAAATTGCAAATACTTGATTAAGTACAGAGTTAAAGACAACATTTTCTCTAGCAACACATTCCAAAGGACCAAAAAGAGTAACACTAATCAAATGTTATATAATATAAATGTATAGAAGATATTCAAACTACTTGTCTAAACTAGTTTTGTGCAATTTTTTCTAATTAGCATTGTCATACGCTTAATTTTAGTACACAGCAAAATTCAAATTCAAATTAACGCTAATCCACATAAATATTTATTATGATAATTGTACATACCCTATAATTGTAACTGTCTAGATGTATCCTATACAAACACACACACAACATTTTGATCCTATTACTATTATTATCATCATATTTTTGATCCTATTACTATTTATATGCAGCTCTTTCATTGTACTTTTAGCTCCTAAGTAACTACTTTTACGATCTGTCCGATTTGCGACTATATACTAATATATATAAATGTGAGTGTCTTTGAGAAAATATTATATTTAAATATTTGATGGAATCCACATCAACACCAGCAACTAAAATATTGATTGAAGTAAATGTTTTATGTAAATGTTATTGCAAAATGAAAATAATCCAACTGTTTGAATTTTGGCGGGTTCTCATAGAAGCACAATTGTCAGGTGGCAACGCTTCGCACGAGTCAGTGTTGGTAAAGCAGAAACCAAATAACTTAGCCGCGAAATTCAAATGGAAAGTGTTCATTGAAACTGCATTGGTTTTTATTTCGGCACAAGGCTATATATAGCATATATATATATATATGTTTATATACAGAAATATGTATTGCATTTTATTCGATTTTTTGTAGAATTCAAAAAACAGCACAGTTCACAAATCTAGAATTTGCAGGCTAAAGTAAAAAACCAACTGGGGGTTAGGTACTAGTCCACTCCAATGGGTACTAGTCATAGTAATTTCTTTCTTTTTGGTATCGTTTCGTTGCGCTCTGGCTCTTTGGTCTCTATGTCAGCCGAGTGTCTGGCCAAACTACTCGTACTTGTCGAAGTAGCGCTTCTTCACATCGGGCGGATACGTCACGTATATATAGTGCTCGTTCTGACCACCAGCGACCTCGCTCTGCACGATCTCATGCGTGGAGGAGGAAGTGCGCAAGGACTGCTGGGACGAGCCGACGTGACGATGCCGCGTGTCCAGTGGCCGGGGATGTGTGTTATAGTGGCGTGGTGGTTCACCAGCGCCAGGCACACCACCGGTGCTCACATTGCTCACCACACTTGTGGCTATGGGCCTGGCGGAGCTACTTGTATAGTCGCGTCGGTCTAAAATGTCCTGTGGGTAGACCAGGCTCGTCGAGTGGCGATGATGCAGCGGCGTGTTGGCGTTGGAGGAGGACGCTACCACTTGCCGGACGCCGGCTGAGGATGTTGGTGTACCCACCCCGCCCGGCACCACCACCATCCCCCCCGCTGGACGCTGATCGGCGATGTAATGACGCGGACTGTGTCGATGATATTGCACTGGTTCGGGGTACAAATCCCGCGCTGCTCCGGCTGCCACCTGCTGCTGCTGGTGCTGCTGTTGCTGCTGGTAGTAGATCTGCTGTTGGTCCACAGTTCGACCAGGTATCCCGGCGGCGTCCAGCTGCAGCTCTTGGTGCGTGGCATAGTCGACATGGTAGTGATGAGGTGCAGCAGGCATGTAGATGCTGCCGCCGGCTCCGACGCTTGCATAGTGATTGGCATTGATTGTCGTTTCTTCGGAGCTGAAACAAATGACTTGGGTTTGCTCAATCTCAATCTCAATACATCTAGATCGCAATGGCACAGCACAAACTTACTCAAAGAGTATCCAAATGATGTAGTAGCAGAAACAGATGCCCGTCGAGAGCACGAATATGAGTATGACAATGAGACCCCAGGGAAAGGCACGTGGTTCCAGTGGGCCATCCTCCCAGTACCGATCACAGGTGAGGTACCAGCAGACCGCCTTGTTCATCTCCTCCTCCATCTCCTTGAACGACTGATCCGTCATCGAGAGCAGCAATCCCCCAATGCAGCCACGCAGTAGCTGCTCACAGCGCTGCTTCAGCTTGCTCAGCTCCTCCGGCTTGCAGTTAGCACGCACCTTGGCCTGACCCGCGTCCGGTGACTTGGCTGTCTGGTCCCCCTGCTGTCCACTGCCCTCAGCATCGCCGCTGTGCTCGCTCTGCTCCTCCGTCTCGTTCTGCTTCGGTTCGTCCCGCTTCAGATGCGCCTGGCCCAGTTCCTTGAGCTTCAGCAGCAGCTTCTCTCCAGCAGATTTTGGCTTGGCCGCCGAACCATACTCGGCTGCATCACTCTGCGTTGATGGCTGCTCCTTGCTTTGGCTTGGCTTCTCTTGGAGTAATTGACGATTTTGTACTTTGGCTGCACGCGTGGCACTCAATGTGGAAGTTCTGCAGCGGATTGGATGGTTAGATGCTAGTTCATTGGGAGCAATCGTCACTGACCTTGGTATTAAGCTCAAGTAGGCGGCATTCGCTTTGGCCAGTGCGGAGTTCTGGCCCAGTGAATCACCCCAGACCTCAATGTCGGTGACAATGTGCTGATCCCCAAATTTGAGGCTGGATGCATCCTCCGTTTGGAACACCTCGCAGCGCATGATGTCGCAGAAATCCGCCAGGCAGACAGCATCTTCCGCCTGCAAATATGAAATGTGAGTAAAAGCTGGAGAGGATTGGGCTGGACTCACCTCATTGATAATGGACTTGTGGCGCGTGTCAAAGTGCAGATCCAAATACTTCTCCTGGTAGAAACTTTTGCCACAACGCCTGCATGTCCACTGCGTGGGTCGATCCCGCTGCTTCTCATCCTGACGCGGTGCATAAACATCTCTCAGCGGATGCAATGGGCATTCGAGTGGGAGTTTAACCTAGATAGAGAATCCTCATCAATTGAAGCACTTCCTTATTAGAGGGCTTAAGCTCACCTGATGTTTGTCCAAGACGGGTGTCCACTTGGAGCGCACAATCTTGCGCACCAGCCGGCTGTTATCTCTGGAGCAGAGCAGCTTGATGACGGTGGATGGTGGCCATGGCAGCAGCAGCAAAATAAACAGTAGAAACTGCTTGGATGTCATCAAGCGTGGTCAGAGCGAAAACAAGTGCAATCTTCAAATGGTAATCCGAGGATAAGCATTCAGAGTGGGAACCGTAATGGATTAATATATACATATATACAGAGTGGGAACAGTTATGGAAGGGTAGTGGGAACAGTTTATGTTCAATCGGGAAATAACCATGTCACGTAGGCAAAGTGGGAACACATATGGGAACAGTTATAGAGCAACTGTTGGCATGTGCAACTGCAATCTGGAGCAGTGAGCTCCAACAATATTGTGACACAATTCGTTAGCAGCTGGAGGATAGCACCATGACCAACTGCCCAAATTAATTAAAGGGTGACGCCTCTCTGTCCACCCGAGTCAAGCGACACGCAACTCTACCGCCGGCTAGCCAAGGCCTTCCACCACAAGCCCGGCACACCCTGGCATTCAGCATGAGGTATGTTGAAACGAAACATAAACACTTTCACTCACTTATAGCCAATAAATCTCCAAGCACTTTATAGTAATTCATTTACAGGGTAACCCCTAGTCGACCCCCTCTGCGGCCCCACATACTTCCTACTTTTTTTTGGGTCACTTCTCATGTAAAAAAGGGGCAGCACGCCGAGAAAATCGATAAGAGAGCGGCTCAGCGCGTTGTGTGTGTGTGTGTGAGGGAGTGGGGTGGGGGGACCTCGCTTACTGTTTAACATTAACCGTTACTGGCATTGCATTAGGCAAAAAAAAAGAAGAAAATCGAACACGAGCTGCACTACACACTCTGGGCTTAATTGCATTGCTCACTCACCTTTAATTAATAGTTAATCAGGCGTCATTCATTATCTATCTGCTATTATTTATTTTGTGCACTTGAATTTTTAATTTGCAGGCGACAGCTTTTTAGGTTAAGTTCGCTTTGCAACGGTGCTGCGGGGGCGTCGACTAGCAGATTGGCAATTTGATTGATAACCAGCTCAATTACAAATTCGGCCAGATATTTACTGTTCCTTTTTTTTCAATCGTTTTGTTAGAAATAAAACAAAAAGCTGCAGCCGCGTTGCCTTAACGTTCGCACTGCTGAAAAATTCTGCGCTCTTTAACCCGCTGCGAGCAGGCCCAGCTCACTCTCCCCTGCGCTCGCACTCCTGCCCCGTTCTCATTGCCTTCATAGTCCTGCGCCGCACTGCCAGCGCCATCTATGGCTCGTGTTTGAAGTACAGCGAACCAAACTTTTGAATTTAAGTGTGAAGCTGATTGGCTGAATGGGAGCCTAACAGAAGAAAATATCTTTAATTAACTATGTTGCTAAAGATGCTGTAAAACCCAACATATGATTAGTGATTATTAAAGCTTAAGCCGCGTTAAGCGCCAAGTTAAAACAAAAATCAGCCGTTGCGCCCACCTAAAAAAGCGCCAAATTTGCCGCAAAAATGCCAAGTGTGTCTAAATTAGCGTTATTTTCTTATTGAAGCACGAATAAAAATCCGAGGCGGGCAAATCAACTAGCGTTAATACTGACGCCAAATGCCGTTAAGTTTACTTTGCGGTTAATATTTTAACGCCTATTTAATTTAAAGTATTTGTTTTATTTGCTGCTTTAGTTTGTCTAATTGTTTTCTGTTCATTTCGCTGCTGTAGTCGCTAGTGGCATGGAACGACTCTCGAATTTGAGTGTGTAATTTACAGTTTCTAGATTATAGTTAAATTTGTTTGCGCACAACATTTGCAACAAAGTCTATCAATAAATACTACTTAAAGTACAGCCCTGATACACCGATCCACCGATCTGCAGATCCATCGGTGCTCCACACATTCACAGTCCGTTATAGACGCGATTTATGGACGATTGGTCGAGTATTTTCTTCAGAGCTGCAAAGGGAAACACATTCAATTAGTATCTCAAGCAATGGATCAGCCCAAGTGCAACTTACCCTGTTTATCCTCTTCCGTTAGATCCTTTTTGGGGAACTCCACATCGAAAGTTATGTACAGATTACCAGTCAGATTGTTATTCTCGAAATTGGGCATACCCTCGCCCTTCTTGCGAATGCGTGCACCTGGCCAGGTGATCTTCTCGCGTGCTATGGCCACTTTGTGCCCGTCCAGGTGCTTAATCTCCATTGTAAAACCAATGAGTGCATCCTGCAGACTGATGGTAACATTCGTGTACAGATCATCAGCCTTGCGTAGGAATCGCTGATGCGGCATCTGCTGCACACGCACAATGAGATCTCCAGGCTCACCATCGATGTGCGGTTCGCCTTCCGCCACAAAGCGCGTCTCCTGTCCGTCGACCATGCCTTGCTCCACCTCAATTTCCAGTGTACGCTCCTCATTGACCAGCTTCACGTTGGGACACTCGTCGCAAACTGTTTGCTGTATCATTTGGAAGCGGCCAGGTCCTAGATTTCTGGTGACCATCTCCTGTCGGCAGTTGCACTTACGTGTTCCAGAGGCTGGCTTCACTACGGGCTTATTGCGCAAAATTTCCACAAAGTTGCCCGAGTACAGCTCCTCGAGAGTCACATACAAATTCATTACAATGTCAGCGCCGCGTGGCGTATCGTGTTGATGTGGATCACCATTGCCAAAGTGAAAACCAAAGTCACCAAAGAAGCTGGAGAATGGATCACCACCATGATCCATCATGCCCTCCTTCTTCAGGCACTCCTCGCCGCAGCGATCGTAAGTCTTGCGTTTGTCCGCGTTCGATAGCACCTCATAGGCAGCTCCCAGATCCTGGAACTTTGTGGACGCGTCCGGATCGTTTTTATTCTTATCTGGATGCAGCTCTTTTGCCATGCGCCGGTACGCCTTCTTGATTTCATTTGTGTTGGCATTTCGTTTCACATTGAGAATCTTGTAAAAGTCCCGACCCGCCAGCACTTCGTCCACCAAGAAAAGCGCCAGCTGAACGAGCAGCAAGCCCTTGATTAGCTGCATTATTATAGTTGTTATTGTATTAAGTATTAAGCCTACGTGGTAATTCTAACTGTTAGCGTAGAGTGATTTACTCAAATAAACATAATTTAGTTATCTTTTGTAAATCAATTGAGCACGTCTAAATAACACGGCTGGCAAAAATCATCAAAAAACTGATTGTGTTTGTATGTGTGCATCGTGGTTGCTGTTGATTGGTCAGAACCGGCGCGACAGCGTTGCCACCTGACGCAACAACCCAGCTGTTAGCGATATCAGTATTTTCCTGACAATATGGCAATCCTTGTGGTAGGTGGTCAACAATATGCGATATACAATACACCATAATTGAAAAGTGTGGCAAAAATCATTAAAAAAGGGCCAATAGACTACAAAGAACACCAACACTTTGTTATAAATAATAAATAAACAACAACTAGGAAAAAAGTAATGCATACTTTCCTATGAAATTATTAAAATTCTGCATTTTTACTCATCCGCCTAGAACTATGCTGCAAAATGTGCCGTGGGGCGCCTGCAGTATGACGTCGTCGCTTCATTTGTTGTTGTAGTCAAATTTGAATTCCGATTATTAATGCATCCGAGTGTAACTGTTATTAAAAGTTGTGTTGATTTTGCATTTAAATTGCAACCTCGTTCCCGCCAATAATCGAAATATGACAGTCACTACGACAGCAGCTGAACAACTCTAATGCCACCCTCACTGTTGCCAATGGTACCAATAGTGGTGTTTTTTTTTTATTTCTATTGGTTCTTTTTTCATTCTTATTTTGTGTATTTTTGTCCACCCTCACCACTGTTACTTGATAATTAAAAGGTATGCCAAAAATGCATAGAAAGGGGGCCAATAGGCAAGAAAAAATGTCAATGGGTTGCTGTATATAATATTTAAGCAATAAGCATCGATATGGATAAAGCAGTCATTCTTAGGACTACAAATTCTCTAACAAAACTTGCATTTGAGTTTGAACGTTGGCGCACTCTGTTATTAACATAACAAAAAAGAAGCAAAAATGTCGCGCGCTCTACAGAATAATTTGAATTGAAGCGCGAAACTTAATCAGTATCGCAAATTGTATATATATTTTTTATCAGGATGGCGAGCTGAAACTTTGCAACTACACTTATTTTATACATTAGCGTAGTATCACAGTACGAAGTCAGTTTGGCATGGAACATGGTTATGGCTACAATGTTATGATGATAATGTACCAAATAGCCAAATGGAATACTACACACTCATGCAAAAAGTCAAATCGCTGTGATTTGCCTCTGTTTGCCTAGTATTAAGCTTAAATGCATAATTAATAGTGATTTATGTCACTTACCGCTTAGTTCTTTCATAGCATCTGCATATACGAGGAATTATTGTCATTCGAATCACTTTTCTTGTTAAAATAGCACTGAATTTGAATTTTATGTACGAATACCATGTTAAACATTATATACACTTATATCTTTTTGTATTATACAAATTTGCTGTTGTATTTCTTTTTCCACAAACAATCACTAATATTGCACAATGAGCTGAAGCCACCATACACACATCACCACCACTATAAAATAAAATTGTGGATGCCGCGGCCGTTTTGCTCATAAAGCTTCACTCAATAAAAATGAATATCACGCACAAATTTGAGCATAGGCATATTTGCCGTTCACGAAATACTTATATTTTTGTAGCAATATTATTAATCTAACCGGAAAATTGCATTAAAATCGTTTAACAAAATGCTTAGCAAAGGCACATGTAGTTTATCCGCGCGCGAAGAGAGTAAACTAAGCAAAGTGCATCGAGCGTAGAGCGCCAAAATTCTTTCACGGTTGCAGTGCAGTTTAGCCAAGTGCACAACCTAAGTTAGCCTCATTCACAACCCTAGTGCATGCCAAAACCCCGAATAGCCGCTGCAATAGCCCCCTAAATACCTGCCTTCAGATTGCAAATAAATCTTCTTGTAAGATCAACAAACGAAATTGTATTATTTACGTATTGGTTGAACTAATCGTAGGGCTATCTAAGCGACGTAAAGGGCCAATTTACGAAAAAAAAAAAAAGTTCCATTGCGCCAACACTTTAAGTGGGTTTCGTTGAGCATTTTGAGAGTATTTCTTTGCAACTAAACCTATTTTATGCCATCACAGTACTGCGTCAATTTGGCATGGAACATGGTGATTACGGCTATAATATCATGATGATAATGTGCCAAATAGCCGTATTCAAAATATTGGCCTACTTCACACTCAGGCACAAAGTCAAATCGCTTTGATGTGCCCCAGTATTTGCCTAGTATTGAGCTTAATTCTATAATTAATTGTGATTTATGTTACTTACCGCTTAGTCCAAGTGAACCTACCTTTATCGGCGTGTGATATAATTGTCATTCGAATAATTTCCCTTGTTAAAATAGCACTTAAGTGGAATTTTATGTATGAATACCGTGGACATGTTATAAAACTATATGCACTTATATATTTTTGTATTATACAAATTGGCTGTTGAATTTTTCTTTCACAATTAATCACTGATGATTTGAATCGCGCGCCCACATATTCATTAATTAGCACCGCCAGCTAATCGCAGTCTGGCAACGCTATCGCGAATAAGTCTGTGCATTCCGGTGCACTCGCGAACTCCAACATGCCTGCGAGCAATGTAGTTGTTGTTGGTCGAACCAAAAAGGGTACACCGCACAAATGATATACACTTTTGATCAGGATGACTAGCTGAGTCGATAAAGCCATATCTAGCTGCCCGTGTGTTGCAACGCGTCGATCTCAGAGCTAGAACCATTATGCACAGATCACCAGCACTATAAAAAAAATGCGGATGCCGCGGCGTTTTGCTTGCGGCCCTTTTGCTTCATAACACTTGATTGAATATCACGCACAAATTTAATCAGGCATATTTGCCGTTCATTAAATACTTATATTTTTGTAACACTTTTATAAAACTCACTAGAAAATTGCGTTAAAATAGTCTATCTCAGAGCACATACACATACACAGAACACCACCACATACAAAAAAAATTGTGGATGCCGCGGCCGTTTTGCTCATAAAGCTTCACTCAATAAAAATGAATATCACGCACAAATTTGAGCATAGGCATATTTGCCGTTCACGAAATACTTATATTTTTGTAGCAATATTATTAATCTAACCGGAAAATTGCATTAAAATCGTTTAATAAAATGCTTAGCAGACGCGAGTGTAGTTTTTCCGCGCGCGAAGGAAGTTGACTAAGTTCAGGGTTGCAATGTAGCTAAGTGCACAACCTAAGTTAGTCACATTCACAACCCTAGTGCATGCCAAAACCCCAAATAGCCGCTGCAATAGCCCCCTAAATACCTGCCTTCAGATTGCAAATAAATCTACTTGTAAGATCAACAGATGAAATTGTATTATTTACGTATTGGTTGAACTAATCGTAGGGCTATCTAAGCGACGTAAAGGGCAAATTTAAGAAAAAATGGTACCATTGCGCCAACACACGTAAAAAAGTACCAATTTTGATGCAAAAACGCCAAATCTGGCAGTCTTGGTCATCGCTATGGAATTTTCGTTGTTTTTGTCAATGAAACAAAGTGTTCGCATTCTTCAAGCGAGCGCCGCTGCCGCCAATACGAGTAATCCCAAGAGTCCAATTACGGACCATAGTAAACAAAGAGACTTTCTACAAAGTATTGTTTGTAATCTGAAATCAAAAAGGCAACAACAACCAACAGACTGCGTTTTGGCATTTCTACCAAGTCGAATAGTTAAACCTGTGTACTTTGTGAAAGAGGTGAGTAATAGCCAATAACTTTAGTTATGTGTGTGTGCTGCGAATGTAAATACTATTAGCCATAAACAGAGGGTTAATAGACCTTGCTATAACTCAATTAAACCGTTGTGCAGTGTACATATAGTCCAGGGCCAGGCACATGATTCACCCACCCGGTTAAGCTGAGCTTCAGCCCTAGTACAGAGTTCACTGTAATGAAATTTCCGACTTATCACTATAATTATAATATGAGTAGTTTATTAGCTCATTTCCATAATCAGCAGACTGGAAACTAGAGAACAAAGAAATAACACTCTTAAAAATTGTGTCAGTTGCCTTATTATATATAATATTATAATAAAACATGACGATAACTGTGCCTTGCGGATTAGCTTCAGCTCTCGAGCTTATCGATCTGCAGATCGATTTATATATGTGTGCAATATTTAACGCTGGGCCGTTAATCAGTAAATTACTGCTGTCATGCCTATCTTATCACAGGGCTATAAATATAGAGTACAATGCAAATAAATATTAACCCTTACCCCTATGACAAAAGATCGATGTTAACAATGAGAAAAACACACCCATTTCGGTACAGGATATGAGATAAAAGCTCATGTATTCGGTGAACAAAGTGAAGTACTGTCAACGCTCGATAGAGTGAACGATTCGATTTGACGAACTACTGTCCCATTGGACAGAAGTGAGTGTCCACTGTACTTGTATGCATATCTTTCTACTGTTTCAGCTAGTGCATTTATTAGCCTGTATAGCCTACACTTAAGATTAGGCCCTAGCTGCTGATTAGCCTGTGGTAAGCGATTCATTATAATACCCAAACCGAGGCCACTGTACCCACAGTAGTTGCTCGCCCGCGACAGAGTGCACTTGCTGCCCCACTGTACCCCACTGTGACGCAGTTCAGTCTGTAAGTAGAAGCCCAACAAGTGCGTGTGGGTACCGAAGTACTCAACCTGCGTAAGAGCTAAAGAACCCGATTAATCGAACGGATACCGGCCATTAACAAGATATGATAAAAGCTATTTAAATTCAATTCGATTGGATTGGTACAAGCGATAAGGCGGCACCTGTAGGGGTCCGCGATACGGGTGCCACCTGTAGAGGGGTCTGCGATACGGAGTATATTAAAATTCCCCGATTAGCGCGATAAGCTTTAGCCGTAATTTTTATGGCAGATGGATTATGGCTCAAACGCTTATATAATTCTCAAATTTCACTCAATTTCCAGATGATTTATGTGCTTTGAGCTGCAGTTGCTGTTCCTGTTCAAGTCCAAGTTCTAGTTGAGAGAGATGTGTTGCAAGTGCTGCGGGGAGACGCAGCGCAAGAGCTGGGTCTTTGGCATCGGCTCTGTCTTCGTAGTGCTGGGCATACTCTTCTTGGTGCTATGGCCCAATATCGCCGAGACTCTAGTGGAGAATGTGAGCATTATACTATAGTATTCATATCCAACTAATCCTACTAATACTAACGCTTTGTTCAGGGTCTGAAACTGGAGCCAGGCACTGATACCTACGACAGCTGGCTGGAGGCGCCCATACCCATCTATCTGAGCTTCTACATGTTCAACTGGACGAATCCGGAAGACATACGCAATCCGAACATTAAGCCACACTTCAATGAAATGGGACCGTATGTGTTTCTGGAGAAGCACAAGAAGGAGAACTTCACGTTCTTTGACAATGCCACGGTGGCATATTATGAGCGTCGCACCTGGTTCTTCGATGAGGCGCGCTCGAATGGCAAACTAACCGACATGATAACAGCGGCGCACGCCATCACTGCCACGGTGGCAGATGAGATGCGGGATCAGCGCAAGTTTGTGAAGAAGATTATCAACTTTATGCTGAATCATGAGGGAGGCAAGCTGTACACGACCAAACCGCTGCATGAATGGATATTCGACGGCTATCAGGATGATCTGACGGACTTCTTGAACCTTTTCAATACGACTAAGATCGATATACCCTATACACGCTTTGGTTGGCTGGCGGATCGCAATGGCTCGCTGGAATACGACGGACTCTTCACCATACACACGGGCACGGATGACCTCTCCAATCTGGGCCGTTTGACCCATTGGAATAAGAAGAACGAGACGGGCTTCTATAAACTCCCGTGTGGCATTGTCAACGGCACCACCGGAGACCTGTTTCCACCCAAAATGAATGTGGATGATGAGGTCACCATCTTTGCCACAGACGCCTGTCGTTATATGAATCTACGTCCTGAAGGTACGCTCGACAGGCACGGCCTGACTGCGACACGTTGGGTGGGCACCGAGGAGACGCTGGACTCGGGTGAGAATTATCCGGTTCAGAGCTGCTTTTGTGATCCACGGCTAGAGGAATGTCCCAAGACTGGTGTGGTGGAGTGTAAGGCATGCCGCGACAAGGCGCCCATCTACTCATCCTTCCCACACTTTTATCTCGCCGATGAATCCTATTTGAATGCAGTCAGTGGTCTGAAGCCGGAGAAAGAGAAGCATGAGTTTGTTATGGCTGTGGAACCCAATCTGGGCATACCCGTCGAGGTGCACGGACGTATTCAGATCAACATGATGCTCCAGCCGGATGATGACTACGAGTGAGTATTACTTTTGATCAGAAAACTTGATGACTTACTAACTTCTTCATTAACTTCCCACTAGCATATATCGTGGCGTGCAAAAGGTATTGATGCCCATGTTCTGGTTCGATCAGTATGCATTGCTGAGCTCTGAGCTAGCCTCCAAGGCCAAGGTGAGTCAATATGAGTGATAATTACTTGGAGTTTTGGCTGAACTCTAATCTCTTACAGCTGGCACTCAACCTGGAGGATTATGGCTTCTACTTTGGCATTGCCTGCATTGTGTTTGGCGGCCTCTTCCTGGTCACGGGCATAGTGCTGACGGTCACCAAGCGCTGGGTGCGTCGTCCCGTCGAGGATGAGGACATGCTGACGAGCAACTAAGAAGCAGTCACCCCACTAGTTCATCATCGTGCCCATAGTTATGCTAGTTCATTAACCTAATTTTGTTATTGTCATTTTGTTAAACTAGATGCCATTTGACCAGGTCAGAGGCCTGCATTTGTGATATACTACAAAAAACACACAGTTTAGTGTAATACACAGTCAACACTCTGCTATAGCGAAGCAATAATCTAACAAACTTTTCTAGTTATCATTATTTAACCCGAGCTAAGAGTTTAATAACACACATATCTGAATTTATACTGTATATATGTAATGTATTTAAACCCACTTTTTATACTCTTATTTGAGATTCTGGTTTTTCGAGTATTCCCTGAAGTATTTCGTGTGTAAAGTCGTTGTACTTGAATTCATTGTATTTAAATTGAAGTTATTTATGTTGGATTTAACCCGAGCTAAAAGTTTAATACTATGTCTGACTTTATAATATACATGTACTTATAACCACATCCATTTGAGATTCTTGTTTTTCGAGTATTACCCCAAGTATTTCGTTGTAGCCAAGCCTGACTGTACTTTAGTTCATTGTATCATATAAAATTGTCGCAACATTCCTTCGATAAGCAGCTCTATCATTAACATACACATCAAATAAATGAAAATGTTAACCAAACTAAACGATAGTATTATTAATCATGATTTTTATTACATCATTTTATATATATATAGTACATACACGTATAGTAGTTATATTTCTATATAATTTGGAACTGATTTCGTACGATTCAGTTGCCAAGGATACCGATAGAGCCCCTGCTAGGGGCTATAGCTCTATACTATATATGGCTGATTTTGATAACATATATCTGCAAATGGGCTTACACGTGTGCGTGTGTGTGTGTGTGTGTTTGTCCCTCCGTGTGTGTGTGTGACAGCTGTGGCATTTAGCCATAGGCTTTTAGACTGGGAAAAACCTATGTAAATATGTGCCACACACGCACACAGCCAGACATACACACACTCACATACACAGGTGCAGCGCGACGTAAAGTGGAATAAACATAATATATATATATGTGTGTGTGTGTGTGAATATATATGTGAATCAAAATCATCAACTTACTAAATGAATAAGAAAATCATAATAAAAATGATAATAAAGAAAAAGCAGTAGCAGCGTCAACGCTCGCTCGCTAAATTCAAATTTAAACCGAACGGTGGGGCAAGGCCTAGGCGTTTACACATACATATATACTCTATAAAATACATATACATAAATGGCATGACGAGTGGTGAGAATAATGGCGCACACTCTCCACACTCTCCCACTCCTACTACTACTCTCTATCGCTCGATTTCACCACAAGCCAATGTGAGTCGGCTTGCGGTCTTTTGTGTGGTGTGGTGAGTTTCTACTCACCCGATTTCACCACAAGCCGATGGGACAAGCCTTTGACTTGCCGTCTCTTGTGCTGTGGTGTGGTGAGTTTCGTGTCTGCGGTGTGGTGGGTTGCGCTTGCGTGCCTTTTGTCTACATACTAAAAAAATTGTGCATAGTTTTTGTTCTGCGTTCGCTTGACTAAGTTTTACAGTTGTAAATTAATATATAAAACTAATAAGTTTCGTTTTTCTTTTTTTTAGTATTTAAACATACAAAAAAATCAATCACAGTTGTTTGTTGGGCGGAAGTAGTTAGTTCTTGCTTAAGTATTCGCATCTGGCTTAAATCTAGTCTAAGTTGCAGTTAGTAATTAAGTAGTTGCTTGTCTTTTTCTTTTTTCGTTAAGTGTATTTTATACTTGAGTATTGTTGCTTCCCTTTATATTCGCATGTTTCTCTCGATATTGTCTTGTCTTCTCTTGATTTCCCATTCCTAAATTGACTAGACTGGGTTTTTCGCTGTTTTTCCATGCATAAATTGAGGTTAGGTTTGTCGGAAACTATCGCTATAACTATCACTACTATCGCATACTCGAGGAATGCAAGTTGTTTCTTTTGATATATAAATATTTATGACTTTTCGAGTATGGTTTTTCTGATACCTCTGATACCCTGGGAATGCTAGTTGTTTTTTATACATTTAGTATATAGAGAGTATAATCTTTACGATAGTTCGATAGTTGTCGCGATAGTTCAGCTCTAATTGGAAGCCTGGCGCCTGCATATACCCTACAATCCGGCCGTGAAACAGACTGTGATCGACTCGCAACGAGACCCAACACAACCACCAGACGAACCACTTGAACCGAGGATTACTTAAGGAATAGTGCAGGAATCAGGGGAATGGGGCGTGGCTGCTCCTTCTCTGCCCTTCTGTTGCCTTAGGACTGCTGCGACTGCTGCGATGGCTGTGACTGCTGGGATTGTGACTGTACGTGTGTGTGTGACTGCGAGTGGGTGTAGCTCTTGTGGTGGTGCTTGATGACCACCGCCGCCGGATCCATCACATAGTTGTTGGCCTCCGCGAGCTGAACAGGCAGCGGTGGCAGCTTGTCCTGCGGATGGCGATGGCTGATGGCGGCGTTACCCTTACGCGATTTATTCAGTGTTCCCGTACCCGAAACACTGACATTGCCATTGGTTTGGCCAACCATTTGGTTGGATGCACTGACTCCAGCTGCCGCTGTCTGCTGCTGTTGCTTCGGATGGTGCACAATCTTCGTCTGCTTGAGCAGCGAGCGATCGTTGCAGAGCGCCGAGATGAGCGGCAAATCCAGATGCTTGCTCTTCTCCCGCAACAGCGCAATGTCCAGAGGATTCGCTGCCTGGGCAGCACGGCAAGCCTGCAGCTGGGCCAGTATGCTGTTGCTGTTGTTGCCACGTTGCAGGCCCAAGCACAGATCCGGCTTGGGTCGCTCGCCGGCCCACTGGGCGCCACTGGACGTCTTCAGCAGCGGACTGTTGGCGCTGTGCGGATTG
This sequence comes from Liodrosophila aerea, assembly GCA_035045005.1. Lineage (NCBI taxonomy): Eukaryota > Metazoa > Arthropoda > Insecta > Diptera > Drosophilidae > Liodrosophila > Liodrosophila aerea. The sequence continues at coordinate 919,693 of JAWNNL010000650.1, forward strand.
AGCGTTAGAGGTTTCCTCGGCGGCAATAGGCTCAGGCTGGCATTTGGTTTGGAAGGAACTGCACGGGGAATAGAGAAGGGAATTCAGTCAGTTGGGAATCTGGTAATGGGATCTCTCCTACTCACTTGGCGGCGGCTGTTCGCTGGGCGCTGGCATTGGTGGTTTCTTCAGCCGATTGACGTAGGGCGGCGGCGGTGGCGGCGGCAGACGCTTCACCTTGGGCAAGGGCAACGAGTCGAGCGAATTCAGAATGTTATCATCTGATCGGGATCGTGCAAAGTGATTGCCATTGGTGGCGGCTGCTGCTGCTGCTGCCGCTGCCGCTGCTAGTGCCGCTGCCGGATGCAGTGGCGGCGGTGGTGGTGGCTCATACGAGCTGCACAGACTGGCCATGGATGGTGAGTAGAGCGGGGAGTAACCCGCTCCGGGCAGCTGTACATACGTGTCCGATAGATTCTGCGTGGAGGCATAGCGGGAGTGCGTGGACAGGGCCAGGGGCAGGTAGGGTGTGCTGCGATAGATGGCATGTGCCTTGCAGTTATCCCACCCGGCGGGAGTGTAGGCCAGATAACCAGGTGGTGCCGGCGCCTGTGCCATCGCGGCGAGCAGTGAACTCTGCTTGGCATCCAGATACTCCTGCTGACTGACCGCCGGATCCTGCAGCGGATAGATGACATAGTCCACGTCGCTGTAGAGCTGCTGCTGGTACAGCTCCATGGGATTACGGCTGCCATAGAGACCAGGAGGCGGCGGTGGTGGCGGCTGTCGGGGTAGACTGGGCGGTGGTGGCGGCAGATACTGATGGCGTGGCTTGATCACGGGCAGAAGCACACACGGCGCCTGCTGCTGGTGGTGCAGCTGATGCAGTGAGGCGCTGCTCTTGTGGTGCAGTCCATACGGCACCAGTGGTATGCCAATGGCCGCCGAGCCACTGTGACGATGGTGCGCATGATGCAGCGTCGCCTGTGATCCTCCCGCATAGTTGGAGTTGTGCAGCGATTGCTGGGACAGCTGATGACTGCACACGGAGCCGCTGGAGGAGGCGGCGGAGGAGTAGTGTGTGGGTGCCGCATAGCTGGGCTTGGCCCCATCCGGCAGCAGGCTGGTGTGTGCCTTTAGTATGCTGATCTGTGGCCGGGTGGTGATGAATCTCGCCGTCACCTCCTCCGACTTGGAGCCGGCGGGCAGTGAGATGAGCGAACTGGGACGTGGCTTCTGTGCACTGGCATAAGGCGGTGGATCACGACGACGTGGTGCAGCCGGCGGCGGTGGTGCTGGTGTGGGAGGTGGCGCCGGAGCAGGCACAACAACGGGAGCTGGCACAACGATGGGCTCCGTCTTGATGGCAACTGGTGGCCCACACAGTCCGGTCTTCTCATGCCGCGCACTGTATGGCGGTGGTGCAGGCGGCAACTCTGGCTGCAGTTGCTCCACTGCCTCCACATCCAAGGTGACATAGTCGCAATCAGTGTGCAGGGTGTTGGACACGGTCTTCCTGCTGGGATAGGTGCCACGACCCACTATCAAGTTGGTCAACTCCTCGGCGGAGAGCAGCGAGTGCTTGTTGTCCGTGGGGTCACTGCCATCGCCGCGAAAGGAGCTGCTGCTCAGATTGGAATCGGAGCGCAGACGGAACTCCTTAGCCTCCGCTGCAGCCGATCCCCCATCGACGGCATCACTGGGCGCCTCGCTCTTGGCCTGCTGCAGGCTGCCGTAGTGGGAGCTCTGCTCGGATTCGGCGAGCTCCGAGGAGTGACCGGTGAGCTCGCTGCTGTGCATGGTATAGACACCGCTGGTCTCTGTGGGTGGCGCATGGGTCAGGGTGTACACACCGGAGACACCGGAGGCGACGCTCTCCGTGGGCAGAAAGTCATCCGCTGTGGAGTTTTGGGCCGTGTGACTGTAGCCCAGCTCCAGGCTGGACGAGGTGGAGTGCACTGGTGCGGTGGTAACTGCTGGTGGTGCTGGTGGCGTGGTGACCACCACTGTGCTGCACGTGGAGGAGCACTGGGAGCCAATGTTGTGCTGGGAACTGGGTGAATCTGTCGTGGTAGAGGAGTCATTCGCATTGACCATGGTCTGTGTGTTGGGCAACACCTGGTCAGTGGGTCTCACGCTAACACTCAACGCCGCCAGCTGCTCCTCCAGATCCTTGAGCGACATCTGACCCACCGACGAGGTCTGCCTGCTCACACTGGGCCGGTCCAGCAGATGGGCCAACGCCAGGCTCTCCGTAGAGGGCGCAGCCAGTGGAGCCGGTGGCGTATTGATCATGATCTCCAGCTCATCCTCGGAGTGCACGCGGTCGCTGACAATGCCCGAGGTGGTGTTGGAACTGGTGCTGGAGATGACCGAGATGCGTTGCTCGTTCTTCGACTTGTAGGGCAGCAGGAGACTGCGGGAGCAGGCATAGCTCGAGTGCAGGCAATGGGATTCCACCTCCTCCTCCTCCCGCTTGCTCACCTCCTTCATGCGCGCCGCCAGCTTCATGCTCCACTGATGCGTGTCCTTGCACAGGCTGAGCAGCAGCTTGTTCTTCTCATCCGTGGCCGCATAGAGGGTGATCCGACTCTCCCCGGAGCGTATCTCAAACTTCTTGCGCTCAAACGAGAGCTTGGTGATGTTGGGCCAGAGGAACGTCGCCGGCTCAGAGCTGGTGAGGATCTTAATGCCCTTGGCGTAGATGACAAACCAGGCGCTGCCCACGCCCAGCTCGCTCTTGGCCAGACGCATGCGATACGTGTGGGCATTGATGGTCTCATGGAGGCTGCAGGCTTGTTGTATATACAGCAGCTCCGCCTCGGCGCTGGCCAGGCCCAGGTGCTCTCGATGGCAGGCACGGAGCGCGCTCTTGGCCCACGGCGTGTGGAGAGTGGCGGGCAGATAGTCCTCAACGCGGAAATAGTCCAAGGAGCTGCAACACTGGGCATTGGAGGTGGAACTGTGACTACTCTGTGCTCGCTTGGAACTGGAGCTCACGTAGCTGGACAGACGCAGCATGCGCTCGTTGTAGCTGCTCAGACGCTTCCTAATCTTCGGCAGCGTTGTGGTCATCGCCGAGGAGCGACTACTCCCACTCTCCTCCGTCGGCTCCGTCTGCTCCTTTGGTTGGTTTGTCGTAGTTATGGTTGTGGTTGTTGTTGTGGGTGCATCGCCCAGATCCGCCTGCAGCGCCAGACCAGCGAGCAGGACCAGCGCCTGATCCGCCTGCTCCCGGGGCAACTCACGCTGCAGCACATTGTGCCGCAGCTGCAGATAGTAGTTGTGCCGCGACGTCTCATCTTTCAGCATGAACGAGCTCTCGATGTAGAACTGCACACGGAAGTGTAGCTCCAGCAGAGGTCGTCCATTGGCATCCAGGCCCTATGGATCAGAATGCAATTAGAGCTTAGAGATTCCCCATAGAGATTGTTAGCGCTACTCACGTGTGTGTGCGAGGAACGCCAGCTCTTCGGGCCGTATTTGGAGAGCTTGCTCTCGGGATCTGCAAACATGTACTCGCCATCTGTTAAGGGAGAAATGGGAGAGGTTCAATTAGTTGGAGTATAGATTAGTATAGTATAGTATTTTTTATTACTTTACCCACTCAAGGATATTCCCATAACTACGTTTTCACTTTAACTTAACTCCCAGTTTAACTTCTTAACAGTTAGGTCATTTATTAGGTCATATCTTAGGTCATTTTTGAGCTCAGTACCTACAGTATACCTTAGCAATAGTTATTCGATTCAAATTCGTTTATCCTCTATTAGTAAAGCTTCTCTCTCCCAATATCTGGGTTTGCTTCTATCCTTAAGCTTGCTTCTGTTAGCTCTCTTAATTTACTTACTACCCTTCAACTCTTTTATAGTTCCCTCTTCACCTATCTTTCCTGTGTATATCCTATATCACTCTTTTTCTCCTATCTTTCTTATGTTCCTATTATATCTCCTCTTTATCCCTATCTCTCCTACATATCTCTCTCCGTCTCCCCTATCTTTTCTCCATCTCTCCTCAAATCACCGCCGACTTCAAGGTCGTTCTAATCAAAATTTTAAATGAACTTTCGGCATATGCTCCTGCCAAGAGACAAGGCCCACAAAAACGAAAAAAAAAGAAGCAGCTCAAGCTGAAGAGCAGTCTTCGAGCCGCTGTCGAGCTGCCCATTGACGACAACGTTGATGACGATGACGACACACGTCCAATGTCCAATGTCCATGTCAGGCTGTCAGCCTGCCAGTTTGTCGTCCGACTTGAGTTGGAGTCGAGGCGAGTCGACTCAAGTCGAGTCGAGGCGAGTCGAGTCTTTGGCCCAAGGGCATGCCGCGTGCTCGAGTAACCGATTGGACTCCAAATAACATTGTGGTTGTTGTTGTTGCATGCTTGAAAAACAAAATCAACACACACTTCATCATCGAACGAAAAATTGGAATTCCTGCATACGAAATGAAGCTGAAGCAGCAACAGCAACAGCAGCGGCAGCAGAAGATGAAAAATAATAATTATGAGCCAGAGAGCAAAAGAAAAAGAAGAAGAGGAGAAATATGCGAGCAGCAGCAGCAGCAGCAGCAACAATATCATAATAATCATCAGCGTCCGTATAAGTGCCTATCAATGACGACGACGACGACGGCCCCAAAGCCAACTCCAGCTTCAGCTCCAAAAAAAGAGAGAAAAAACAGGTAGAAGCTATACAGTTGTGGCAGCTGTAAACCTCAACGATTTCTTTTTCAGTTGCGTGGCAAGTGAACCCAAAAGTAAAAATAAAAACATGAAACCAAAAACATTGTCCTAAACATGCAAGCAGGCTGCAGTCGTGTGGGCTTGACCAAGCGGTGTCCCTCTTATAACTAATTGATATACCTCGAGTGTTTGTGTAGGGATTGTATTGAAATTTGGCACACAGTTTCGAGTGATATTCGACTAGGCAATTGTCGGAGATGAAGTGAATATCTTGAAAGCTGAAAGATATAGACAGTTTTTACTGTTTTCGGCTGAGTTAAAATATGTTAAATGGCATATAGCTTCCTATATCTACAATATATGCTTAAACAGAGTACTTAAACCACTGCCAGTTAGAGGTATCCTCTCAAGTAACTAAATATGTTTACATTTCCACAAATGGAGCACACCTTTTTACAATATTTAGTACGGGTGTAGGCATTCATAGGGGTATAGGCACTTAGTACGGCTATAGACTGTCAAATTAGCCACACAATCGGTAGCCACAGGCAATGCAGTCTATAATCCAACATCTCTTATTCACTATCTACATTTCCACACACCTATCATACCCCATTTACGCAACTACCCGGGGTATATGGCATCAAATCGGAATTCCATAAAAATAAAACCGTACCCATTTCAATTTCACTTCAAAACAGTTGCAGTTGCTGCCAGCTGGCAGGTGGCATGGGGCATGGGGCAGGGGGCAGCTCCTAAGCAACTACTATAGCATACTCCAACTAACCCTGGCTGCATCCTTTAGCGGCACGCAAGCAGCCAGCACTTGAGCACATTTTGGGCCAGCGGCAAAAAACCTAATAATTAACATATTTTCCAACGCATTCCTCAGCGCTTACAATTAACACGCACACACACACAGACAGACAGACGGATGGACAGACAGACACGCACACGAACGAGTGTGGAAGGGGAAGGGGGGGTAAATAAATCTTCAATTTGAAACACATGCAACACAAATTACAGCCTCAGTATGCGTTGGGATTCCGGCAGCAGGCAACAGGCTGCCAACTGGCAACAGGCAACGTGCAACGTGCAACGTGCAGGCTCATCAAGTAGCCCAGTGAGGAATTTCAGCAACAACAACAACAACGAGTAGAAGCCTCAAGTTCGGGCAGAACCTTCTATGCAGCGCTAAGAGTGGAGATGACAACGTGTGAGAATTCCCTGTACAAATAACTAGAATAATAAACTATTTCCTTTACACAGAATATCTGCTACTTCATTATATATTTTTGAGATATTTTCAACATTAGTTTAACTCAATTTAATATCTCTTTAAAACATAGTCTTAAGTTCCTTCTATGCAGCGCTAAGAGTGGAGATGACAACGTGTGAGAATTCCTTGTAAAAATCACTAGAGTTATGAGAATAATAAACTATTTCCTTTACACAGAATATCTTCTACTTCATTATATATTTTCTATATATATAAAGTAGTTCGTTCTGACTGACTGACTGAGTGACTGACTGACGTGTCATCAACGCACAGCCCAAACGGTAAGATATAGCGACCTAATTTTTTCGCAGAATGATTGCTCATGACCCTTAGACGCACGTTAAGCGCTGATATCTGAAAACCCCCTCCCCCTTCCAACAGCGAAGAACAACTGTAGCCACAATTTTAAAGATAAAAACTTATATAATATAAGTAGCTATTGGCTACCTAAGTCTATTCTGAAAATTACAGCTTGATTGGACAATAAACAATGGAGTTGTTCGAAATTCTATTAATTAGTATGGGGAAGGGGGGAAACTAATTCTCGCATGCCAGATAAACAGTGTATACGTGTAATATACGTTTTTAACTATAATTTAACTCAATTTAATATCTCTTTAAAACACAACCTTAAGTTCCTGTGGAGTATATATTCAAGCACTTACGCTCAGGCCTCACGCGCTCATCTCTAGCATAGAGACAGCTGCAACAGAGAGGCAGAGACAGCGCTGGAGCTGGAGCCGGAGTCGGAGCCGTCGCCATGGCATTCTTCAGATTTATTTTTCAAAGGTTTTGAGTAGGCATGGCTGTGGCAGGGACTGGGGCAGGGGCAGGGGCAGAGTCAGGCCAAGAACGAGAGCCATAATAACGCAAGAGCAACAAAATAACCCAAAACAAACACAACAACAACAACAGCAGCATAAAGAATGGACAGCCTGTTGTGCGAGTGTGTGTGCGAGTGTGTGTGTGTGTGTATCGAAACAGGCTACAGCAGAAGAAGAAGAAGAAGAAGAAGCAGAGAGCGAGAACGAGAACGAAACAACATAAAACCAAAAGAATTTTAATTTCCGATGTTATCAGATGCACGCAGCGTACTCTGTGGCTCTGGCTGTGGCAGGAGAGGCATGCAGCATGCGGCTGCAAGGCCGGTCATCATCAGCAAACGGGGCGTGGCAGAGGCAGCGGCAGAGGCAGAGAGGAAGCACAAGACGAAGACGAAGACGAAGATGAACAAGTCAACGCCATATAATAATGATTATGAGCCATTAACATTAAATGGAAAAGAAAATGCTGGTCTACAGATTACAACAGCAGCAGCAGCAGCAGCAGAAGCTGAAGAGAGCAGTGTGGCAGGGGCAGGGGCAGGTGGCAGGTGGTGGTGGAGGAGGAGGAGAACCAAAACAGCCCAAAGCTGACAAGCAAAGGAATGCGGCAATGGAATGCCAGCAATGCGACAGCTAAAAATAACACCAGCAGCAGTTGGAGGAGGAGAAGCAAAGCCTGAAGCCAGGCTGAAAGAAAGAGGAGGAGGAGATGGAGAAGAATTTTACATTTTGTTAGAATTTGGGGCATAGAGTAAAGACTAAAACTAGGCTGAGAAAGTAGAGAAGGAATGCAGAAAGACGGACAGAAGAGGGAGGGTTAAAAAGGATACAAGACTTCAAGGTATAGATGCACTAAGCGAAAATAAGACCACCGTTTCGGTACTTCGTCCGGTATCAGAAGTACGCCAAGGATTTCTAGAGCCTACTCAAGCTTCTTTTAAATACATTTTCTACTCAAAGTTATACTTAGACTTTATCTGACTTAACCCCAATTTTGAGCGTGATAAGGTTTCTAGAGCGATAGATTCTCAATTTAGAACTCTGTATTTTCTCTCTGTAGAGTCGATAGTAGCAGCCTAAGGAGAAGATTTGGGAGAGTCGAGTGAACCATTTTGAGAAAGATAAGGTCGTAATTTCTAGAGAGATAGATTTTCCTTTTAGAACTCTGTATTTTCTCTCTCTGTGGAGTCCAATAGTAGTAGCCTAAGGCGAAGAGTTGGGAGAGTCGAGTGAACAGTAGTAGCTAGTAGTGCTGCCGACGCCCATTGTGTGGCCACTCAAAGCAGCATCCTTGCCCCGACTGTGACAATGTTGCCAAATTGCCAGGCAACAGCAGCAGCAACAGCAACAGCGAATGGGAAGTCAGCGAAAAAATTTGCATAAAGATGAAATTTATTGACGTGGCGTGGCCATAAAATTGAAATTCATTTGCGACACACAGCCAGACAGGCTGTCCACTGTGTGCAAAAAGGAACAGGCGACAGGAGCTGGAGTGAAAACGAAAGACTTAAGCGACAAACTTGGCAGAGAGCGCGGTGCTTGAACTTCAACTTGGCATTGACTAGCTATAAAGGCAGCAACTAGCAACAGCTTTGGTCGCATGCCACACACACACACACACTCACACACGCAAAATATGCCACAACTGACATTGGCTAAAATCCTGGCAAGCCAAACGTTCCGTTCCGTTCAGTTCAGTTCGGAGCCAAAATGCAAAACTGCCAATTTTATAGTTCTCAGCTCTCAATTCTCGGTGCTCCTCAGTCTTGAGGATGCCTTAGCTACAGCTATGGCCTCATCTTCAGCGCGCTTCACTCAGTCAGAGTACGTTGGCATGCCTCACTGGCTGCCTGCCCCCTCCCTCCTCAACCTACCCACAAACTGCATACCAAATTCTTCTTTTTTTTCGCTGTGGCAACTTCTGCTCCTCCTTCTTCTTCTTGCTCTTCTGCTGTTTCTTATTCGAAATTGATGCCAAACTGCCTGGCGACCAGATTCGAAATTTACGTGTGGTGTGGAATACCCTAACCAAGTGTTGACATCTCACATCTTTAGTCTAGCTTGAATCTTTAGCTCTCAATCATAATAAACTTCTGTATTATATTAGCAACTTTTCCATAAGGGAAGTTCTCCTCTCTATTATAATTATCTATACTACATCACATAGTAAAATAATGTTTACTTTCTTTATACTAAAACTAAGCTACAAAAGTTCATTTGATTCGATCTGATATTTCATAACTGAAAGTTCATTCAACTCGTAAATACTTTGCTTTCGGTGAGTGTATACAAAATTTGATTTCTTTTCACAGTCTCTATGTGTGTGCGAGTGTGTGTGTGTGAGTGTGTCTTATAGTTAAGGCCAATGCCAAAGACGTCTCCTCTGCTGGAGCCTACAACAACCTGGCCTGGGATGTTGCCTCTTGTTATTGTTGTTGCCTTTCAGTGTGTTGGCTCCGCTGGGGCCGCAACAGCAACAGCATCATCATCATCATAATGAACATCATCATCATCATCATGATGATCGTCGTCGTCGTCGTTTCGTTTGTGTTAATGCAACGCGCAACGGCTACCTGAATTACTGAACACGCGTCTTGTGTCTTGTGTGTGTGTAGTGTGTGTTGTGTGTTGTGTGGTGTGTCTGTTGCACGTTGCACGTTTGCCTCAAATTGTTTGTTCGCCGTTTCAGCCTTCCTTTGTGCCTATTGTTGTTGTTGTTTCCTTACTTTTTCGCATACACTGCACGCATTAAGCGACTCGAATGGGGTATTACAGAGTCACAGACAGACAGACTACATAACTAGAGATCATTTTAATACACTACCTTATAAGATGTGCTACACTAGTTACTCCTTCTCTCTACTTCTTAAAGGACTAATTCAATCATTTAATCTCATAAGCTTCCTTTTATTGATTGATTGTGGAACTACTTGAACCATAAACTCCCCCAAAAGGAATACAAATATCTATATATTAAGAGAAAAGTTATCATACAACCATTTCCTATACTCTGTAGTTACTTTAGCCGTCTCTATAGAGTATTCTTCCCCCCTTTTCATAGCTGAGTTTACTATTCTCAATCACCTTTCTATACTTAACGCCGCCTCTAAGTTCATCTATCCAACTAACCTCAAACGTTGCTCTGATTGGGTTTTTCTGTATGTTTTCCAATTCATGATAGTAGACGCCTTTGACTAAGAGATTTAATAGCTTTAAAGTCTATAAGAAAATAGAAAAAGTAACCCGTTACAACTAGTCAAACTCTCTAAGATCTTTGCATATGTTTCTAGTCCAACAGAAGCTAATACAATCTACTATATTCAATATATATATCTGATTATAGTCCACTCACCTATGAGCACGGCCAGACCAAACAGTTCGGTGTCCTGCATACCCTGCGTGGCAAAGTGCAGGCATGTCTGTGTATAAACCTCTCGTACTCGACTCTTTGCATCGACTAGGAAGTACAGAGTTTTCGGCTGCTGTTGGCCCAGAAGTCTGACAGAACAGAAACGTATTATTAATATACTATATTAGAGACTTTAGTTAATGAAGAACTTACCTCAGTGCCAGAAATCGGGAGCCGGGTGACAGTTGCTCGGCTGAGGACGCGCATACTTCCAGGGGCGCGCTGACGGTGCAAAATGCTCGCATGCTGCATCATTATCCGTATACAGCGCGCACGTTCGAAATACGTTGCTAAAGGAAAGGAAGAGAGAAAAGAGAGAGGTTTAAATATTATTCTTCAATATTCATTTCTTAAATTTAAGTACTGATATATAAAAAATCCAATTAGAATCTGATTTGCTACTTAAATCAAGCTACTCTCAGAGGGGAAAAACGTTCTAAAATTAAGTGGAAATAGATTCAATTTTAGAATCTTCAATCTCAAAGAAACATTCTTGAAATGAGACTGTTTGATAAATAAGAATTCAAAATAAGTATAAAGACTCTTTAAACTAGTATTCGAATCAAATATAAACAATCTTGATATGAGAGAGATTCGTTTTTTCTTAATACGAGAATGAAAGTACTGAAAAAAAGTATGAAATTACTTTGCTGGAACAGTGAAGATGTCTCAAATAGAGTTCCATCATTAGCTAACTAATTGTTGCTTTTGTTCTCAGTAAAGCTCATTATATATCTGTTTTAACAGACTCTTCAATATCTCTACCCAAATTATGTGAAATTTCAAATAAAACTAACCTTAAACACAAACAAACATTCTTTTATTTTATGTAGAGCTTAATATATACATCTATACATATATTTCTTCAATAGACTCCTCAATATCACTACCCAAAATGATGTGAAATTTCATTTCAAACTAACCTTACATGCGAACAAACATTCTTTTATTCTCTGTCTACCAGTTTCGTATATGGAAATTCCCGCGCATCTCTAATTTGACTAGCTGGAAATGCAGCCACTGGAACTGTGGAACTGCCCCCTTCAATCTTTTATTTTAATAATTTTTGGTGGCATTTTTGGCATTTGGTATTTGAACTTTTCTCGCTGTTGGCTGAGCGTTGAGCTTTGATTTTGATTTTGTTGTAAGCAATTTCACCAATCAATAACGAAAGACTTAGGCGACAAACTTGATTAGGCGTCTGTGCGTGCGTGCGTTGCGCATAAAATTATTAAAATTCAGTTAAAGAAAGTTCCACACACAAACACACACACACACAGAAACTTGCCTCGTGATGAAAGAAAAGCATTTTATGCATAAATTAAAATCAAATCGAATCAAATCAACTTATGAGAACGCCAAGTGGGGGGATTTGTCTCTCTCTCTGCTCTTGCGTCTTTCTCAGTGTCTGGCATTCCACACGCTGAGTTTGAGCTTCGACTCTGGTGTTTTCTATCCACGCTGGCCGCATAAATTTCAATATTGGCGCATTTCTGTGTGCGTCTAATAAATTTCAACGTTCCATAAATTTATTCAGCGTCCACACGATTCGTTCGCTGCGAGACGGGAGCACATGTCTGCGACTAGTTCCAGGTCCACAACTCATGCAGAACCGCCCTGACTTATTAATACGAGATAGCAACGCCCCATTCCCATTCCCCCGGCTAAATCCCAAAATGTATTCTGAGGCTGATCATCAATCAAAGCGTGCATTTGACATAAATTAGAAACCAAGAATACTTATGCATATTCCCCCCCCTCCACCTCTCCAATCCCAATTGTATCTAAGCCGATTTTCATGCAGACACACAGACACAGATACAGATACAAAAGTATCTCAAACCGGACCAATAGCAACAGCAGCAGAAAAGCTGAAATGAAGCCCACAAATGCCACTCCACTTGGTATTAATAAATGGAATTTCGTGGCAATTGATATAGATCGTTGCTATATAGTATAATATATACAAGTGTGTTTAGTAAACAGCATTCATTCCAAATACCTGGAAGATCTTGGCTATGGCGTACTTTAAACACCTTGAAGAGCATTTGGCTTACTGAGTATGGCTATAGATATGCCTTGTTTAGATACTAGATACTTTAGGCAAGTACTAGGAGTATTTCCTAAGAATTCCAGACTCTAGAATTCACTCATCAATTCAGTATTTGGATATAAGTTCTATAATCAAATCGCTAGCCAATTTCCCCCCTCAAAGATTCATCTATTAAGCTGATTGTAGTCACTTCTTCTGGCAAGATTAAAACACATACTAACGTACTTAAAACAAGTCTAATCAAGCGCCTAAGGCGAGGTCAGTTCTCCACAGTTCTCCCGTATAACCGGGCATTATATAATCGACGATCGACGATCGACAATTATTATTGTCAGCATTAAGTAAGACAGTAGGCGATCAGGTTGTGCTCTGCCTCCAGAGATGACGATGATGACTCAGAGCATAACTGAACTGAACTATAGAGATAATGCCGGCCAAGCGCTGCATTGTTTTTTGTTATTATTATAATTTTTTAATTTGAAATGCAAACAATTCCAATCATGGCAAATTAACCACATTCCGCTGCCTAATGAGAGCGGGCGAATGCTAATTACAAGAGTCAACAATTAAATGCGAAGGAGAGTAAGACAAAGGGAGGGAGGAAACGAGAGAGAGAGAGAAACTCACGCTAAGCAACAATTAATAAATGACAATAAATATTTTCCAACAGAGCACTGTGGCACAGTTGCCTTCATCTGGTGGGGAAAGAGTTCACATATTTAAAGTCTGTTTTAAGCCCTTTCTTACGCCCCTTTAGCCTGCCACACCCACTTGCCTTCTTAGGCCATAAATATCTGTGGAATATTGCGTGTATACACTTTAAATTTCAAGCTAGTAGCTCAACTCGTTTAAGAGTTACCCGAATGAGCTAAAACTAACCACTGTGCAGCGTGTAACGGAGCTCCATAAAGTCCCACGGGCTGCCTCGACCCCCTTCCCCTTCCCCGCTTCTTCTCTCTCGTTTTCCTCCCCTCTCGACAATCTCTGGCAAATCAATTAAATGGCGCAAGCGCCAGCAGTCGAAAAATTTATGCTGTCTAAGCGAAAAGTGGCCAAGAAATCAAATCAAAGCGAAATGAAATGAAACGAAAATGTTGCGCATACGCCACGTTGTGCAGCGACAGCAGTTCCTAAGCCCCCTGCCCCACCCCGTGCCCCTTCTAGTGACTGGCTCCACTGTGGGGCTGTGTCAACTGCATGCCATTGCACTGAGCTCATTCGGGGCGTCAGTGTGTGTGTGTTTGTCAACCGAGTTTGCGACTTTGTCGCCATGGGAGGGATGGTCGTAGGGGCGGAGGGGCAACAGCAGTGATAAATACTTTAGCCGCATGTGCAAAACGTTTTTTATTGCAAACACTCAACGAATCAACACACAGCCAGATCTTTATGGATGAATTTCAAATTGGAATTGGAATTGGAATTGGAATTAGGAATCGGTTCGATATCGATATCGGCAACGGAATGTGCGAATGAATGTGAATGCGAGTGTGAATGCGAGTGTGAGTGTGAGTGTGCGTGTGAGTGTCGTTCAATAAACATTAGAAAATATCATAAATATCTGGCAAAGTCGCTAACGAAGAGCTGTGGTGGTGACTCTAACGAGCCTCCTCTCCATCCAGCTCATGCCAGAGATTACAGTAAAAACATAAATTAAGTAAGCTTACAATGTGGCTTAGCTTCAGCAGGTGGATAGTTAATAATGCCACTGTGACTAGCCATAAATTGAGCAAGTAAAGTGAATGCAGATTCTTAGTATTATATGGACTGCAAGTGGAATGTTCTTAGGTCAAAGTATTAACAAATTTTTACTACTATACATAAGTCAAATGCAACTGATTTGAACTCTAACTTATGTATTGCATATTCTATTATAGCATATAAAGTTATATTCTATTGAGCATATAAAGTAAACACAGATACTTAGATTTATATTGAATGCAAATGGAATGTTCTTAGGTCAAAGTATTAATTGAATTTTTACTACTATACATAAGTCAAATTCAACTGATTTGAATTCTAAATTATGTATTCCATATTTTAATAAAATTAAAATTAATCATGGAAAATTATAACCAATAACTGTATCAACTCTTATTTGACTCTACAGCCAAGACTCTCTGCTACACCTTACTCCACTCAGCGCATGCCCTAAACCTAGTTAAGGCACTCTAGCTAAACTTAAGCGCACTTCAGCGCACAAGCGCCTAAATCTGCCATTCACACACACACACACACACACACACGCACACTCAGAATATCTGCAAGAGTGGTGCGACTTTGATACCAAGTGACGGCGGCTCTTATAAACGAGTTCGAGTTCTATTGAAAGTGTTGCTATGCTCCAAGACTGCGACTGCGACAGCGACTGAGACTGCGACTGCGACTGAGACTGCGACTGCGACTGAGGCAGAGAGACTCGGGCTGAGGCTGTAGCTGATACTGTGGAGCCGCGGCTAATGAATGACGACGTTTGACGTGAAATTTTTAGCTCATGAGCTGGCTTGACGCAGATGCTACGTGTATCGCACTGACTGTCCAGAGGTCTGTCTGTCTCCTCGTCCGTTCGTCTGTCTGGCTTTTTTAATTACGACAAACGGCAAATTGGCATTCGCTGATCGCTTGGCGTCAACTGGCAATGGGGGAATGGGGCTTAAATAGTTTAAAGCGATGGCATTTTCACACGCTCCCACGGAACAACAGTTGCTATACTTTTAGCTACGTTTTGTATCTGGCGGATGCGCGTCAAGTGCCACAAGGCGTGGCTGCACTATTACGAATTCAAATTCGAATACGAATTCGATAGCGAACCGCATGCTAATGTCACCATCAGATACTGTATATATTTTTGTTTTTGCTGAAATTATTATGCTGATTATGAAGTCGCATAAATAACTTGGCGTTTCGTTGGCAAATACAAGTATAAATCAAAAGCAATAACAAAACAAAACAAATGTTGCTGTTGCTGTTGCTTTTGTGCCAGTTATGCCAAACAATTTTAATGTCTTTGAGAAATGTCCCTGCTATAACTCAGTCGAAGCAGTGGAGAGAAGCCAAAGCATAAAAAGATACACTCAAGCACGTAAAACAGGCATGGCACACCTAGGCGCCTTTATTACCACGTGGGCCAGCGATTAGATATGCTAACTACTGCCTAATCTCAGTCTCTAATTAGTTGCTAAAATAATCTGTTGTATTTTGTAGTTAATTTGTGCTTTTATCCAATATACTATGTCGTTTAATTGGCAGTAAGTACAATACTATTATTTTAATTGATATAAATATGTGTCTAATAATTGTAATTACTTTTATCTATGTTAATAATATCAATTTCAACACAAATTCGAAGTATATAACTGTTTTTGGCTGGTTTTGGTTAGTTTTGGCTATTTTTAGCTAATTTTCAATGTCATGCCCAGCTCTAATTGTCTACTGACAGTTGGCAACGCTGAAAACGTTCCTTGCTCTGTGCAGAACGCGCAGGAGCAACAACAAATTCTCTGCTGACAGTTGGCAACGCTGTCATTTCGCTCTCTCTCTCTGCTCAAGGAATAACTGTAGCAGCAACAAGAACAACAACAGTAGTGGGTGGCGCAGGCTAGGCGAGGCGAGGCCGCGCTGTAATAAGAGCAAGCGCGCCGTCGCCGTCGACGTCTGCGCCAGCGTTGACAGCAGCGAGCAAACGCAACGTGCGTCGCATGTTAAAATAAAAGGCGTGCGAAACGGCGATTATTGTGAATTGTTGTTATTGTTTTTTCTTTTTCTTCGTTTGGTTTTCTATTTAGTGTGTGCATAAATTATGCTACACGTCGCGACGTCGCTGTCTGCCAAATAGTTGAAAGCTTCAGGGTGAATTGATCATACCTTCCCTCTTCACACACTTCTTCCTCCTCCTCTTCCTCCTCTTCTTCTTCTTCATGGCTGTCAGCTTTTGTCATTCAACATTTAATTCGCCGTACATTTTAATTGCTGCAGCAATATTTCTTTCGTCAAACGTTTCGGAATGTTTGTTGTTGTTGGCTAAGGTCAAGTGCTGCCCCCCGCCGTCCCCCGCTCAGATGGTGGGCGACTGTCAATTGTCGCTGTCAACCGCAAAGCAAATATATGTACACACATGCATAATAAAAATATCAGGCAACAACGACAAGAGCACGTAGCAACAACAAAACACAACAGATAAACCGATATATGTACATATCGTACGTACAACTGTCGCGTGTATATCGATATCGCATCTCTGCGGTGGCAATCGTTTAGCGTTTACCGTTTAACGTGTGCTTCTGCTCATTTGTTTATCATCAATTCGCAACTGGCTGCAACACAACACCGCAAGATATCACCCCACACCCCCCACCCCCCGACACCCCACTCCCTGGTGCATGTGCAATTAGTCGCCTTGTTTCCTCCAGCTCCCATTTCCACTTAATTGTTGCTGGCAAATCAGCTGCTCGATTTCAGCGGTCGCCATATTTGTTATTGTTGTTGCTATTCCCATTCCCGGTAAAGACACACACACACACATGCATATGCATATGTCGTGTGTATGTGTATGCTGATGAACTGCAGGGACATAAGTGTGTATGTATGTATGTGTGTGTGTGTAGCTATTTACGACACCTGCTAGTTGCCCACTTTGCACCGCCCTGCCCCACCCACCGCAACGCCCATTTGATTAATTACACAATGTGTGTGGACTTTACGAAAAAACGAAAAGAAAAGGTTTTGCGGCCCATTGGCGATTTTTATGAGCGCTTCTTGAATTCAGATAAGATTTTTAGCCTGATTGTTGTTGCCCTGTCGGTGACTGGTGACTGGAAGCAATTAACATTCCACAGAAATTCCCACTTACCTTATGCACTGCCGACGTAGGCCGTTGCAGTTGTCGGCATTTTGTTGTTGTTGCTGCTGCTGCTGTTAACTGGAAGAGTGGGTGGGGGTGGTGGGAGGTGGCAGAGCGAACGCCTCGGACGCGTAATCCAAAAATTGAGACGTTGACGTTGCCGTTGACTTTGTGTAGTTTTATTTGCAGCTGGCAACTCTATGCGAACTTTCTTTGTTTTCCGTTTTGCACTGGCAATCGATTAACAGTAAATTGTATTGTTGTTGTTGTTGTTGTTGTTTGGCTGTGTTTGGTTTTTATTTTGTTTGAATTGTTGTCGTTTTGCTGCTGCTGCTGCTGACCTCTTCGTCAAACACTAACAACGCGCTGCGACTGCGCAGTCGACGACGACGACGGACCACATTCCGCGGCTCACGGGCTCTCTCACTGGCGATTGTGTGGGCGCTCGCTCAGGCGATGTTTCGACGCGGCGAAGTCAGAGTGTGTGGAGGGAGTGGGGAGTGGGGAGGGGGGCAGTGAGCGCGGCACAAATACGATTTAATCAAAATTGTTGTTGTGGGTCGCTGCAGCTCCGCACATGCACACACAAACACACATCCAGCGAGAGCGTAAGAGCGCACACGCGAACGAGCACTGAGCGAGAGAGCGATTGTGTATATTTGTATGTATACGTGTGTGTGTGCGCGCTCTCTTTGGCAACAGCGTTTTGTTGTTGCGCGAAAGAATGCCGTTTGCTTGGTTGTCGTTGTTGTTGTTGTATCTACTGCTGCTGTCGTTTTGTTGTTGTTGTTGCTTTTGTTGCTGGGTCGCAACTTTCTGTGTGAGGCTATTTGTTTTGACCAGCAGCAACTTGTTGGAGTCGCAGCAGAATTTGTTGTTGTTTTTTATTATATTTGAATATAAAAGAAACACACTCACACACACACAGAGAGAAAAAAAACAAGGCACAATGGGAAACGGGGCACTTGTGCTTGAATTTGGAACGCGGCACTTAAAAATCTGAATTGCAATTGGAATTCGAATATGAATATGAGTGTGAATATGAGGCGAATATTCAATATCGAAAACTAAACGAAACGAACGCTTAACGAAACGCGCACACTGCGTTCGCGAGACTGTGACTCCACTCCGACTGCGACTGCGACAATCTCCAGAGCTCCAATGGGGCCGCCGCTGTCGCTGCGCTGTGCTGTGCTGTTGATCGCGACGACGACGCTGTTTGCCTCTGAGCTGGCACTGCGAATGTATATCGGCGTGTGTGTGTGTGTATGCGAGCGAATTCACTGTGTACGTGTGAGCCGTATGTGTGTGTGTGAGTGACTGAACGAACACGACGCGCAACCTGCTGCCAGTTGAACTGCTTCGTCCAGCTACAGAAATCAAACTGAAGTCCGAGTCCGACTCGGAGTCGGAGTCGAGAGAGGTTCGGTATGAGAGCAACTGTATTTCTGACTGCCCGTGTGAGTGTGTGTGTGAGTGTGTGCGTGAGTATCTCCCACTGAGATTTAAGATTGGAATGCGCCGTGTTCATGATAGCGCTTGCCCTGTGTGTGTGCTTGTGTGTGTGTGTGCGAGTGTGTAAAAAGAGAGAGCGCAAGAGAGCCGATCGTTTTGTATGTTGCG
Organism: Liodrosophila aerea; assembly: GCA_035045005.1. Classification (NCBI taxonomy): domain Eukaryota; kingdom Metazoa; phylum Arthropoda; class Insecta; order Diptera; family Drosophilidae; genus Liodrosophila; species Liodrosophila aerea. Next base: position 938,380 of record JAWNNL010000650.1, read on the forward strand.
ACGGCTCAGCGGCCAGGTTGAAAATTGCTGGCAAAGAATTTGGCTGCGACGGCGACGCCGACGTCTGCCACTACCGCTGCCGCTGCCGCTGCTGTCGCCGTTGTCGTCGACACTGGTATGCTGGTATGGTTGGGCTTATAGGCAGCATAGAATACAGAACACAATAGAACAGAACAATACACACACACACAGGCACATGCACCTTTGCCTGATCTCCACTGCTTTCGATGTTTCTGTTTTCATCCAACGCATTTGCAAATCTCAACTTGAAAAACAAAACACAAAAACCAACAACAACAACAACAACAGCAGAAAGGTAAATACTGGAACAAAATAAATAAAAACTTCAAAGGAGAATCCCAGTAGCTAACTGAAATGTCAGTGTGTAAGTGAAATTCCAATGTTTTATCTTGGCAGCAGCACCACCAACAACAACAACAACTATTTGGAGCCCAGCACGAAAAAAAAACAACAAAAACGCATAAGAACACTGTCAAGTGGTAGTGGAAGTACGACCATTTCCAGATGCTCTTCCCGCTGGAAGTAGTTGCCATTCACACAAGACAGATGCAAAAGTATTATATGTATTTCTACACCTAGCTTATCATTTTGAAGTAAAGTATAAACGATATAAAATTGATGCTGGTTTTTCGATACGATATCGTTTATCGATATAATGTTGCCGATAGTCCCTAGTTCCCATTGACCTTCGCGCATGCCTAGTCCCTTAGCTGATATGCTCGCCTTACAGCAGCAGCAGCAGTGTGCAAAGCAAAGGAGAAAAGCGCGACGCAAGGCCGCGGCAGAAGCAGAAGCAGCGGCTGAGGCTGGGGCTGGGGCTGAGCCTGAGACGGCGAATGTGGCAGTGAAGAACGCGCAAAAGAAATACCAACACACACACACACACACACATGGACATACACAGAACATATACACACTCCACATAGAGCAGGGTAAGCCATGGCTACTTTACTGTCTCGCTAGAGGGGCGTGGGGTAGCTCTGTGCAGGGAGGGGGAGAGGTGTGCGCGCTGCTGCTGCTGCGACTGCGACTGCCCGCTGGCTATAAGCGCTGCCTGCGCTCTGCCTGTTGCTCTGCTGCTACGATATCGTCACTTGGGCGCATTCCTCAGCATAATGTGAGCTTGATTTGCTGGATTCTTTTTGCTCTTGTGCTCGCCCGCCTCTCACGCCGCTCACGCCATTTCTCTCCGCCTCTCTCTCTTTGCACGCACACTCGAAATTATTTTGTTGCCGTTTTTTCTTCCTCCCGATATATTTTTTAAACCTTTTTTTTAGTTTACTCAAATATGCGGCACACACACACATACACACACACACACACACTGGGACCCAGACACGAAGTTGGAGCCATGTTCTTGACGGGTCGGGGGTCGCCATGGCCATAACTTGTTGACTGACTGGAAGGGGAGAGGGGCGGGCGGCGCAGCGATGGGAATTCGATTTCTTCGAGTGTATTTGCTATGCGCATTGCTGCTGCTGCTGCCGTTGTTGTTGTTGTTCTTTAGCTTCTAAGACCGGTTGTTGTTCTTGTTGCTGCGCGAGTGTGTGTGTGTGTGTGGATGCTGGAGCCTGTGCCTGTGCCTGTCGAGGCCGAGTCTTCAAAACAAAAATATTTTATGCAATTCCTTGAAGGCGATTTTTGTGGCTTTTGCTTTGAGTCCAGAATGTGAAATAACCGAAACTTGTGCAATTTGACAGGGCGCGTTCGACTCTTGGCCTTTTCCAGTGATCGCCAGTCGAACTTGCGACTCTTGACTGCTGTCCATCTGTGCAAAGGAATTTCTATTGGAATTTCCCAATGATATGCGAAATCCTAGGGGTAATAATTCCCATTTCCTTCCCATCTCGCACACTTCCCTTTTGAAAAGTACTAAAATAAAAGTACTAAATAATAGTCTTATTGGTATCGATCTACTTTTAACCTTTTCCAACACTGTTACAACTTCTTTTTATCGTACATAATCAAGTTTAATAGAATTTGTATATTTTTAAAAATTCTATAAATAAAAAAGCAATAAACGACTTATTTTTATTTACTATGCCAAAATCAATATGCAATACATGTGTGCAAGTGTGTGTGTATGTATTTGCCTGGAATTTATCTGTAATGCGTGTGTTGCTCTCTTCTGTGTGTATGTGTGCGCTGCTCCGTTTTCGTTACGCTTCATTGCCGCCGTTGTTGTCGCATATTTTGTTTTTATTATGACCGAATATTGTGTTGACCAGTCATGCCCCCTCCCCCCACACACACACCCCCTCGGCAAGCACAACGATAATGTTAATGGACATGGACACTCCTCTCTCTCACGCCGCGCTCGCCGCTCTCTCGAGTGCTTGAGGTATTTTTATTACTTTTGTTACACTAACTTACTTCCTATTCGACGTTGACGTTGACGTTGACGACGACAGTCAGAGCTTTTCGCCGATGTTGTTGTTGTTGTTGCTGTCGCTGTTCTTTTTTCAAGTTGTGCGGCGAATTGAATGTAAATAAGAACTCGCATGTGCCGACTGCCCCTTCCCCCTGGAATGAGTGGAAGCTCTCAACCCTGACCGCCTGTAGACAATTGATGAATTATGGAATTCGGCGAATCGAATGGAAATACTAAAAGCGATCATTAAACATTTGCAAGTGGTTCTGGCCATTGGAATGTGGCTTGTGTATGAGTGTCCACTGCCAGAGTTGCCAGAGAGTTGGTGTCTAATCTGCCTACCCTACTTTCACTCCAATTCCAGTCATCGGCAGCGGCAGCAACAACAGCAGCAGCAATGGCATCGGCATCGGCATCTCGCTCAATTCAATTTATTCGAGCCGAACTTTTCTCTAGTCGCATGCCAGTAGCAGCAACAACAACTACAACTACAACAACAAAATGAATGGAGCTGCAAACTGGCGCCGTTGTAGTTGTTATTGACAGTGGGTGGAAGCAGAGAGAAAGAGAGAGAGAGCGGGGTAACGCGACGCAGGCGTTGCTGACTAAACTGCAGAAATTTCGAATCAATTCGCTGCCGTTGTTGTTGCTGCTGCTGCTGCTGCTGTGTTGGGAGATTTGCCTTTTTGGGGATTGGAATGCAGCGTGTCTGTTTGTGTTTGTTGTTGCTGCCGCTGTTGCTGCTAAACCCAAGCCAGCAACAACAAGTAGCAGCAGAGGAAAAAGCAAAAGAACGTTACGAAAAAAGTTACTGCTGAAATGTGTTCTAAATAAATTCCAACGAAATGAAAGAATCGTAGCTGTGTTTAGTGTTGATAGCGTGACTTGCAAAAAGTATCGTACAGTCGATAGCTTATCGAATAATTTATATTAGCAGTGTTGGCAATTTAGCTGCTTTTAAGCAGTTTTCGATTAAGCTATTTTTGGCTACTTATGCGCTGCTCTAATTGACTTGAGTTGACCAGAGGAATAGACCCAATAGCAGCATTATGCATTTCCTTTTGCCGCTCGTGTCACGCGCTCAGCTCTAGTGGGGATGGGGGCGCGCAGATGTACAAGTAAGTCACTCACTCGCCCGATACAAATTCTGCGCTGCGCAATGCGATTGCAATCTTTAGCATCGTCAGCAGCAGCAGCAGCGGCAGCAACGACAACTTTGCACAACATGCGGCACGGGACTCGAGCCGCACAGCCCCCAAAGGCCCGAAACGCGTTGGCAGCGATAGCAACAACAACAACAACAACAACGGCAGCAACAACAACAACGATAGCCATGGCGACAGCGACGTCAGCGTCGCGCGTGCGCAGTCTCAACGGATGTCTGGCCAATGTTGTTGTTGCTGCTGCTGCTGCGGCTGCTGTCAGTTGTTGCTGCTTTACCTGTTTGCAGGCTGCAGGCTTTTGCAGCTTTCTTGCGCATTTTTTCTCGCTCTCCTGCGCTCTCTTTGCTCGCTGCCTCGCTGGAAAAATCGACAAAATCAACCAATTCCCGTACAGTAGCTGCCCGGTTTTTTTTTATGCTTTTAATGAGCGTTTATATTGCACATGGGTCCAGGTCCCAGGTCCAGGTCCAGGCAGAGGCTGAGACTGCCACTCTGAGCTATGGCCACATGGCATTCTGTCGGTATTGGCATTCGCATGTGAATTGCAGTTGTTGTTGTTGCTGCTGTTATTTTGTGGTTTGAACTCGCTGCTTTTGGGGCTCTGCCTGCTGTACCCGCTCTCTGCCGCTGCTCTCCCCGCCCACTGCAGCTCACGCATTGTTTTCGCATATTTTCTCATAACTATACATAAATTTTGTTAGCCAAGTGCAGGATTGCCACAGTTGGTACTTATGGTGTTTTATTCTTCTGCTATTGGTGTATTTTGTTTGATTATGATTATAAATACAGTAAATTAAGTTTAAGTATTAAGTTTGTATATGAAGTGAAATAATTTAGTTGAAGTTTAAATTAAACCATTTAATATTTATTATACTTTTCATATATTTTCGCATATTTTCTCATAACTATACATAAATTTTGTTAGCCAAGTGCAGGGTTGCCACAGTTGGTGCTTATGGTGTTATTTCTTAGCTTTGGTGTTTTATTCCTCTGCTATTGGTGTATTTTGTTTGATTGTGATTATGAATAAAGTAAATTGAGTTTAAGTATTAAATTTATATAAAAAATGCAATAATTTAGTTGAAGTTTAAATTAAATCGTTTAATATTTTATATACTTTTGATGAACCATGTGGCAATCGGGGTGTTATTCTTGCTGTCTCAATCTCCTTCTCCTGCTGTCTCTAACTTGACTTTTTTCCCAGCAAAAACACTTTCAGCCGGCATAAAGTTACCTCTTCTTCAGACAAACCGCAAACTAACACTTGAGTAAATAACCTTATAATAACAATAGTTGGGCAGGCTCATAATGAACCAAATCATCTTGGGCTCAGGCCTATTATCAGTGATAATGATCATAATAAAGTGGCCCAGCTTTATGCTAACTAGGCAAAAATGTGCGAAAAGTGTGACGTCATCAGTTTTGAATGATGGAAAAATATTTGAAATTCAATTGGGGAAAAAATCAAATGAATTCCGCAAATTAATGAATGCTTTAATTTTCGCTGAAAGCGTTTTTAATTCGTGTTAATTAAATGTAAAAACAGATTTGCAAGCTTAAAGGCAAATAAATTTGTTTTTAGCTGAAATTAATTAGTTTGCACATAAAGAGGGTTTGGCAGTTGCAGCTGGAGTACCAGGAATCATTCCCAATGTTTACGATGTAGTCACAGATTTCTCTGCTTCTCGTTCTCATTTTCAATTCTCACAAGTGTCAGACGAAATATTTGTACGGTGGGGAATCTGTTACGAGTAGTTTTTTTATGGGCAGACTAGCGCCAGCTGCCAGGCTGCCAGAGTTGCCAAATAGCTACAGCTGACAGCTGGGATAGCGGGAGCAGGGAGTCGTAGATGTGCCTCGTCTACGGGGCGTATGATTAACACTTTATAAATACCAACAGAAAAGCAAAGCAATTTGCACTACGGGTATGTGTCAGTCAGTCACTCAGGCCTAAGAGACCTGTGATAAAAGAAAACTTGGCGTCTGCTGACGCATTTTGGCTAAAGCTGATAAGCCACGATGAATGCACAGGCAAATTTCCCAATACCCTGTAGACGAGAGAAGTAGTCTAAAGGGTGGTAGAGACGCGTAAGCAGTTTAATGAGTCATAAATTAGACGCAGATATCGGAAAGCGAATGACTATAATGGAAAGGGCTAAATGAGTCTAATGATCATCCAACAACATCTGAAACAACCATCTAAACAGAATAGTATGGGTTAAAGAATAATAGCAAATATATGTGTGATAGTACCTTTCGAAACTATGGAAACTAATGGGTAAAAGCTGAGTAATAATTGGCAATTTTCACTTACAGCATATCCCCACGTCGAGCATGCCCCACTGGAGCATGCTGCAGCACATTCAACAGTATTAGAAACGGAAACTGGCCAACAACAACGCCGACGAGAGCAGATACCCCGCCGCGAGATACCGGCCAAAAGATACAAGATACAAAAAGGTACGAAAAGATACGAGATACGAGATACATGTGTATCTTGTCAGTAGATAATGAGCTATAACTTTGCCAAAAAACACACACACACACACGCACATTTCTACACATTCTGTATGCATAACGTATAACGTTTTGTATCAACTAAACTGTGTATAAACATATGTGCATATGTATATTTCGGGCGAAATACCCTATAAAAAACCTGCTAAACTTCTGAAATATATATCTATTGAATATTATTCAAATTTTAATTAGCAAGCGCCGTGGTAGCCGTGGGAGCCGAAACCAAAACGCGTGTAAGCCGGCCGACAGAGTTATAGATACCGGAGCAGATATACTTTATGCACTGAAAGAAATTACGTGTTGAAAACTAAGTTTACAAATTAATAGAGTTAGTGGAGTTATATAGTTGCCATATACTTGAAACTGAACCTATGTAAACCTTTTTTTCTGTATACATATACACAAACACAGCATACCCTTTTACTTAACTTCGAACAGGCAAGTTTTGTTTAGATGCTATTGCTCTTTACACTTCCAATATAGTTCAACTAATGTAGGTTTATTAATTCCTATATTCTGTGAACGTCATATACCCCATTTCAGCAATTTGGCACAGGCATGTGCCGTTCATTCGCTGCAGAGCTTTAGTTTATAGCTCTACTCTACTTTATCTGGCATTTACATATTATTCTATAGACTCAATTAGATATATATTATAATTTTTCCTAGTGTGTGTGTGCGTGTGTGTGTGTGTGTAGCCGCTGCTAGGCTGATAAATATTTGGCTTTTGCATGCCAGCGCGATGAGTTCAACGTCGGACGTCAACGTTGTTGTCGCTCGTCGGCTGTTGTTGCCGCTCATTTAATTTTCAAACATTTATCAACAAATATTTGGCGCTTATCAACAACAACAGCAACATACTGAGACGCTGTCTGCTACATTCTGCAGTAGGCGCCTTGAGTTGCTCTCAGCAGATTTTACACCCCGAACACCTGACAAGCGGCTAGCTACATCACCCGCCCCCTGCTGCATACCCTTCCCCAGTCTGCTCAACTCTAGCAGACTCTTCGCTTCGATTCTGTGTCAAATTTTTGTAGTATTTCTTTGTGTGGCTATCGCTGCTAATTGCAAGTCGAGGTGGGGCTATAAAAGCGGAGGAATATTTGACATAAACAGCACTATATACCCGCTTACGTCTGCCAAGTACAGGCTAATAGCAACGCAGCGAATTCCAATTGGTATAAGGAAGAGTAGGGGATGTAGCAAAGAACGCTCTATATGCTGGTCTGTTTCTTCATACAATCCGCATATACCCTATGTGCAACTTGAGTACAGTATTTAATATATAGAAATAATAATTATATATATTTATATAACTTGATAAAATTGTTTCAAAATGTTTCTATAGCCAGCTAATTTTTTATGATTTTTGTTTAATGTCATATTATTTATATGAGTTTCTTAAGCATACCCGAACCTCTATTAAAAATAGATTTGGAAATAAATTTGTAATCTAAACTCTCAGTTATTAAGCCTATGTTGGGTCTCTCCTTGCGGGAGAGGGGTTTGAGTTATTATTATTATGATTTCAGCGTTTTCTCAGGCTGAGTCACCTGCCCGAAAGTTATTAATTTGTTGTTGGTTGTGAGTTGTGTGTTGTGGGCTATTAGCAGCCATGGCAACCGACGCAGTCTCAAGTAGAAACGGACCGGAAGGTGCCATAGTTGGCCATAGTCACGGCCAAGGGCCACAACAAAAGCCGAAAGGATTTCACAAATTAAAACTCATCAGCGAAAAGGTTCACAAAAAACAAAAGGAGAAGAAGACGACCACAAAAAAAGGTAGGTACAAATTATGTGCATAGAAAAATTAGAACGAAACGCAGACAGAAATAAAAACAAATGCGAGACGCAGGAAGCTAACAAATTTCGGGGCGGAGCGGGCCAGAAGGAATGACACGCATCCGGTTTTAAAATTCCAGCAAAACTGCGAGAGAGGCGGGAGAGTGGGGAGAGTGGAGCTGAGCAGCCTCTGCAGAACAGGCTGAGGAATTCAAACACTTGAAATTAACAACTACTTCTGTCGCAGTTGCAGCCGACGTCGAAGGACGCATGACAACGTCGACTGAGACGCCGGCAGCGCCGTCAACGCTGGCCACATTGGAGCTGCAGTATTTTCGCGCCGTTTCGCTCTGCCGACGTCGCAGCTACGAGCGATGCGTCGAGGTGTGCAATGCACTGCTACAAGCTGGCCATGACAACAATGTGCAAATCTTTGCCAAACCAGCGGAGGGTGCGCAGGGGGAGCAGGAGGTGGAGCAGCAGCAGCAGCAGCAGCACGAGACGAGATACGGTAGCAATTTGCAGCGCATTGGCCCCAGGCAGCAACATCAGCAGCATCAGCGCAGGCGACGTGGTGATGTGGATGGGGGCGCAGCTGGAGTTGGAGTTGGAGCTGGATCGGGAGCTGCATCCATAATGCCCACTTGGCTGATGGAGGGCGTGTGGCAATTAAAGATGCGCGCCCTAACGCAGCGTGTCTACCTGGACGACCTGGAGGTGGATGATGATGGCGATGCAGGTGCGTATGCAGCACCCCCTTACCTCCTCCTAAAATTAAATTTATTAATTACTTTCCCACAAATTTAACACAAGAAATTACGTTTTAGTTTGTTATTGTTGTTCTTTGGTGTTGCAAAATGGCGCTAGCTTAGTGTTGACAAGCACTCAGCTTTATTTAAATTATTGGCAGTGTTGGAAAGCGAGTTAGTTAGTTGAGCTTGACCGTTGTTGAAACTGAAATAGATTACGATAAGTCGATGCCAATAATATGAAATATCGATAACACGCAAAAGCAATGATTGGTTATGGATAATAATAAGATTTAAATAATACCTGAAACTATTCGTATCCATTTCCCTTGCCACAGCCAACGAGGAGGTGGAATTTGAGCGCATTGCCACCGCAGCTCGTCCGGGCAGCAGCATTAAGACCGCCTTTCAGCCACGCCCCAGCACCAGTCAACGCCGCACTGCCGGCTCTAGTGGCTCCAGCGGTCGCCTGACTAGCGCTCGACCCGGCTCGGCTGTGAGTCGTCCTGGTTCTTCGTTGGGCGCACGCCCAGGCTCACGCTGCGGCACTGCATCCCGGGTGCGTGCCACCTCTGCGGCGGCATTCAATGTGGGCGATGCCACGTCCAAGCTGTATCAGGCCTCCCGCCTGAATCCTACGATCTATGCGGAGCGAGAGACCATAGTGAAGGCTCTGTTTCAGTTTCTCTATTACCACGAGGCGGATGTGCAGAAGGCCCACTCCTTGTGCCAGGCGGTGATGGATGTGCAACGCCAGCGCCAGGGTGCACTGGCCACGCCCACCGATCCCGCACGCAGCGATTGGTGGTGGCAGCAGCAGCTGGGTAGATGTCTGCTTGCGCTACGCTATCCTCGTCGTGCGGAGCCTTGCCTGCAGCAATCTCTGGCGGCATTTCCGCATCCGGATACGTATCTGTTGCTCTCACGGCTCTATCAGCGTCTGCAGCAGCCGGAGCGAGCGCTGCTGCTGATTGGACAGGCCGTGGAGCGACAGCCCTTCGATGTGACCTATCGGCTGGAACAGGCCCGTTTGCATGAGTCCATGTCGCAGCAGGAGGATGCACTGCAGCTGTATCGCCTGGCCTCACGGCTGCAGCCCATCAATGTGGAGGCGCTGGCCAGCATTGCCGTGGCCTATTTCTACGATAACAATCCGGAGATGGCGCTCATGTACTACAGGCGCATCCTGTCGCTGGGCGTGCACACGGCGGAGCTCTACTGCAACATAGCGCTGTGTTGCCTCTACGGGGGACAGCTGGATCTGGTCTTGCCCTGTTTCCAGCGTGCACTCCGTACGGCCACCCAGCCAGAGCAAAAGGCGGATGTTTGGTATAATCTCAGTTTTGTGGCACTCGTGAGTATTGCCCATTGGACTGCACCAGCTCCTTAAGCTAATATGTTAACTATTTGCCCAGACTTCTGGTGACTTCAATCTGGCCAAACGCTGCCTCCAGCTGTGCCTCACCTCGGCTGCACGGGATGGCGCCGCTTTAAACAATCTGGCCGTGCTGGCGGCGCACAGTGGCGACATAATGAATGCCAAATCCTATCTCAATGCTGCCAAGGATGTGATGCCCGAGGCGACGGAGGTGCAGGCCAATCTGCACTACATGGATCTGCACTACAAGCTCTAGTTTAGTCAACGATTTATTAATAAAAATATGTTATGGTCGCTGCAGCCAGTCGTAAATCCTGTCCAGCCCCAGCTTGGTCACCGCGCTGGCCTCCACTATGGTCACCTGCTGACGTATCTGCTTCTGCAGCTTGGACATTTGCAGCATGAGCAGCGCCTCATTACGCATCTGGCGATAGGAGTAGTCCATTTTGGCCAACACCAGCAGAATCTTTACCTTCTGCAGACGAGGCTCCGTCAGTATGGAGTAGAAGAGCACGCCTAGGGTGGAGTTAGTGGTAATATAAGGAAAGCCCAGTTAACGACCACTCACCTGCTGCTGATATCTGACAGAGATTGGATGCATCCACAACGTATATGAGCTTCTTTACATCCTCAAAGTACTGACTCTGTCGCCAGAGAGGCGCCATGCTGCCGCCAATCTCTAGTATCTGCACAAACTTGGGCAGATTCTTGCCTGGTGGAGCAACAGGCTCCGTTGAGGGCGGAGGTCTGGGTTTGTCGCCATGTGGGGACTTCTCGGGAAAGTGTATGCGATAGATGCCGGTGCCAATGGTGGGCATGGAATAGCTGGTCTCGTCAATGGATTCCGGCTCCTGTAGCGCCTTCAACAGATGCGTCTTGCCAGCGCGCTTTGGGCCCACGCAAATGCAAGACATGGGTGAGTTTATTGTTTATTAAATGGCAAAATTATGTCTTGCTGAGAAGACTATAATAGATGTCTAAATATATGATTCATTGATTTCACAATTGGTTCGTTATGGCAACCACATTTAACCGTTATAAGTTTATCAACACGCCATCTGTCGACTAAAGTAAAACCCTTGTGCTATTTGTGCCACTTCAAAACGAAAAGAGCACCAATTTTGGCGCAAAAACGCCAAGTGTGGATTTTCTTGAAATGAGTAATAATTAACGATAGCATAACTAAACGAAAGTGTCTTTGGCATATTGAACAATTATAAAATCAAATATTTAAGTAAATATTATGAAGTTATTTAAATATTCAATACAAACACATCAAATATGTATGTATAACATTCAAAATCGTAAAATATAACAAAAGTGTTATAGTATCGATGTGCTTATCCGGATTCCGGCTCCTGTAGCGCCTTCAACAGATGCGTCTTGCCAGCGCGGTTTGGGCCCACGCAAATGCAAGACATGGGTGAGTTTATTTTTTATTAAATGACAAAATAATGTCTTACTGAGAAGATTATAGGTTAGGTTAGGTAGCGCCGGATGGGATCGTGTCCCTCACATAGACCTAATGGTCCATTGTGATACCGTGAGAAGATTATAATAGATGTCTAAATATTTGATTCATATATTTCACAATTGGTTCGTTATGGCAACCACATTTAACCGTTATAACTTTATCAACACGCCATCTGTCGACTAAAGTAAAACCCTTGTGCTATTTGTGCCACTTCAAAACGAAAATAGCACCAATTTTGGCGCAAAAACGCCAAGCGCGGGTTTGGTTGAAATAAGGAATAATTAACGATAACATAACTAAACGAAAGTGTCTTCGGCATATATAAATATATTAAAATCAAATATTTAAGTAAATATTCAATACCAACACATCAAATATATATGTATAACATTGAAAATCGTAAAATATGACAAAAGTGTTATAGAATCGATGTGCTTATCCAAATTATCGATAAATTTCTATTTTCATTGCACTTACTCAATTTGGCAGAATTTATTTGCCGCCTCATTGTAAACAAAGTATATTTTTGCGAATATATAAAGTAAAATAATGAGCTCAAACAAAATTGGCTTTAAGCAGCAGTTCTCCAAGAACATAAACGGCGTCGATACCGAATTTGTGTTCCATAATTTCGACAACAAATGGATGCTGCTAGTGACTCAGCTGGGCAGGCTGCCGGCGCTGTATAACGTGGAGTATGACGCTACTAAGCAGAGACCTGGCCTTATTCCGGAATCGTACGGACCCGTTGCTGATCCGGAGCGCCATGTCTCTGTGGGTGTGACTATGAGAATTTGCATGGGCATCGATTCGGATGAGATCAGAGGTGCCATACAGTTTCTGGTCAATACCACGCCACTGAGCAAGTGTCCCACGGGGCTGATGATTGGATTGGGGCTGAAGGAAGTGCGGTCCGAGGATCTGCGTGTCATAGCCGAGGTGTTGCGGCAGGACGTCTTTTAAGTACTTTAAGCTAACCTTATAAATAGTCCCTATATGAAATATAGCCACAAATTACGTTAAGTAAATATTTTTATATTTCCACGCAAATTGTACACTAAAACTTGTACGAAGATTGGGGGAATACGAAACATCACTTCACATATTGTTTGCAGTGGCTGCAGCAGCTTAATCGAACAGACCGAAGCCCATGTCATCGTCGGAGACATCAGATTCCTCCTCCTTCTTCTTCTCCTCCTTCTTGGCCTCAGCGGCGGGCGCATCAGCGGCAGCAGGAGCAGCAGCACCGCCAGCTGGGGCAGCGCCTACACCGGAGCCAATGTTGCTGATCAAGTCCTTGACATTGATACCCTCCAAAGCCTTGGCGAACAGACCGGGCCAGTAGGGCTCCACATCAACATTGGCAGCCTTCAGAATGGTCGAGATTTTCTCACCCTGCAGAAGATGATAAATATTATAATTGGACAATTGACAATTGGAATATTTTGCTAGACATCCACCAATTGGCCACATAATCCCTGGGATTACTGCAATTTCTGCGGATTTTTTTAGTGCGTTTTATCAACTTACGGTGACGGCGACATCGTCATCGACCAGAATGAGGGAGGCGTAGACGCAAGCGAGCTCAGCTTTGGTGGACATTGTTAAACTGTTTGATTAATTAATAATTGGTGCAAGTTGCCAAAAATTAATGTTTTCTAATAATCGGCCTTAGCTCGAAAGAGAACAAGCACACTGGACAAAATCCTAAACCGGAAAGAAAGAAGCGCGCGAAGTTGGCTGCGACAGTCACATTACATACGTTCGTTCGTGGTGAATGGCAACGCAATATGCGCGCATTCATCAACACTTTCGAAAAACGTAAACAAACTGCCTATCGATATGAAAATATTTTGGCAAACAAATAAAAACCGCGCGTAAAATGGCCGAAACAGAAATTAAAACTGAGTGCGATGAAACTATTAAAAAGGAAGAGGATTTAAAGGAAGAAGTTGATTTAAATAAAATAACTTCACTAAAGTCACTGGGGCCCTTTATTGCCTCGCGTGAGAATAGCCAGAACACAGTTTATTTGAGCGATGTGCCGCCCATCTGCAAGGAGCAGCCCTGCATGCTGGGCGTGGATGAGGCTGGACGTGGACCAGTTCTGGGACCAATGGTGTACGGCATCTCCTACTGCCCACTGGAAAGTAAGCAAGCGCTCGTTGACCTGGGCTGTGCAGATTCCAAACAGTTAACCGAGGAAAAGCGTGAGAACATTTTCAATGAGATAAATACACTGGAAGAGGCCAACAGCTGCATAGGTTGGGCTGTTGAAATCATTTCACCCAACACCATCAGCACCAGCATGTACAGGCGCACCAAGTGCTCCCTCAACGAGGTTTCCATGGACTCGGCCATGGGCCTCATACAGCAGGCCATCGATGCAGGCGTTAATATAGCCGAGGTGTATGTGGATACCGTGGGTCCACCAGAGAAATATCAAGAGAAGCTGCTCAAGCGTTTTCCCAATTTCAAAATCACCGTAGCCAAAAAGGCTGATTCCACATACCCCATTGTATCGGCGGCCAGTATATGCGCCAAGGTAACCAGAGATCATGCTCTAAAAGTCTGGCAGTTCCCCGAGGGATTGGTCATTAAGGACAATGCCTTTGGCAGTGGTTATCCCGGTGATCCGGTAACCAAACGTTTCCTCACTGAAAATATTGATCTGGTCTTTGGTTTCCCACGCCTGGTACGCTTCAGCTGGTCCACGGCAGAGAATGCTCTGGCGGAAAAAGCCTACGAAATGGAATTCGACGAGCCGGAATCCGAGAAACCCAAATATGCCGGCACTAAGCTCACAAAGTTCTTCAAGGGCACCACAAAAACTGGCGAAGTGAAGCGCGAGGAGTGCCGCTTCTTCAAGCAGTGCCACCTGGACAATGTCACAGATTTCTAAGACTAACTATTTATTAATAAATTAAACTGATTTACAAGTTAAGTCATTGGTTCCTTATCACATTTTAGCTGGAAAAAGCTATTGTCTCTCCTTTTGATCACATATTTCTCACATCAAGTACGAATATGGTGCCAGCGGTTGAACTGGCGGCCACCCTGTTGCCTTCGGAGTCCCAAGACACATCGAAGATGCCTGCGTTGGCTTTGTAGCTATTAACTAGCTGTCCAGTCTCGGTGCTCCAGATATGTACGCAACCGTCAAAGCTGCCTGACACCAGGTACTTGCCATCTGGACTAAATGCGACGGAAAAGACAGGCGCCCTGTGTTTGTCAAGTGTGTGTATGGAAGTGCCACGTTCCACATCATACAGAAGTACCTTTGAATCGACGGAGGCTGAAGCGAGGATTACATTCGAGTTCGGATTTGGCGAGCCGGGTCCATTGGGCGACCACTGTACCGCATAGATCGGCCTCGAATGTGTCTGCAGATTGTGCAGGCAATGATCACGAGTCATGGTCCAGATCTTCACTGTCATATCATCAGAGCCGGAGGCCAGTAGCCGACCTTGTGGACACCATTTGACGGTGTTTACTTCGTTGACGTGGTCTCGGAACGTCTTGATCGGCTCATGCATGCCTAGCCGGCAGACTTGTATCCTGTTATCTCTGCTGCACGATGCGAACCTTTGATTCGACTGCCAATCCACATCGAGAACAGTATCAGTGTGGAAGCTAAACTGTTGCAGGTGTTTGCCTGTTGAAGCATCCCAGATGACGCTGGTCCAATCTACACTAGCTGTGAGTATATAATTGCCTCGTTCGTTCCACTTAATGGAAAAGATCGGACCTATGTGTCGATCCATGGTGTAGGTCAAAGTGCCATCCTTATTCCAAATGCGCGCACGTCCGTCGTAGCTGCCAGTGGCCAACAGAGACCCATCAGACTGAAGAGGAATAGAAAACTTTGAGTTACAAGCACTTTTGAAAAACGGCTATCGATTGCTGCCTATCGATATACAAATACAAAGCGCGCGAAAAATGCCTGAAATGATCTGTTGCTGTATTTACCTTCCAGTGGAGGCAGGTAACATCCCTGAAATCGGTCACATCGGCTTCGCTTTTTCGTTGCCAGTGGCACAGCACACGTTGATTGCAATTGATGTCCCAAATGCGTGCCGTGGAGTCAGATGAGGCACTGGCTAGTAGACACTCTTTCGGATTCCAGGCGGAGACGAATACCTCACGCATATGCCCACGGAAAGCTTGCACCCTCGACTCGGGTATAAAAAGGCTTGGATCAATCTCCACGGCTTTGCTCTTGCTTGGATCAATGTCCACGGCGTTACTGATGCTTGGATCAGTTGGATCCATAACTGGATTATTAAGATTCGATTAATTCTAATGTAGTGTGATTTACTGCAAAGGCCGACCTATGTGCAGAGTAAAGAGTGCATAGATCTAGTAAAGGAAATACAGAGATTATTCACTTATAGAGCAAGACTCAAAGCTTTAAAGAGAAATCTTATTGTTCACACTCACCGTCGGTCAAGATAATGAAGTCCGGATAATGTTATTTCTTCGCCAATGTCTGATTAAACGGGATTTAAATATGCGACATATCGATATTAAGTATCGAAAAAATATACCAACCAGTATCGATATATCGTCTAAGAATGAAAAGTGCGCGCCAAAATGTTGCCGATATTTGAAAAATATCGATTTTTGGGACATCGTGAATATCGCAGAATATTTAAAATCGACTTTATAAAATTGTTTACATTCCTTATCGCATTCTTTTGATATATGTCATTATATATATTTATTATATAGATGTATGCTTAGAGGTCTATGAATCAGTTTAAAAGCGAATCAATCTGATGCCAATACCAACAAAACGTATTAAGTTTAGTCTAAATGTATAAAAAGAGGGATGGGGAGGGACAATGCTGACTTAGACACAAAGGGAGCTTAATACTAAAAGTTAAAAGCGTTTCGTAATTCGGGAGGGGTTAGGGATCAGAAGGATTGGGTTAGACAATACATACATATAGTATATGATGTTTATCAAGTGCTCTTAATAGACATAACCTAAAATTAGTTGGGAGGAGGAGCTGTAAGTCGTGTCTATTGCCTCGACCTTTGATCAGAATTTTCTTAAGTCTAGCACAAAGACACTGCCATCGGACGCACTGGCGCCCACCTTGGTGCCCTTGGAGTTCCAGCAAACCTCAAAGATGCCTCCGGTGCCTTTGTAGCTGTGCACCAGCTGCCCGGTCTGGGTGCTCCAGATGTGCACGCACTTGTCAAAGCTGCCCGATGCCAGATGCTTGCCATCCGGACTAAATGCGACGGAATAGACGGGTTCCGTGTGCTTTGTAAGCGTGTGTATGCAACTGCCGCGTTCCACATCCCACAGACGCACCGTTGAATCGAAGGAGGCTGAAGCGAGTATTAGATTCGTGTTCGGATTGGATGTGCCCGGTCCGGTGGGTGACCATTTTATCGTATAGATCTCTTTTGAATGTGCCTGCAGATCATGGCAGCAACGATCGCGCGTCATACTCCAGATCTTCAGTGTCATATCGTCGGAGCAGGAGGCCAGCAGTTGACCCTGTGGACACCATTTGATGGCATTCACTTCGTTGGTATGACCACGGAATGTCTTGATCGGCTCATTCATGCCCAGTCGGCAGACGTGTATCCTCTGATCTGTGCTGCACGAGGCGAACGACTGATTCGACTGCCAATCCACATCCAATGCAGGGGCACTATGAAAGGCGAACTGTTGCGTGCACTGACCCGTCGAGGCGTCCCAGATGATGGTGGTCTTATCCACACCAGCGGAGAGTATATAATTGCCGCTCTTGTTCCACTTTAGGGCAAAGATCGGACCCTTGTGCTGGCCCAGAGTGGAGGCCAAACGGCCATCGGTCTTCCAGATACGCGCATATCCATCGTAGCTGCCTGTGGCCAACAATGAGCCATCGCACTGAAAGACAAAGGGGAGAATTAGTCATAGTCTAGACAAGATCTGTGTGAAGTTACTTACGTTCCAGTCGAGGGAGGTGACATCCTTATTGCTGGGCACCTCGGCGCCTCCTTTTTGTATGCAGTGGCGCAACACAAGCTGATTGGAATTGGCGTTCGCATCGGACATGTCCCAAATGCGTGCCGTGCTGTCACCTGAGCCACTGGCTAAAAGATCCCGACTTGGATTCCAGGCGCAGATGAATACCTCACTCTCATGCCCGCGCAGAACACGCGCCTTCGACTCAGGAATCTCAATGCTCTGATCAATGTCCATTGGCTCGACCACCGTGCTGCCGGTGGTGGTGGTGCCGCCGCCTGTGTTAGCGCCGCCTCCAGCTCCAGTTGCACCTCCCGTTGTGGTGCTGCTTGGTACAGCGCTCTGTGCTGTGGTTGGGCAGGTTGTCTGCATGTTATTGCCTTGGTTATTACCAACACGTACTGCTGCACCAGCACCAGGCGTTCCGCTGGTTGATTTGGCGCCCGCAGCAACATTTCCTGTGCCTGCTGTATCCCCGCTACCACTGGTCGGCGCTGAGGGCGTTACACCAGTCGAAGGCTGTTCCACGCTGCTGGAATTGCTGCTGTTGCCATTTGTTGAAGTGGATGAAGCTGCATCATCGTTGTTTGTGGCATTTGCATTGGCTGTGGTGACGCTGCTCGATTCGGTGCCCGGTTTTTTGTTAGTCGCGGCGGCTGCTGCACTTGGATCTGCATTTGTGGCGTTGCCAGCAGCTGTAGCTGTGCTGGCTCCATTGCCAGTGGCTGTACCGCTGGCATTGTTGCCGGCGGTGGCAGTGGCATTGGCATTGGAGGCAGCAGTATTAACGCTGGAGTCCATCTCGCTGGTGTCGGCGCCAGTGCTGCCAGTTGGTGTGCTGGTGCCGGTGTTTGTGTTGGATGCCTTGTTAGCGCCAGCGTTATTATTGCCAGTACCTGGTTCAATTTTAATCTCAGTTTTGGCCGTATTGTTGGCATTGCCTCCAGCTGGTGTGCCGCTCACATCCACGCCACCCGGCTTGCCAGGCTCCGTCTTGACAATTGGCTTTGGCGGTTTTACCTCGGGCATGACGGCATCGATGAGACTGAGTCCCTCAATGGGACGCGCCACTTCACCATCCTCGCCCACGCTCCACTCCACCTCCGTGTAGAGCAGACCCTTCTGTAGTATGGTGAGCAGAGCGGCAGGTGGCACTAGCGCTCCATTGATGTTGCTCTGCGAGATGTGAGACTCGATGCCAAACACATATGCCGAGTGGAGAAAACCTGCCGCAATAAGAAGAAGAAGCACATAATGAGCTACACACGCTGCTGGCCATAAATTCGGGATATTGTCTCACCTGACTCTTGCAGATATCGGAAAACTAAAAAGTTCACTTCGTCGCTGGAAAAACTCATGTTTGTCAAGAGCCACTATGCCTGGCGTCTGGCTATTCCTTTTGTTTTCTTATTTTTCTTTCTCTATTGATTCGTCCGAAAATCTGCGACGGCGGCTACAAATTTGCGATTGCGACAATTCACTTGATAACACGTCGCGGCCGGTGCGTAATTAATTGCAATCGGATAACTCTTATATTTATTCAATATTTATTTATTTAAATAACAATAATTTAACTTTAAACCGCGCTTACATCTTATTTATCTTTGCTCAATGACAGTCAAGTTGTAAATAATCGTATACTCGGCATATGCAGTGCACTAGCGCAAAAATGGCGGAGTCAACTGACAGTGTTGTAAAGTGTGTCGCAAATATACGATGTGGCGATATATCGAACAAATCGAGGGTTGCATTTTCCTCAATTGTAATCGATTAACGTTTTGCAAACCTTGCAATAAGAAACTGCAAGTAAGTTGGCAGCCCCCGTCCGATAGATGGCTGTTGCTCGGAGAGGAGAGTAGAGGAAAAATCAATAGAAATTTTCATTTCGTGAAATGCCTGGCTGCTCTGATTGTTTTGCGTTAGTTTACCTATAATAACAGCAATCGCATGCAATTGGAAGGCAATATTATCGGGTTACGTAAATAGTGCACTACTGGCGATCCACACATTCCGCGGCCAACACCCAAAGAAAGCCAAAAAAAAAGAGCAGTAATAGTAACAACCGCAAACCGTGAGAAAGTCCCCCAAAACGAATCGCGAACACGAAATTCCAGCAAACTCTCGGCCAGCCCAACAGTTAAAATTGTGAAGAAAAGTAAGCAGGAATTCCATATGTGTGGCCGTTGTAGTTTTAGCTTAAAATAATATCGAATTGTTCAGTGGAATGCTTCTGTTTTCTGCGGTCTGTGCAAATAAAACGACTTCGTCATCTTGCGGCGCTGCTGCCGTCAACGGTGGTTCATGTGAGGCAAAAAAGTCGCTGTTGACGTCGACTGCGACTGAGAGACGTGACATGAAAGCGAAATAAGCAATAACAACTACAACAAAGGCCTGAAGCCGGTGCCCACTGATCGTGCCGTTCTCATATATTAATTATTAATCACATGAACTAAAATCAAGTGAAAATTGCAATAAAAGTTATGCTAAGGTCGTCCAACAACCAAAATCTTATCAGACTAGCAATTTGTTGTTTAATGCAGGCCAATCTGTGTGTGTGTGTGTGTGTGTGTGTGTGTGTGTATTGGAATTGCTGCCAACTCGCATCGCCAAATATCACCGAGTGGGCGTTCTGCGAGGGGGTGGGGGGCGTTTACTTTTCGCTTGCCAAATGTCAAAAGTTCAAATCCGCAAACTTTGCAGCAATTACAAAAGAGAAAAACTAGCTTTGTTAGTCTTTTCTTATCGATATCAATTGATTGCCATTATTTTCAACAGGTCTTCGCATCAAGTGGAAAACAAAGAGAGAGAACGGAGAGAGAGTGAGAGTGATACAATTTGCCATTCAATAAGAGCCTGCTGCAAGTGACGACGTTGCCCAGTTGTCGCTAATAAGTTCACCCGGAGAGTAATCGTCGTCGTCGTCGTCGAAGTCGCTGTCGAGCTTGAGCGATAACAACAGCGAGCGCCGGATCGAGACGAGCGCTCCAAACAGATTTTTTCTTCGCCCCGAGTTTGCATAAAACCAGCGAAAATTAACAAGCTAACTACAATGGCGCCGGTGCGGGGGGATGGCATGAGAGGCCTGGCCGTCTTTATATCGGATATAAGAAACTGTAAGTGCACACTTGCTTTACTCCAGTACTGTAACATTTTCCAGCTGTAACTGGGCTTTTATTCATTTGATTAATTCAATTTATCAGCGCTGTTGCCTTTCTTATCCAAACTTGCTCATAGATGCCCATAGGGGCGTCAATGTCGACATCTCTTCTTCAATTACTACGAGCAGAGCCTCAACCGCAGTAACCGCAAAGCGGGGCGGCACTCATATCTATGCTCTTGAGTGTGTGTGTGTGTGTGTGTGTGCGTAGCCTACGCTCTTTCACAAAATTATCTTGCATACACACAGACAGCCGGAGCTCGCTCATTCGGTCAGTGCCTGGTACTATATGGTGTCGCAGCGGCGGGAGAGAGAGTGGGATCACGAGTGAGAGTTGTGATTTCCGGTTGACACTTTCCTTTCTCACTCTCTGACCCAGTAGCAATTGAGCTCAAACTGGACGACAGTTGATCCTATTCTGACTCATTCTATGACATTTTCACTCACTGCTTTCACTCAATATCATTCACTTATATATCCAACTATAGTTCAATATAGTATCAACACTCCTAGCTGAAAAGAGCTTATTCTGACTCATTTTCCAAAACAGTCACTCAATTAAAATGTTGATCAAATTTCCTTCTCACTTCTCCCAGGTAAAAGCAAAGAGGCGGAGGTGAAGCGGATAAACAAAGAGCTGGCGAATATACGTAGCAAATTTAAAGGAGATAAAACGCTGGATGGCTATCAGAAGAAGAAATATGTGTGCAAGTTGCTGTTCATCTTTCTACTGGGCCACGACATTGACTTTGGCCACATGGAGGCGGTCAATCTGCTGTCCTCCAACAAATACTCAGAGAAGCAGATCGTGAGTAATTGCCTATCGATAGCTAACAGTTTTATTCCCAATTAACTCGAATTTTATTCGTTTACAGGGCTATCTATTCATTTCGGTGCTGGTGAATACGAATAGTGATCTGATTCGTTTGATCATTCAATCGATTAAGAATGATTTGCAATCGCGTAATCCGGTGCACGTCAACCTGGCGCTGCAGTGCATCGCGAATATCGGTAGTCGCGACATGGCCGAGTCCTTCTCGAACGAGATACCCAAGCTGCTCGTCTCGGGGGATACCATGGATGTGGTTAAGCAATCGGCGGCACTTTGCCTATTGCGGCTATTCCGTTCGTCGCCGGATATTATACCTGGAGGCGAGTGGACTTCGCGCATCATACACTTGCTCAATGATCAGCATATGGGCGTGGTAACGGCGGCCACATCATTGATTGATGCGCTGGTCAAGCGCAATCCGGATGAGTACAAGGGCTGCGTGAATCTGGCTGTCTCCCGGCTGTCGCGCATTGTCACTGCCAGCTATACGGATCTGCAGGATTATACGTATTACTTTGTGCCAGCACCGTGGCTGTCGGTGAAACTCTTGCGCCTGTTGCAGAACTATAACCCGGTCACCGAGGAGGCCGGCGTGCGGGCACGTCTCAACGAAACGCTGGAGACCATACTGAATAAGGCACAGGAGCCGCCAAAGAGCAAGAAGGTGCAGCATTCGAATGCCAAGAATGCTGTGCTCTTTGAGGCCATCAATCTGATCATACATAGCGACAGTGAGCCCAATCTTCTCGTGCGCGCCTGCAATCAGTTGGGCCAGTTCCTCAGCAATCGCGAGACAAACTTGCGTTACTTGGCGCTGGAGTCCATGTGCCATCTGGCCACATCGGAGTTCTCGCACGAGGAGGTCAAGAAGCATCAGGAGGTGGTCATACTCTCCATGAAGATGGAGAAGGATGTTTCGGTACGCCAAATGGCTGTCGATCTGCTCTATGCGATGTGCGATCGTGGCAATGCCGAAGAGATTGTGCAGGAGATGCTCAACTATCTGGAGACGGCCGACTACTCAATACGCGAGGAGATGGTGCTCAAGGTGGCCATACTCGCGGAGAAATATGCCACAGATTACACCTGGTAAGTTCTCATCTAATCTCACATGTTCACCTGGCTAATCCTCTACTGCTCTCCTAGGTACGTCGATGTCATACTCAATCTTATACGCATCGCTGGCGATTATGTGTCGGAGGAGGTGTGGTATCGTGTCATACAGATTGTCATCAATCGCGAGGAGGTGCAGGGCTACGCCGCCAAGACAGTCTTCGAGGCACTCCAGGCACCGGCCTGCCATGAGAACATGGTCAAGGTGGGCGGCTATATACTCGGCGAGTTTGGCAATCTGATTGCGGGTGATTCCCGCTCCGCACCGCTGGTGCAGTTCAAGCTGCTGCATTCCAAGTATCATCTCTGCTCCCCCATGACGCGCGCCCTCTTGCTCTCCACGTACATCAAGTTCATCAATCTGTTCCCAGAGATACGCATTAACATCCAGGACGTATTCCGACAGCACAGCAATCTACGCTCAGCCGATGCGGAACTGCAGCAACGCGCCAGCGAGTATCTACAGCTGAGCATTGTGGCATCCACAGATGTGCTGGCCACCGTGCTGGAGGAGATGCCCTCGTTCCCGGAGCGTGAGAGCTCTATCCTGGCCGTGCTCAAGAAGAAGAAGCCCGGTCGTGTGCCCGAGAATGAGATCAGGGAATCGAAGAGTCCCGCCCCCACATCCATCACACAGAACAATTCGCACGTGAACCATAACAACAAACTGAACAATAGCAATGCCAATGCCGATCTGCTGGGCCTCAGCACGCCGCCTGCCAACAACAACATGAACAACTTGAACAGCAACAACTCCACACTGATCGATGTCCTGGGCGACATCTACGGCAACAATGCCAACGGTGGCGCCGTCTACAACACCAAGAAGTTTCTCTTCAAGAACAATGGCGTGCTCTTCGAGAACGAAATGCTGCAGATCGGCGTCAAGTCCGAGTTCCGACAGAATCTGGGACGTTTGGGTCTATTCTACGGCAATAAGACACAGGTGCCGCTGACGGTAAGCGCCATCGATCGCTATGTTTGAGTTGATTCCATTACTGACTGATTACTCCTTTCGCTTTGCAGAACTTTAATCCCGTGCTGCAGTGGTCAGCGGAGGAGGCGCTCAAGTTGAATGTGCAAATGAAGGCCGTGGAGCCGACGCTGGAGGCGGGCGCACAAATCCAGCAGCTGCTGACCGCAGAATGCATCGAGGACTATGCCGATGCACCCACTATCGAGATCAGTTTCCGCTACAATGGCACACAGCAAAAGTTCAGCATCAAATTGCCGCTGAGCGTGAACAAGTTCTTCGAGCCAACCGAAATGAATGCGGAGTCCTTCTTTGCGCGTTGGAAGAACCTAAGCGGGTAAATTTGAATCTTTGTAACATTCTCCGCTATGCTTATCCGTAACTCCTTCGATTCCACAGCGAACAGCAGCGGGCACAGAAGGTGTTCAAGGCGTCACAGCCGTTGGATCTGCCTGGAGCACGTAATAAGCTGATGGGCTTTGGCATGCAGCTGCTCGACCAGGTGGATCCCAATCCCGATAACATGGTCTGTGCGGGCATCATACACACACAATCACAGCAGGTGGGCTGTCTGATGCGACTGGAACCCAACAAGCAGGCACAGGTGAGAGATTGGGAGTGATTACATTGCATGGAAATATGTATTTGATATTTGGATTCAAATTGTTTCCAGATGTTCCGCTTAACCGTGCGCGCCAGCAAGGAGACAGTCACGCGCGAGATCTGCGATCTGCTGTCGGATCAGTTTTAAGCAACGCAATCATTATTTTATATTTGTACACGCATATGCATATACACACTACTATATATGAGCGTGTGTAGCTGGAGATACTATGTCTAGAACGGGGAGCTAACATTCGACAAATGCACAATCCTCTTGTACACCTAGAGAAACGAATATCAAACGAGCAGAAACTTAGTGAGTATTGTTTAGATACACCACACCCACACCCACACCCACACACGCCTCCTACACTATACTAAAGTTGGAAGTCTGCACGTTCCCTCCCCCCCTCCATATCTTTTCAATTATTGTAATAATTATAAATATTATTTTTATGATTTTTTGTAATTTTGCGAGAGAGAATTCTTTGTAAATGTTAAGCTCAAAAGTTCATTAGCGGAAAGCAAGAGAAATACATAATAATAATAATAATAATAAATGAAACATAATTAGATTATGTTGTATGACAAGCAGTAGCAGTTGGATATTACTACGAATATATATATATTTCTATATAGGAACACAGATTCATATGGAACGTACATACACATATATACCTAGTATATATACTATATACTATATTGTTGTAATAAAAACAAAAGAAACTTATATAAATACACACACAATTCGTTATGTTATCAAAGGAAAAATATGCATAATAAAATATATATATAGCGAGAAAGTATCAATGTTTAGTGTTTCCCGATGCGGAGAGATGCGGCGAGAAGCAGGACGAGGAGCAAGAGCAAGAGCAAGAGCAAGAGGAGACGGCATTCAAATCTCATTAAATGATAGACAAATAATTAGCACTCACATTGAACATTGTTGAAATTGAACAAACTAAGCGATAAATTATTACACACACTTGCAACTATACACACTATACACATATACGCAACCATTCTCGATTGATCCTGAACATACTATATGTATATGTACCATAGATAACACTCTATATATGTATGTATGATAACACAAATTGTTCGAAATTCAAAGGATTCTGTTTCTCGGCATAATCATGAATATATTATCCACTATATCGAATCAGTAAAAGTATTAACTATTTTCCCCTGCCCCCGCGCCATAAAACGTTGCAAAGAGAGTAAAAAACAATGCATAATAAATATAAATCAAATATACAACTCAATTTTTAACTACTTATATACTACTATTATTTCTTTGCCTGCTATTTGGAAAGCTGCGATAGTTAAATTGTTAAATGAATTCCACACAATAAATACGATTATTTAATAACAATAACAAAACAGAAGAAACTACAACAACAAACTACTTATAGCAAATGCAGGAATTTAACTGTAAACCTAATGAAACCATTGTATTTAAATATGACAAAATAAAACTCTATCAAAAATTTGAAAGTGAAGAGAAGTGGAAAGATTCAATCTGTGGTTATTATATCAACGATATTCTATCATCACATTATCACATCATATATCACATTATATACCCAACCACTGAAACGGAGTAAAGGCGTTTAAAACTCAAATTTCAATTTCCAGACTTGACTTACCGTCTGGGCAGTGGATAGATCAATCAGTTAGGACGAAGAACTGTATACATATATATTTAGATCGCTCGACTGATCCGTATGCTGCTATTTATACACTTGGACTTCGCTACTTTGGGCTCATATAAAGAATTCTTAAATATGACAAAATCAAACTATCGAAAATTTGAAAGGTAAAAGAAGTGGAACGATTCAATCAGTGGTTATTGTATCAACGATATTCTATCAATAATTTATACCCTGTACCTAACCACTGAAACGGAGTAAAGGCGTTTAAAACTCATATTTCAGTTTTCAGACCTACACCGTCTGGGCAGTGGCAATCCAATATCAATCTGGATCAATCAGGACGAAGTACTGTATACATATATATTTAGATCGCTCGACTGATCCGTATGCTGCTATTCATACACGTGGACTTCGCTACCTTGGGCTCATATTGAAGTTATTTTACATGCAGGAGATACTCGCTTGAAGTCGAACTTTGTTAAACAGTGTAGTCAACCTTTATTACAACTAGAGTTAGCATACAGTTAGTACAATTACAAATGGGTTTAGACTAATCCACTCAGATCGCATTCAGTTTGAACCTGGCATTTATGTTCACAGAACTGAGCTCCGTGACCAGGAACTTGAATGAGAAGGGCACTTCGATCATGGAGACGTGGGCGCTGTCACCGCAGAGTTTACATGATTCGGGATGGCAGTCCAATCCGCCCATGTCGTTGCGTTTGACGACCTGCTCCAGGGGGGACAGAATGCTGCCGCATTTGTGGCAGACGAGCGTGTGCGTTTTGTCCGAGTTGTGGAAGAGACGATCCTGCAGCAGAAAGGCGGCACCATGCGAGATGAGGGCATCGCGTTCCATCTCACCAAATCGCACGCCACCACCACGTTTGCGTCCCTTCACAGGCTGATGTGTGCGCGCCTCCACAGCGCCCGTGGAGCGCACCTGCCACTTGTCAAACACCATGTGACGCAGTCGCTGATAGTGGACAACGCCAAAGAAGATATCCGCTGTCATCTCGCGTCCATCCACCCCAGAATACATGCGCTCCGTGCCGTAGTAGTTGTAGCCGCCAGCCTCAAGCGTTTTGCCAAAGTAATTGATGGCCGTATTTGTCTCAGAGAAGCGGAAAGGTGTGGCATCATAGACACCACCATGGATGGCCGCACTCTTGCCCGCCATGGTCTCGATCATCATAGCAATGGTCATACGAGATGGGAAACCATGTGGATTGAAAACAATGTCCGGTATGAGGCCGGATTCGGTGAAGGGCAAATCCTCCGCTGGATACTTTTGCGAACAGATGCCCTTCTGTCCAGCACGTGAGGCAAACTTATCACCAATAGTAGCTGGACGCGGCACACGCAACGTGATGCAGACGGTCTTGCGCGGGGTCAGCTCAAAGCTGCCCAACTGACGTATGCTCTCCACCATGCAGTCCTCCTTCTCATCCATTTTGACCACCTTATAGTTGGAGACCTCGCCATCGAAGTAGCAGTACAGGGGAGAACCGTAGGTCATCTTGGTGCCCGGATGTGGCAGTCCATCCGTGTCCAGATGCTTCACCAATTCCGGCATGTGCGGATTACGGGCAAAGTAGCTCAGTTTATTGGCCAGCTGAACGATTTTGGACTTGTAGATGCCACCATAGGCAAAGCCACGCTCATAGGCCGACTTGTTGATGATCATGGCATCCTCCATGTCGTAGCCAGTGTAAGAGATGACAGCCACAATGGCATTAGTGCCCATGGCAAAGTCATCCATCTGTATGTTGTCATAGTGCACAGGTCTGAACAGTGGAGCCGCCGGCGTCTGCAGACGGTAGAGCTTGTTGGCCGCCTGCTTGGACCAGTTGAGGCAGGGTGTGCCCATGGTCTGCTTGCCCATCTGACACTGGTACATGTTACGGGGCGACTGATTGTAGTCCGGCATGGGTATGAGATTGGCCAGATTGCTCAAGAAGTGTGTCTTGGAGAGCTCCAGGTGTGTGGTGAATTCCGGATACATTTCCTTCTTATCCACGGCAATCTCCATGTAGACCTGCTCCAGAGTGCCAATGTACTCCACCTTCTGATACTTAATGTTCCACACAGGACGCATCATGCGTGCGGGACTCGTGAAGAGATATAGACCAGGGAACTGGCCATTCTTCTTGTACGGAATGAAGCCAATCTCCATCATCTGCGGCATTTCGCCAAAGATCTTGGCATGACGCAGTAGGTCCACTATTTTAGTCGCAGTTTTTTGATAGATACGGCCAATGTGCCTGCCATCCAGGAACACCACGTACATCTCGGCATTCGAGGCATCGACTGAGGTATGGGCCAACATGCCCATTTCAAAAAGCTTTTCGGGAATGGTCTAAAAGGGAAGATAAAATGTGTTTATTGTATCTCGCAAAGAGTTGGGTATGCCTGGACTCACCTTCACCAGTTGCGGATCTGGCCGCTTGGAAATCTCACAGGTGAGCGTCAGATGATTGAGCAGACCGCAGGGTGAGCCGTCGGGGGTGTGCACTGGACAAATGAAGCCCCAGGCATCGGGCAGCAGCTGACGTGCTTCGGTTGTCCTCATGGTGGTGAAGTAGGAGCCACGATGTATGGCCCTAAAGTGGGACATGTAACGCATGCGATTGATGTTCTCAGCCATGATGACCAGGCCGCTATTCTGCATCAGACCAAGGCCCGTGCGTGAGTTCACATTGCCTGTGGCCAGGAAGGATTCGATGGAACTACCGACGCCGCCATTCTGCCGCATGCACTGCGTCAATATGGAGCTGGTGAGCAGTGCATCCGGCATCATGAGCTTCTTGAGTAGGACTTTGCGCAGCGACATCATCCATGTCTCGATACGTTCGCCCAGATACTTCTGATAGAGATAGCCCGGCAACAGCACCTCTTGCATCATGGTGGAGTCCACGTTCTCCACCTTGTGCTTGCCCTGTGCGCACTGAAAGAGTTTTTGGATCATGAACACAATCAGCCGGAACTTGTCTTCATTGGACTCCAGATGCACCATGATACGTTCGCGTATCAGGTACTCCGTGACAGCCTCGTCAGGCAGCCACTCCGGCACCATGGGGTACATGGAGCGGAAAAGCGTGCCGACAAAGGAGCGACACTGCGCGGACGTGTAGACTCCCTCGTTTTGCACATCACGCAGCATGGTTTCCACGCAGCCTAGATAGTATGCATCGGATTCATATCCTTTCACCAGGCAATTATAGATCTGTTCGTCCGTGTAGTCCATCAGGCACTTGAGCAACAGGCAGACTGGCACGTACGAGAGACGTTTCACATGCGAGATCATGAAGCGCGCCGTGCCATTGTTGAGGTAGTGAAGAACATTTGTCAGCGACATCTCATCTTGTCTCACTGTTAGCACCATGATGCCCAGCTCACTGAAATTGTGTCCACGCTCCTTCCAGGTGGAGCGCTTGACGCAAATCGGATAGTTGCGCCGTGACATGATCAGCATGCGAGCGATTTTCTCATTTCCACGTATGACAAAGATTCCGCCCCATTCGCTGTCATGTTCGCCATGGTTCACCATCTCCTGCGGCGTCGCCTTGTACAGATTGCAGGCGCGGGAACGCAACATGATGGGCACTTGACCCACATCTGTGTTAATGGGCGCCTTCTCCAGTCCGTTGACACTCCAGCCCATGCGCAAACCGCACATGCCGGAATAGGAGGCATGCAGCTGGCGTGCATCTGTGGGATACACCTCACGTGTTCGCACATCGATCACGTCGAGCGGCACCTGCGGCTTTGAAATCCAAACACTCTCAAGTTTCAAGATTATTCGTTCTCCTGCCGGTGTGCTAAACTCCTGGGGATTCATGTACTTGGCCACATTATCCAGGCCCACGCTTATCATATCATCAAACGAATCCACATGTGGTGCTCCCAAGTTGGCAAGGTGCTGTTAGAAGAGACAAATTGCAGACATATATTTGGTTTGTAATCAAGGTATAACTCACCTTATTCAATGACTTTGGTATTTCCTTGAATTCAGGGCGTGAATTTGTCAGCACAGGAACATCTTTCATGTCGTCCATTATTCAGAAAGTCTTGTATTACTAATCAAAACAAAAATTAGTTCTCACTGCGCGCTGCACGTGCCGGTTCGTATTATCGATAACTCGCCGTGTCCACTTGTCTGAGCTGCCAACTTGTCTGAAATGGAAGTTCATGCTGTGACGTCACATTGTTTTGATTTCACACAAAGAAATAAAATTAAAGTAACATCAGCATTATATTAATGAAATTAATTAAACTAATTTTAAATTAATTTAAAATTGCAGAATTGAACGTTTTGCAAATATTAAGCTTGTACTGCGCCTGATGACGATAACGTTTGGCATGCACTTATCGATAGGTTTTTTTTCCGGTCTTTATCGCTTCGGCGCCAAATTTGGCTCATCCTTAGCAAAAGTGCAGTTATTATTAAAATTTTCTTGTGATATTTATCATGTTAATAGTCGTGTGTTTACAAGTGTGTTGCAAATATTAGAAGTGATTGTGAGCTGATTTGTTGCCAGCACGTCCTGTTACGATTTGTATGCAAGCGGAAATGAACCGTAAGTCGGAAGTGTCAACGTGTTGCTTCTTAATGAAGTCGTGAAGTGAAGTGTTGTTGCTGTTGTTCGTGTCTTGGCCGCAAAATAATACGCAAGTTTGTTGCTTTATTTATGAGCATTTAGAAATGACAACAAGCATGACTACTCGGCAGAGTGCGTCGGAGTTGCTTACATTGTGACTGTGAGGTAAGTGCTGGGGGGCCGTGGGTGTCTTAAGCAAGCGAATATTACTATCCTTCTTCATTATGCATACATATATGATATTCTTTGACTAGGGGAGCAATATAGCTGGTAGATGCCAACTGGAAGTAGTAGTAAGTAGGCAAAGCCTATTTAATATCATATTTGCATGGGTAAATGCCAATAATAAAGTGGTTTGCACATGCGTATGTATGTATGTGTGAATTCTCTTCATCATTTTTCTAGCGCAATTTGCGCGCTCTGGCGCCAAAGAGAGGCGCTCTTGCGGTAAACCAGCATTGCCAGATATGATTTATATAAATATTCCTCTAATGAGGAAAGTAATGAACTTATATGAGTTTAGATTTGTGTCTTAGCTCAATTGACGCGAGAGGCGGTCAATCAGCATTGCCAGATATGATTTATTTACATTTCGACTAATGAGGATAGCGACCATTTTATATGAGTTTGGGTTTGTGTCTTTGCTAAATACATAACTTTTATCTGCCAGCTCAGTTTAGTGCATTAACTATTACCCGCCAAGGTTATATTCTTTGACAAAAGTTCTAATTAACCACAGGATAGTGTCATCTGCTATACACATGCTTATGTGAGGCGTAGGATGACGTCAAAATGAAGCTGAAAACTTGCCTTTTCTTTAGTTATTATGAACTGCAGTTCAGCTGGAGTCAAAGAGGAACGAAGGCAACTTGAGGAAAACAGAAGAAGCCAAGCAGCAGGCTGCTTCGGTTTATTATTCCATTATAATGAACACAATGCACATTTTCTTAAACTATCTTTGGCTGCAACGCCCCTCCCACACTCGCTGTGTGGTGTGTGTGTGTGTGTGTGTGGCGTTAACTTTTTGCACAGACTGTGTGTCCTTGCTGCTTGTTACTTTCGCTGTTGCTGCAACATTTGCCTGCTGCAACCTCCCCCAAAAAAGTTGATGATAAAGAGGCCAGGCAGTCGGGCAGTGGGCGTGGCTGGTTAGCAAGTTTGCAGCAAGTTTTTATTTTTATTTGGATGAGGTTTTTCGTTTTTTTTTGCTCTTATACCAACAAAGAGGCAACATGGCAAATTGCATTGTTGATTTTCATTTTCAAGCCTGAGCTGTCTCTTCGAGTGTCTCTATATACGCTCTCCTCTCCACTCGCCACTCCCCACTCTCTCTCCATCTCTGGCGACACTTAGCAGCAGGAAACTCTAGCGAATGTGTTCCCCCCGCTTCCCCGCTCTCCCTGGCGCTCATTCAAAGTCATTGCTGCGTGCTTCCCACTTTTTCAAATGCCGTCGACAATGGCCAAGTTATCCCAAAGACAACGTGTGTGTGTGTGTGTGTGTGTGGTGTGTGTGTGTGGCAGAGTGCTAAACAAAAACAACAAATTGACGCTGCCAGTGGAAAAATCTGTTGCAAAATGCATTTTCATTTGAAACTTTTGCCCAAAACTTTACAGCGCGTCCATCTGACGACAACAACAAAAAATTAGACAACAAACACAATGCAAATAGAAACTTGGAGCAAACAACAGGTTCACCTAAATCTGAGTGTCCCATAGCCTTGGGCTTGGTATTAACTAGCTAAAACAGTTTCCATTTTGGTTCTGTATAAAGCATTAAACATAGTTGCTTATCATAATTTGGATTGTGGCATCAGTAAAGCGAATCAGTAGCAGAAATGAGACTACTTAAAGATCACATTATTTGCTTACTGAGAGTAGTCAGTTGAGTTACTTATACTAATTCCATTATATTCCATTCCATTATACTTATTCCACATGATTTTAATGTGACTATAAACTGCTAAAGTATCTTGATGGAGTTCTGTTTGTATCTATGGATGGCCCTTGCATACATCTTGAGGTTCTTCTCACAACAGTTATGCTAAAACTTAATAACATTTTGGCAAATATAATGAAAGTGATTCTGGCAAAGATCGCAACTGATTTCCTTTACTATATTTGAAGCCCTTTCCATATTCATTCGCATCACACATCATCATGCTTCAGCATGTAAAAGTAAAGTATCTTGATCGAGTTCTGTTTGTATCTCAGGATTGCTCTAGAATACATCTTGAGCTTCTTCTTACAACAGTTAACATTTTGTTATCATTATCTTTATGCTGCCAAAGATCTCAACTGATTTCCTCTATTATATTTGAAGCACTTTCCATACTCATTCCCATCGCACAGCTTCTCCTTTTGCCGCTGCAATAGATTTGTTTCTCAATCTTTTATCTAGTGCACAATGTTTCAGTGCCAAGGTGAATGAAAATTGTGAAAATCAAGAGGAAAAGTTGACATGCTTCAGCATATGCATTGTTGTTGTTGCTGTTGATCAAAATGTGGCAACTGTTTTATAGCTCACGTTAGTTATGTTAGTGCCACTTGACGTGTCTGGCTAAAATTAAAACAAATTCATGTGACATGCTAGAAGATTTTGATTGAATTCAGAAATGCAAAAGATACGGCATATAAATCAAGGAATTCCGAGGGGAACCACAACATCTAAGAGCAGCCACATAATCCTGAATCAGTAAGAGCACAATTTAGTTTTCTCTATTGGCGTTTTTCGAGCGAATTGCTGAGAGTCTTTAAAAATAGCCCTGTACTGCGTACTGAGAACCGAGCACCGAGTTGTGTGTGGAAAAGCTTGCTCAGTTTTTCACAAGCAGGCCAAGTGAAAAGTAGCGAACGACTGCTGGGAAAATTCAGCTGAAATTTTCCATAGTATACACACATCGTATACTATACATATCTACCTTAATGTTTACACAATACATACTATATAATTATAGTATTCTGCAGTGAAGTTGTGAGTGTAAAGTCGGAATTGTGTCGATAGTTGTGCTGAAAGCCTTTTGAAGGTGATCCGAAAGTATCTCTCTCATCTCCGCCGAGTGAAAGTCAATAAAAAATTGCGAAATCGCGCGTGTGTTCTATATATACGTATAGATACTAAAAGTGTAGAACTAAATCTATATATGTGCCAAGAGTCTGTTGTTGTTTTCTGTTCAACTTGAAAAGCCAAAGCGATCGAGAGGAGAGGAGATCTCTATAACGATCTCTTTGTCTGCGGGGGCTAAAGAAAAGGCGCATTAAAACAATCTACAGCGAGTGCAATAAATACCATTGCTTCTTTGTTCTGCAACTGCAAGAATGGGCAATGCCGAGTCCACTGCGCAGTCCACAAGTGAATCAGTGGCGCCGGAGGAGGAGGCGTCAACGGTTTCCGCATCAGCCACAGCTGCCGACGAGCCCTGGTGGCAGCAGATAGAGCATGAGGATTTAGTACTACAAGAACAAGCCATCAGAATGGAACCAGACAAAGCCAAGGGCAAGGAGGGAGCTGGCGATCTGGAGCAGTTCAAGGAGCAGCTGGCCGCCAAGCGTGCAGAGCGTCAGACAGCAGTGCAGGAGCTGCGCGATGAGTTGGCCAATCTGCGCCAGCAACTATCCCAAACGCAGGCAGAGAATCGCAGCTTACGTGGAGTAGCTGACCCCGAGTCGGAGCAGCCAGAGCCAGCAGTGGATCCAGATGATCTGAATCCGAGCAGTCGTAGTCGTCACGCCAACATAGAGCTGGCCAATGCTCAGTTGTCGCTACAGCTGGCCAATGCAGAGAATCTAACGCTGCGTGGCGAGGTGGAGGTGGTGCAGCGTCAAGTGGGCACACTCAAGGAGGTCATCTGCTGCTGCAAGCAAATGCTCAGCGTCAAGGAGGAGCAATGTGCACAGGTGAGAGTCGAAATGAATCACTCGTATTGTCTCCTTGCTAATTAGAACTTTTTGTGCCCCCAGCTCAAGATGAAATTGACTGAGATTGAGAACTCCTTCAGCGAGCGTGAAATGAAGATCATGTCCAATAATCTACGCCAGGAGTATGAGCGACAGTTGGTCAACATACGACAGCTACGACAGCTCTACGAGGAGCGACAGCGTGTGGCAGCGGCAGAGTATGAGAATCTGCAGCGACTCATCTCTATCAAAAAGGACGAGCTGGTGGCGGAGCAGGAGAAGTAAGTGGGACTACTATAACCAAGTAATCAATTAGTATCAATATGTCTTTAACAGAACGAAAAGCCTAGAGGAACGTCAAAAAGTGCTGCATCAGGAGCTGGAAACTGCCAATGGGGAGCTGTCGAAGCTCAAGGAGGAATGTGTGGAGCACAAATATGAGAAGCGTGTGCTCAAGGAGCAGGTGGCTGCAGTTAATCTGGTAAGTCGATCTAGTATATACCTCAACGTTGTGACTCTATCTCTACTCTCCCACAGCTCTTTAGCCAGCTGGTGATGGGCTTCAATGGCAAGCATAGCATGGATATTGACAGACTAACGCAAATGCTGGAGGAGAATCGTGATCTGTTGAATGAGATGACTCAAGCAGAGGGCAGTAGCAGCGAAGGTGCCACACTGCCCAAGCTGCTCTTCGAGCTGGTCGAGCAGGCGAGCAAATCTGCAGAGCAGTCGGTGCAAACCACAACACTTGGCTCCAGTGAGGACATTCCCGATGCGGTCAAGGTGGAGTTTAGGCGGCTTCAAACTACTGAACCCGAAATTATGGGCAAAGTTGCCACGGCACAAGAAATCATTGGCAACTTGCCAAAAGTTTGGAAAGTGTTGATGGAGCTCTTGAGTCACCACAAAATTGAGCGTGTGCAGTTCGAGGAGCAACAGCAGCGGGCAGCTGAAACAGGAACAGGAGCTGCAGCAGCAGCATCAGCAGGAGCTGCCAAAGCTGCCGAGCTAAGCGTCAGCAAGACCTACATAAAGCTGAAGGTGAGTAGGGCCCCTCAATTCCCCTGTTGAGCCAACTGTGCTCAAGTGCTGCGGACAATCGGGCTTGTTAGTTGTCGCATCCGTTTTGCTGATGAAGTGCAGCCACAGCAGCTTCACTCACCCCACTCTCCTCCCTCCCTCCGTCCAGTCTGTGTCTGCGGCTGTTGCAAAGTTGTGCATTATTCACTTAAGCGCCGAGCAGCCTAGACTTCATTATTGCTGACGTCCTGTAGGGACTCGACTCGTTTGGGGTGAATGTGTCTGTGTGTGGGGCAGGGCACTGTGGGTGCCACATAATTGAATTTATCGGCCAGTTGTGGCGCACAAAACATGTTGCATTCTTGGCTTTCGGATTAGTAAAAGTGAAATGGGTTCATTGTAACCTGGATTTGGGAATGGGATGCTCAAAAGGTTATACACGGTAGTAGAAATATCTGGGGAGAGTTACAGGAGGGATGAGAGCAGATTGGGACAGATTGAAGAGAGTTAACGTGGAAATAAGGGCGAGAATTAAGGGAGAAGTTATACACTTATGTATGACATGACACAGTATCTCTAGAAGATCTCTAAACTGAGCACAATACATACATATAAACATATGTGTGTATACGTACACACATACACTTATACATACAAATATACACCCAAATACAAACAATAACCAATACTCATACAGACATTCATACTCACAATCAAAAATCACGCATACGCCCTAGTGGCCGCATACGCTGTGGCTTCCCCCCTCCCCAAGCCAACTGCCTAGTACTGAAAATTCTTTGTCCAATATCTCCGGTGTTTATTATCCGATTGGGCTGCAACTTGCACCAAACATGCAAAGCACCTAAAGCTTTAATCCTGCAAAAAATGAATGAATGAATGACTCTAAAACTGTATATACTAAGGACATTTTTGCTAATTTGAGGGGGAGGGGGATGAGATATCAAATTAAAAACATAAACTGGCCTGCCTATGTAATACACGAACCAAACAAAAATATTACGTCTCTAGCTCTTATAGTTTCCGAGATCTCGGCGTTCATACAGACGGACAGACAGACAGACGGACATGGCTAGATCGACTCAGCTCGTCGTCCTGATCAAGAATATATATAAACTTTATGGGGTCTGCCACGTCTCCTTCTGCCTGTTACACACAAATGTCATTTGCACAAACCT
Source organism: Liodrosophila aerea (assembly GCA_035045005.1). Taxonomy (NCBI): domain Eukaryota; kingdom Metazoa; phylum Arthropoda; class Insecta; order Diptera; family Drosophilidae; genus Liodrosophila; species Liodrosophila aerea. The sequence goes on from JAWNNL010000650.1 coordinate 974,854, forward strand.
AATAGACCCTTTGTACTTTTTTAAAGTACAGGGTCTAAAAAGAGCTAAAATTAAGATTGAGGAAAGCAAAGAGATGCTCTTACCGGGCATCACAATAAGCGCTTAGGTCTAAACTTACTAGATCATCTCCATCCCACTTAACAGTTCTTATACCCAACTGGATTTTCTCCAAATTAATCTCTACTTTTCTTCATTCAGGATCTAATAATGGAAAAGAATGACCTGGTAAAGGAAACGAATCGTCTGAAGACCTTGAATTGCCATCTGGATGAACGCCTAAACGAGCGGGAGAAGCGTCTTAGCGCTGTCACCTTGGAGCTGACAAAGACCTGGCATCTGGTGGGCAAAATGCAGCGACAGCATCGACAGCTGCACACGCAGGAGCAGATCTTACGCTATCAACTGCAGCAGAAGCGTCGTCTGCTCAGTGAGCTGAAGGATGAGCTGGACTATTGCCGGAGGAAGCGCACAAAGGCACGAGCCATACACGATGAGAGCCAGGAGTTGTGCAATGATTGGCGGCGTGAGTTCGCCCGGCGGAAGCTAGAGGATGCCAATCATTCGGCGGAGAGCGGTTACAGTGACTCGGGACCGCCATCGGATGAGGATACAATGCCAGCGCAGGCTGAGGATGCACCTCCAGCTGCTGAGCCAAGCTCAAGCTCTGTCCATTGTCGCCGCAAACATCTTAGGGATCAGTTTGAGCACACGCGTAAGATCAAACGCATGCAGAGCACTTCACCAGGACGTCAGGCAGCAGCTGCGGCTGGAGCTCAGGAGGAGAACGAAGAGATTGTGCTGCGCTGGAATAGTGCACCACCCACTTGTGGTTGGCGTGAACTGGAGCTTGAGGATGAGCAGATGAACGATGAGAATATGCCTACCACTTCACGTGGCGCCGTGCCCAAGACTACACACAGTTCCCGCACCAGACAGCGTGGCAAACTGGACACAGAAGGGGGCGTCTACTCCTCTCCAGATTCCGGCACAGCCAGCCGCATACAGAAGCTGGAGGAGCAGTGCAAATCTCTCATACAGCAAGTGCTGGAAACCTCGGGCAATCGCGAGCGACTCGAGATACAGCTGTGTCGCTTCCAGGATGAGATCTCTCCGGCTCAGCATGCGGTGCCCCTTGATGAGTTCATCAATCGGAAGAGACTGGAGCGCATGACACGTGCTAGCTCAGCCCCAGCCAGGGGTAGTCTGACTCCCAGGGAGGAGGAGTACACACGCAAACGCTCCGAGCGTCTAGGACGTCTGGAGGAGGAATCCCGGCAGCTGCTCTCCCGCATCAAACGTACTACAGATCGTGGACACTACCTGAAGAAATCCTTGGATCGCCTGAAACGTGTGCGGAGTCGTGAGGCCAGTTTCGAGAGCAACACTGAGGAGGAGCAGCCGAAAAAGCAGACAGTGCTTGAGGAGCAGGCACAACTTCCAGCTGAATCTTCTCCCTTAACCACCGTGGAGCAGGCCTACACCTCGCGTCGTGCTGCACGCCTGCAGCGCATGGAACAGGAGAGCCAACTGCTGCTCTCACAGCTCACCAGGAATACACAGCGCGGCGAAAGTCTCGGCCACAGGCTAGACAGTCTGCTGGGCGAACCAGCTCCAACGGTGGCCAACATCTCGCTGACAGTGGAACAGCGGCTGGAGGACATTGAACGTGTGTCAGTGAATCGCGCGGAACGCTTGCTGCGCCTGGAGCAGCAGGGAAATGAGCTGATTGCACGACTGAGCAACACATCCGAGCGTGGCACAGCCATGATACAACGCATTGCCGAACGGGAGGCCAACAGACGGCAGGAGGCGGAACTGTTGGAGCAAACACAACCCAGCGAGGAGGAAGCCACCACTAGTGGCGTGGACATTGCCAGCAGTTCCATTGAGCCCCATGAAGCTGCCTGCTGTGTGACGGTCACCACCACCTCCACTCAACTGGCTGTGCAACAATCCACTGGCGCCATACCAAAGGCCAGTTCCAGTCAAAGGCCTGGCACGACTCCTGTGGTCCAACTCTGCGCTGTACAACGGATTGAACATGCCAATCGCAAGCGTGCTGAGCAGGAGAGAGCCACCAAGAACTCGGATAGCCTGGAGGATATGGTGCAACGCTTGAGAGCAATACCTTATCCAGAAGAGGAGCAACAGGATAATCAAGCTGACGATGAGAAAGTTGAGACACCTGCTGAGGAAGAACTTCAAGTGGAGCCCAAGGAGCAGGCCAAAGAGCTGGAAGAAGTGTCCACTGAGAAGACTGTAGAGCTCACTGAAGAGCAAGTGGCATCCCTGGAGAACTCTGGCCAAACAGCTGCGGAACACACAGCACAACAACACAACTAAACACAATTCGAAACACAACTAAACACAACTCTCGACTTTACTGAAGACTTTCAAAATGAAAAACGAATACTATTCATTCTAAAACGAATACTCGCTGATACAAACTGCTTGCTTTATGTGTCTTCAACTTTATTTTATAAATTGTATTAAATATCATGTGAAAATCCAAGAATTAAGAAGTGTTTAAGCCGCCGACAAGTGAAAAGTGTTAATAACATTTAATCTGACAAAAAAACCCACTAACAAAAAACTCATGCTACATAAAAAACTCTCATGTGATATTTCGCATATGTTCCTAATGGATTTGTCTACAGTTTTAACTGAGAAATACTCGAGCGATTGCATGCTGCTTTAAAAAAGACTCCCATGCGATATTTCCCATACATTGCTTATGGATTTGTGACACACACGCTGTAGTCACGACATACGCTAAGGAGGATTGGGATTGCGATTGGCAGAAAGGCAGCAGTAGGACGTGTGGTTACAGGGAGCCCGTCAGTTTTCGCTGTAAGTGAAAATGCAGCAAGTCCGCTAACTACTTAGTTAGCGTTGTCTGGTGAGTTTTATGCAAATGTTACACCTCCTTTACCCCCACCTCTTCGCTACTCTTTCTTCTATCATGCGACTGGAATGCAGTCAAAAGTGCTCAGGCATAAAAACAACACATCGTAAGGTTTCATATGCTTTTAAAACGAACAGAGATTGTACATTAACTTATCCGATGTCGTCTTTGGCACACACCCTGTCGGCATTTCACTATATGTGCCACGCCTTCTCTGCTTTCGCCTTGGTCTTTTTACGTATGGGTTTTCCTTGAATGTAATCAAGTGGTGACACTAGTGATAAAGTCGTTGTAATTGCAGTTGAAATTTGCAGGGAATTTAAATGGAATTTTACTTTATTTTATATATTTTTTAATTATAATATTTTATATTATTTTTGACGATTACTTATTTTGCATTTTTCTGTTAGAATATTGCTTCCATATAAGCTCTAACAGAGTCATTTTACAGCCGTTAGTATTTACATATTAAAATTCCTTTAACAGTTTCTGTTAATGTAGCATTGAGTTCATTCTGTTAAAGAGAGTTCCCCTTCAAAATGAACTCTTCGCTTCCTTCCAGCTGCAACTCGGTTGCCAAAGGGGCATGCAACATGTTGGGTGTAAGCAAGTCTGACCCAACCACCTCTGTTAAGCATTGCATACTTTTGAGCGTATAAGACTTTTGAGTCTGCTGCTAGCGCCATCTGTTGACAAAAGCATGAACTTAGAGCTTTTGCTGTAAGCTCTTTGCCTGCTAAGTAAATAAGCTTTTCGTGCATTTCTCGGCTGACTGCGCCCTCTGCACAATTAATTTGACGAAAACCAAAAGCATCGATGCAGCTAATTGCTGTGGGAGTTGATGCCACGCCCCGCCAAAATGTGGCCCAGCTGAAAATGTATACAAAAAGTTGCAAGTTGCGCGTAGCACGTTGCACGTTGCGCGACTGCAACTGGTAAACGTCAAATTAATAAAAAGCCGGACGTACCACAAGCTGTGAAAAAGCAATCTTTGCGTCTGCGTGTAAGAGTTCCAGTTCAGTATCCGAGCTAAACTGATCCGCAAGCAATGCACTGAGAGAAATTTCGATAGACTTTACTTCCTATTTTGATTGACTATTGGGGGGAAATTTTGTATTCAGTTGATAGCGAAATGTACTCAGGTGATTCTTCAGCACTGTACACTGAGAAAAATTTCAATAAATTAAATGTATATAAGTTAGAAAAATAATTCAATATATATTTTAACTCATATTTTTGATTGACTATTGAGGGGAATTTTATAATCAGTTGATAGCCAAATGTTCTCAATGTTCTCAGTTGATTCTTCAGCACGGTACACTGAGAAAAATTTCAATAAATTAAATTAAAATAATTGAATAAGATATTCTAAAATAATTATTCACATTTTGATTAACTCTTTAGGGAAATTTCGTAATCAGTTGGCAGCTAATTGTTCTCAGTGTACTCAAGTGCTTTTCCAGCTTGTTGAACTTGTGTGCGTCTGCTTAGCTGAAGTGCTCGGGGCTAAAGATTTATGCAATTCTCGCGCGAAGCAAGCGCCGCTTTTTGGGCAGCAGAATAATCTAATTTATTAAAAAGTGCAGCCTCTGTGGTGCAGAGTCAGTCCCCCTTTCCCCCCTCTGGGGGGCACTGTGGATGCTGAGCTCGTTTTGGGTTTTGATTTACGCTCAAATAAATTAAAATATCATAAAAAGGAAATTAAAATTCACTCACACAACAAAAGCCAAAGAGTCAGAGTCCGAGTCAGAGGCAAAAGCAAACGGCGAAAAATACTTTCTGGGGTCTTTCGTTGCGGCTCTTAACTACGGTCCCGCCGCGGGCTTTTAACTAATTTTTAAACAACTAAAAATACAAATAAATATTTTAATGTGTGATTTACGACAATGAGACGCACAGGGGGTCGAATCTTCTTCTACTTGGTCTGCTTCCATCCACCTCGTCTTCGATCTCTTCAGCTGCATTTAAATTGGATTTGTGCGCTTCTGGCGCTCCAAGCAGCACTTGCCGAGGCGGGGGGGACTGATCGGAGTGGTTGGGGTTTGTGGCAACGCCTTATGCCCACAATGAAATACAATTTAAGCGCCTTTAATGAACTGCGCACAGCAAGGTTCAACTGTTAACTGTAGCTTCAAAGATGTACACAGAGAAAAAAGAAATACAATCAAACTTGAGTCAAACAAACAGCTAAACGCTAGTCGAGTGTGCTTGGCATTAAGGTAGCTCAACTTATGTAGTTGATGGCAGACGAAAGATAATATATCTAAAATATATTATACACTTTTGTAATAGAGTTTTGCATAGTACTTTTAATCATTTTTTATATATTTTATTCACTA